>SHCU01000009.1:34658-49744 GCA_004307685.1 Ceratina australensis
GGACAAGCAAGGCTAAGCGAGGCGTTTGTCACAGTTTGCGGCGTTTCTGTTACACCATGAAGAACTGAAATTCTATGACGCGCAACTCGTAACGGTAACGGCATCGCATCCAGAACGCTTATAAAAGCAAATGTAAAGATATCCATAATTGGAAATATTAATTATTAATATAAAATTAATAATTTTGTAAATGCTTGGACATATAAATAAAATATGAGATTTATTCACCCCAATCTTGATTTCGATTATCACCAGTTATAATAGTGCCATCTGTGATGTAGATAAATTGGTATAAACGAAAAAATGCAGATGCATAATACTGGCGCGCGTTTATACTTATTTACTGTAAGAAACTATTCACAAAAAGGGTTATTTGAAAGAATCTGTTAATACGCGATTCCAATTTTGTTGTTAACATATAATTAAATGCGGCGACAAGCGACATCAACGTAACCGGTACCGTGGTCAATCTGCGCTATTGCTTTGGGGAACTTCTGTACAGGTTTGAAATTAATCAAAATGTTTGTTTATAAACTGTGTTATGAAATGTTAAGGATTTTTTGAAGACTGCAAGCTAATTTCTTTAATGAAGAACTTGACATGGTACTATTCTTTTAGATACAATAATAGAAGAACGACCACAAAATGATGCACAGAAGAGGAGGTAAACGAATACGTATGGATGATCCAGTGCCTCCAGAATATGATGCACCAATGACTCCAATGACACCCATGAATGATAACTCAGGGGGAGATGCAAATGAATATCCTAGTTATACACCATATAGTCAAGCACCACAAACACCGATACATAATCCAACGTAAATATTATTTTTATCGAATTATCACTTATTTTGTAAAATATTCAAATTCATAAAATATACTTGAAATTTCATTAAACTATGAATCAAATTGTATTTTATATCTATGTGTTTCTTTAGTCCTGAACATTATTCATCTGAGAGTTATAGCTCTCCGAGTGCATCACAACAACAGTATCAAGAACAGGGAAATTTTGAAAATCAATCACAATTCGAACAACCTATGACACCAGCAACTCCAACTAATATGAGGATCACAAGGAATGCACGTGCTAGATTACGTGGTACAATCAAAAATAATTTTAGTATGTAACAATGTTAATCAATCTTTAAATAATTACATGAACAATTATTATGAAGGAGGACAAGTGCAACAGCCAAAGTATAAAGAAATAGATACAGATTACATTCCATCGACAAATAGTAGAGGTAGAGGTGGAGGACGTGGACGTGGAAGACGAGCACACCATCCACACAGTTTAGAAGACGAAGCTAGCCTGTATTATGTCATTAGAAACAATCGTTCCTCATTAACCGTACGTCGATTCTCAAATTTAGAAAAAGATATAAGATTTGATGAAAATACAAGCAGCATTGTTAAGAGGTTGATAATTTTCAGAACTATATTTATATCATCTTTATGTTTTTAGACTATTGTTGATGATTGGATAGAAAAGTACAAAAGTAACAGAGAAAATGCACTTCTCATGTTAATGCAGTTTTTTATTAATGCAAGTGGTTGTAAAGGTCGCATTACATCTGAAATGCAATCGACGATAGAGCATGTGGCAATAATCCGTAAAATGACTGAGGAATTCGACGAAGAAAGTGGAGAGTATCCATTAATAATGACAGGTCAACAATGGAAGAAATTTCGTGCAAACTTCTGCGAATTTGTTCAGATATTAGTTAGACAATGCCAATATTCAATAATTTATGACCAGTTCTTAATGGACAATGTTATCTCGTTGTTAACTGGACTTTCTGATTCACAAGTGAGAGCTTTTAGGCATACAGCTACGCTCGCCGCTATGAAACTTATGACAGCACTGGTAGATGTTGCTTTAACTGTATCTATAAATTTGGATAACACTCAGCGACAGTATGAAGCTGAGAGGCAAAAGGCAAGGGAAAAACGAGCTGCCGACAGATTGGAGTCGTTAATGGCAAAACGAAAAGAGCTTGAAGAAAATATGGATGAAATAAGAAATATGCTTACATACATGTTTAAATCTGTATTCGTACATCGTTACAGAGATACATTGCCAGAGATACGCGCAATCTGCATGGCGGAAATAGGAGTTTGGATGAAAAAATTTCATCAAAACTTTTTGGACGATTCTTACTTAAAATACATAGGTTGGACGTTGCACGATAAGGTCGGAGAAGTTCGACTTAAATGTCTTCAAGCATTGCAGCCATTGTACGCATCGGAAGAATTAAAGACTAAACTCGAACTTTTTACAAGTAAATTCAAAGATAGAATCGTCGCGATGACATTAGATAAAGAATATGATGTGGCGGTACAAGCTGTTAAACTCGTCATTTCGATTTTGAAACACCACAGAGAGATCCTTACTGACAAAGATTGCGAGAACGTGTATGAACTCGTTTATTCGTCTCATCGTGCCGTCGCGCAAGCTGCCGGCGAATTTTTAAACGAACGTTTGTTTCGTCCGGACGATGAGGCGGTAGCAGGTGTAAAGACCAAACGTGGAAAAAAACGTTTACCGAACACTCCGCTCATTCGAGATCTTGTATTATTTTTCATTGAATCAGAGCTTCATGAACACGGAGCGTATTTAGTAGATTCTTTAATCGAAACGAATCAAATGATGAAAGATTGGGAGTGTATGACGGATTTACTTTTGGAGGAGGCTGGGCCTGAGGAGGAAGCTTTGGATAATCAAAAGGAGACTTCTCTGATTGAATTAATGGTTTGTTGTATAAAACAAGCTGCTACAGGTGAAGCTCCAGTTGGACGGGGACCAACTAGAAAAATTTTATCAGCGAAAGAGTTGAAACAAGCTCATGATGATAAACAACGATTAACAGAACATTTTATACAAACGTTACCCTTATTACTTGATAAATATCGAGCTGATCCTGAGAAACTTGCTAATTTACTCGCAATACCTCAATATTTTGATCTGGATATTTATACAAAATCTCGGCAAGAGCAGAATTTGGATTCCTTATTAAATAAAATTCATGGAATTGTGGAGAAAATACACGATACGGAAGTTCTAGATACAGCTGCAAAAACCTTGGAGCACATGTGTATAGAGGGACATGCTATTTTCACCAGGTAAAATTTCAAACGTGTTTATCAGTTAGCATCTATTATAATTTTGTTTTGTGGATTCTTAAGATTCTTAATGATTATATTCGCAGGTGTGACGTGGCGCGTTCAACATTGATTGATTCTATTGTAAACAAGTATAAAGAAGCTATTGATGAATATAGAAATTTGATAGAGGGAGATGAAGAACCAGATGAGGACGAAATTTTTAATGTTGTGCAGTCCTTGAAAAAAGTATCAATATTTTACACTTGTCATAATATGAACCCATGGGGAATATGGGAATCTTTGTACAAGGATATTGAAGATGCTAAAGACCCATCCAAGTACTAAACGTTATATGCATCTTGTGTACAATTATTTCTGTGCATTAGACATAAAAATTGACATTATATGTACTTGTAGATGCTTACCACACGAGGCAGTTAAGTATTGCATAAACGCGTGTTATTTCGCGATTTTGTGGGGACAACATCATCTTATGGAATCTGGGGATTCAGGAAGTCGAGGAGAAGATGAATGCCGCCAATTAAAAGAACGTTTACATTCTTTCATGGGCTCTATGCGACATTTTGTCTGTGGCGACATAAATGGCACGGTACTTACATTTTATCTTTATCTTTTCATGAACGTTTACTAAACAGACAAAGAACTATAACAATTAAATTTTATTTATTCCATCTTAGTCATCTCCACCGATTCTCAGGGAAGAGGCATATAACACAATATGTGATTTGTTAGTATTGTTTTGCAATCAACTGACAACACATTCGAACCCTCTAATGCATCAATTAGTATACGAACCTGATCAGGCAATGCAAAACATGCTTAATCGATTTATTCAAGAATACGTATTTTGCGAGGAAGAAGATGGTATGTCAGTACTAATCCTTTGGCCATATTTATCTTTATAAGAGTTCAGTATCAACAGAACGTCATTTTATAGATGGGCACGACGAACATTCGAAAATTGAAGAATTACATAAAAGGCGAAACTTTTTAGCTAGTTATTGCAAGCTGATCGTGTACAACATGATACCAACAAAAGCAGCAGCAGATGTATTCAAACACTATGTGAAATATTATAATGATTACGGTGACATTATTAAAACCACGCTAGGGAAAGCCCGGGATATTCACAAAACGAATTGTGCTATAACAATGCAACACAGTCTGAATATTTTATATAATGAAATAATGGCTGAGAAGGGCAAAATCAACAGAAATAGCGAAGAGTTCACTGCTATTAAGGTACGCTTAGATTCTCATAAATATTATATCACTGGTGAGAAACAAATAAAATTAATTGTACACTAAGAAAGATTTGAATATTATTGTTTACAGGAACTTGCGAAACGATTCGCTTTATCGTTTGGTTTAGATGCTGTGAAAAATCGCGAAGCGATCACTGCTTTGCATCGAGCGGGCGTCCTCTTCGCGATCACACCGCCAGACGGTATTGAATTAGATCCGACTGGACCACCACCTAATTTGTCGTACCTTGAAGTATTATCTGAATTCACGAACAAACTTCTTAAACAGGATAAACGAGTTGTGTAAGTAAAATCCTGTATAAAATTTCATTTTAACAATATAAAGTTCACGCGTTTATTATATTTGAAATCTTTAATCACGGAAAGTAATTTATGACGTTAATCATATCTTTTTCATAAACTTTCCTGAAAGTCTGGAAGTAAATGATGATGTTGTATAATGAAGCGTTTAAATTTATTTATATGATAATTGCATTACAGATTAAATTTCCTCGATAGAAGACTACCAGCTGGAATGCCATCCTCACGTGGAGAAGATTGGCAACCTTTACTCCTCTACAGGAACAGCTTGTTACACGGTGAAACGGATCAAGTTCCGGTAACTAGCAAACGCGCGTACACAAGGCGTAAGAAGGATCATGCATTTGCATTAGGTACATTTATAAATATGATACATTTGATTTAATTTTTCACATGCTGTAGAATTTCGCAAGTACATTCTCAAAGTAAATAATTATGCACGTCAAGTTACGATTGTAATTCTGCAGCATCAGCTTGTAAATATAAATTATTCTTCAAATATAATTCACACTTTTCTTTATTGTAAATGCTTTCAGAAGAAGAAGAAGCTGACGATCCTGAAGAAGGTTCTGATCATGAATTCTCTGGGTAAGTTAGGTGTCCGCACTACATTAGTACAAAATAATAATTCTTTTATACTTCACTTACTCAAGTAATTACGAAAGTAGAATAAATTTGCACCCTTACAAAACGTTAATAAAAGTTTCCAATGCAATTAATCCGTATTCTTAACATATCACGTATTTATTTCAAAAGTGACAAAAGTATTTTCTCTAATTTAGTGCCTAACTTTTTATAATTATTATTTTCCTAGTAAAAAATGTTGCCGAAATTCCGAATTAGTTTCTTACATTGTACTTACTTTACAATATATGTCACTTTTAAAATATGTGCGCAGTGTATTTACTATGCAACATGCTTATTTCTTGCTTAAAACGTACGATTTATGCCATGAATGATAAGCATTTCATTTGTTGTCTATTAAACATTTAAGTAGTTTTTAAAGTGCACATGTAATGTGCTCAATTTTTATTAGTTAGCATTGCACTATTGTAACATACATATTGTAATTAAAAAAGACTTCTCCTTTTTCATTTATTTTGCTTTACAGTATGCTGTAATTGACAAACCTTCAAAGATTATTACACACAGTTATCACGATGAAAGATTAAAATTGTAAGACGATTCCTAAGTAAATACTTACAACATAGTTCGCAATTGCAAAACACTTTTATTAATTTATATTTTATTTAAAAATGTATGTAAAGCGAGACTGTATATTTAATGTAACATGAAATGCATTATATTATATGCTTATTATAATTTTCTTATTTGTATTAAATAAATAGTAGATGTTTTTATCAATTATTTGCTGCATGCTTATGCTTTATTATTACATATAATAGCAAGCTCTTAACCATTGGCGACATCGTAAATTACGTATCAAAAATGTATTTGCATGAGTAGTAATCTTTTTTCGAATCGCTTGTTGCAGGCTACCTGATCGTTATTCAAGCTAAGAGTCAGAGTTTATAAGAAAATCTATATTATATTAATATATTCGTATAAGGGGCAAAAATTGTGTAGGATAGTAACGAGATCTACATTTATCCTTGATGTCTATCTAAAATCGAGTTTCTGAAATTAGCGTAAGGAATCGTATGTAATATTGCCGAGGTATCGAATCAAAGTCACGCTCTTGTAACATGCTAAGTACGATTGTTACGAATCTTCAAATCCGTTACTCTTAGTGCCTAATTTAGCTTGCAAAACTAGTGTAAAGAGAGATAGTATATATACAAAAGAATGCACAATGGAACTATATGAAATGATTATATTTTTGAAATAGCTAAGAAAAGTAAAAATACACGTAAAACACGTAACAAACATAGAAAACGATGCGCGTGTTCTGTTGAACCTAAGAGACTTTAAAACCGAGTAAGTTAAAGTACATTTGTATTCTGTTTATATACATATTGATAATATACGAATTGGTGATAGATACAACGAACATGTGATATTAATTAAAATAAGACCCTTTACTTCCACTAGTTCCTAGATCCCGTTTTATCAAAATTTTCGATCCAGAACGCGCGCGCGGATACTTAAATAATAATGCTACACTTTTAGAAAGATTTTTTATTAAATGTCAATTTACAGAAAGAAGAAAAGCAAAATTATCCTGTTCTTTAAATATTCAAACTATTTTTATTAATACAGTTTACACATCTATTACACATCAGGTCGGTCTTCATCGTAATTAGAATAAATATTCGTAGATACCTTGTTTTCTGATACTTGGGTTAATTCCGTGTATTTTGTAAGTCTTTGTTATTCAAACGTAGTGGCAGAATGCATTATTAAATTGAGTACGTACGTGATATGGTTCTTCTGTAATATACATACATATGCGAATGTTTTGTATATCACGTAAAAGATGTGTGTGAAAACTGCGGTATTGTTTAATATAAAATTTTTGTCCCTTTATTTATGAGACGTTAATTCTAATATATTTCCACCAATGAGAGCTCTTTTTTCAGCAAACACAAGAAGAAACGTGGTCCCAGGAAACATCCGTGAGTAATTTATTTAAATCCCATTTTTTTTTGTACTACATTAGAGAAAAAAATATTCAAGTTTGAAGATAGAAAATGCTATTTAACTCATTTACAGAAAAATTAATCACTAAACACTGTCAACATTTGTAATATTGTTAGTGCAAATTTTGCTTTCAGATTACCAGTTAATAAAATAACGATAACACGTGCCCCTAAAGCAGCTGAATATTATGAAAGCAATGAGAATGTACAGACATCCCCAACGCCAATTATCGAAGACGCGTCGACGAGTCCGTCTCAGGACATAGATAACAAACTTAAGACATTGCAAATTCAATCGAGATCGTAAGTATTGTAAATTGCAGGGACAAAAAGTTCACGTAAAAAGTTGCACGCTCACCTAATATTTTTAACAATTTTAATTACTTCTTATAGACGACGAAGTCAAGATCAAATAGAACCAAGGGAATTAAGAAGAACATCTAGAAATTCTGGTCGTTATGTGGAAGGGCAGTACATGGTGAGTTTTTACTTTAATTTAGTCAAAGTAGTAACGTGTTAAGCTTAAGAGAACCTCATGTGTAGTGCAATTGATGTCAATGACAAAACATTTTTCTTATAGGAATCTGATTCCGAATAAAGAAATGTGTATAGTAGAAGAATTGAGCCACGCTCAAGACAAAACTTTTCTGCGGGAAGATGATTTGTGATACATATACCATACTTATTGACTAACAATTTTTAGATAATTGAATATACTAATAGTTATTCAATTGACTACGTAATATGCAATACAAATAATGAAAGCGCAATTTCATTGCCACGTTTAATTTTATTAAATAAGATTATAGTCTTTTTTTAAATATCATTTTATAAAAATATTTAATTATTTGTTAATATTATTTAATGATTATCTAAATAAATAATTATAATGAAACAATCATATAACTAATAATTTGCTTATGTAGAGGATTGCAGCTTAGAGAAACGTGTTTTACTTACTTAGTTATTACATAGTCTTATGTTGAGGAGCTTACAGAGAAAATACATTTGTTATTTATAACTGACATTAGTGTTATCGTTAAATATCTTTACGTTTTATACGTAACTATTTACACGTATCATTTGTATGACAATATTTTCTTGACATACTAGTTCATGGATCATTTGATGTAACTGTAATAGTCTGAGAAGAAATATAATTTTATACAGAACTCGTGCTAAATCTTTTAACTTCTTTTTTTTTATTTAATTAATTGCATCCTAATAAAGATCTTCCGCTTTTACCAGTAGTTTGGGGATTGTTTTTCGAAAAATTTCATACATCTAATTTCATGTACCGAATGTCCTCAAATCTAAATTAAACACATCTAATCAAATTTTGTTGTGTATAGAAACTTAAAACAGCCTGATAAATTCTGAAGAAGAAATAGAAGCATGATAATTACAATTTTTCCTTTCCTTGCTCGTCGAAATCCGGTTTTCTCGTACACGTATGTAGTACACATATACGTACACGTATACGTACATATATGATGGCAGCAAATATGCTCAATGTTCTCGAGTTCAAATTTCTTTCATTTTCTTGTTTTGTTTTACAAACGCGTCGCATATGCAAGAGGAACTCTGGCATAAAATGAGAAACCTACTTTGGCGAAATATGAAAACGGAACGCGACGTACTTACATATTGCTATACATACGAATACGTGCATACATGCATACGTATATATCGTGTGTCGCGTAGCTGTACTTAAGTACACGAGGAACTCTTAAATAAGTGGCGCCTGACGTACTCGTACAAATCCGAGAAAAGAATAGGTAAGTGGAACGAAACGTGTGATCGATGCTTTCCTACAATTTTCCAAATCAATGAAAGCGTTTTCATTATTATATCGCTGGAATATTAAAGCGAACAATTAATTAAATCAATAAGAAGTGATAAATCATTTAAATAAATTGTATGTAATAACAAATTTTAGCAAAAAATAATGTACGTATATGCGAAGAGAGAAAATAAAATAGATATTAGATGTTCAAATAATTATAGATGTTAAAATAAAATAGATATTTCAAGTGTTCAAATCGTTTTCCTCCTTGTATTAATAGCACTTATTAAAATAGAAGGTGAAGCAAATCTTAATTTAGTTTCTGTATTAAATGCTTAAATTTGCATCTACCGGCTGCTACTCGTGTCTATCATCGCGTCCCGGCGCTTAATTTTATTAACAAATTGTAAGTCGGTGGCCAAAAATGAAGAAGTGTGAATACATTTACCCTACATATTTGATACCAAATGTTTTGGAGAACGGAGGTACGTGTGTACTTACAAACCAGGTAGAAAGTGTTCAAAAGGGATGGAGCGGGGCGACAACGAGGAGTTGATGAGGTACCGGAGAGAAGAGAGGAGAGAAAAGAAGAGGTGAGGAAGGGGTGGAGAGGAGGGTCAGAATGACACCGTTCGTGTGTTACTCATTGTTTTGCCGAAAGTGGTAGTGGTACAGTGTCAGCCAGGCAGCGCGGTGGAGTTCTAGAGCACCGCGAAGGAAGTGGGTTTCGTTGGTGTTGGTAGTGGTTAGTCAGTGTCGGTAGCGGTACTGACAGCGAGCGGATGGTGTGGTGGTAGTCGAACGCGCGGCGCGGCACACTTCGCGCCTCTCTTTTGTAAAATTCTCTCTTCTCTTCTCCTTTCGTAGATCCAGTGTGTGTCACGCACAGCTTACAGGTGAAACAGATATTCTTATTTTCATTATTCATTCAGTTTTCTTTTTAACATTGTGCAAGCTCGAGGATTAAATCAGTAAATCGAGGAACGTTCAAGATGGATTGAAAATCCTTTGAAAAGAGAAAGAAGTTCTTTAGTGTAATGTGTGTCATTTCATCATTCGGGCATTCGGGATATTTTAATTATTCAATGTTCCTTGGTACATTTTAATCAACTTACGGATAGTTACAAAGTGATTAATAACGTGTTCATATTTAACGATATATTGCACATAATTTCATGCGTACCTGATATAAGTAAAAAATAAAGTGGTATACATGTTTTAAACAACTATCATACCCGATGAATTGAAACATAATAAGTTTTATTTATAAATTCAATAAAATAAGATATCCGCTGGATACACGTGCCTATTGAATACACCTGAACCTATGGTATACTTGGTACGTACGCATAACGCAATAGTGATTTTGTCAATCGGAACAATAGAATATGTTCGAATATATTAATTTATACTTCGTACATCAGCCATCGGTGTTTGTTGTTTGTTCATATCATGTTGTTTTTATCACTTTACGGTAAAAGTTGTTTTTACAATAAAAATTTTCCTAAACTGGCCCGCATCATTCTACTTCTTTTCTTTGTTTATCATGTTTGAATTTGTATGTGTGTAGGGAGGGGCTCAAATGTGTTCAATCGGATACACGAGTGACGGCCTCGGCCCTGCTACCGTTAACAGTGTACCAGATTCTCAATGAAAAAGAAGAGACACGTCTGAGGAATTCAGATTTCTCTCCGCCATTGAGTTCTCTTTCCTTATCTTTTTACGTTCGTCGCAACAAGTGCTTCTTCTTCGCATTCATTCTAATTTGGATTTATTCGAAATTATTCCTGTTGGATCTTTTCGACTTCGAAGCCAGTTTTTTCAACGTCAATTACAGCTCGATTTTCTCTCTAACGGATCAGGTACGTAACATTTTTTCCTAATTTACTTGAAACACACATTGGATAATACACGTTGTATAATCCTTATCGGGTTTCTGTGTTCCTTTTCTTTGGAATCGGATAATTTCTCTAACGTACAAGTATTTTTTATTTATTTGCTTTGTTCCTGTTTGTGAAATAACTTTCTTTCTCCGAATATATTACACGCACATAAAACTAATATAAATATGTTAAACATAGAATTTCCTTCAGTAATAAACGTTAAACTTAGATGTAGAATAATTGATTAAAATGAATAACTTATAGATATCCGAATATATAAGGAGAGTTGAATAATTAAGTAAATCTCTTTTTCTGTCGTTAAGAATGTACCGTTAGAACCTTCGGTGAGATTTTATTAATACGCGTAGAGAGAAAACGGTATATTCGCTGATTGATCGACCGACTAATTTCGTCTCGGCCCAATAATTGTAACCCAATTCCTTTTTTCTACCGTAGTCGGGTGCATATATCTTTAGATCAACACTTTAGTCGACTCCAGAGTACGTTTTAAATATGTAATCGTTATAACTCGTGTCCTCATGAATCGATCGGCACTGAACGGAAATAATTTAGACGAATCTTTCACCTATGTTCATCTGTATAAAAATGATTGCTTGTCGTACAACAGTATAGGAACGCTTGGCAATTTTCCTTAGTTCCTACTGTGCAGATTATACTGGGTTCATTGTAATTTAGACAGAAGGGACACAAAGCCTTGATCTGATTTTATCGCATCGTGCGGGAGTGGAACGAATATGTATCGTTTTCACAGTCATTTTGCCTATTATCTATATACATACTTTTACTAAATGCATTAATGCAACTATTACATCGGGAACGATTTATTCGAACAATTTATTTCAATAGAATCAGCCGAATCAATTGACGATGGGTATCTAATCCGTTTAACTCTTCACTTTCACTACAGTACAGATCTCCGTACGATCTAATCCACATGTGCTCTCTTTTCACAAGTTTCAAACAAAATATTTGTTACTCATACCGACGAATGAGCAAAGAATATAATGTAAAAAATAAAACATAGTAATGTGTGTGTGTGTAAATTATTGTTTGATTTTACAGAAAAATGTATACGCCGATCTTCCTATTCGTTTTCACCTTGAGAGCGTTTTTTGGCGAGACCGAGGCCGCCTCGCAGCATGTTAACAAAGATCTTTCATCATCGGGCCACTACAATGCCCGTTTTCACGTATACGAAGAGCAACCGTACGGTATCGACTTCACTTATCACAATTACGAGCAAATGAGCCAATTTCTACGCACGACCTCGCTTAGGTTTCAAAATCTTACCGCCTTGTATTCCATAGGAAAATCCGTAAAAGGTATTGTTCTCATCATGCATCTTATTTTTCGTAACATGTTTTCCCAATCACTTGCATTAAACGTTAAGGGCTTCGTTAATATCTGATATTAACGAGGATAATTGAACGCAGGCGTATTTTGTTTATTATAAAAGGTCGCGATTTATGGGTGATGGTAGTATCTTCATCGCCGTACGAGCACATGATCGGCAAGCCGGACGTGAAGTACGTGGCGAACATACATGGGAACGAAGCTGTGGGTCGTGAATTAATGCTGCATCTGATTCACGTGAGTGTTCAGTTGTAGATTTATTTCCTCTATTGCATACATTTTTTATTATATTGCATTATAACACTCGATGTTTGTATTTATCACTTTTAGTCCCTCGTGACAAATTATGGTTCGGAGCCGTACATTACGTGGCTTTTAGATAACACGAGAATTCATATACTGCCGTCAATGAATCCGGATGGTTTCGAGGTATCGAAGGAAGGGTACTGCGAGGGTGGCCAAGGCAGGTAAGATCATCAGTTCTTCGCAAGGTGAATTTCTGCTGTGTAAAGATGATTTAATAAAACTTACGATGAAAATAATTATTTTAGATACAACGCGCGTGGTTTCGACTTGAACCGTAATTTCCCAGATTACTTCAAACAGAACAACAAGAAGAGTCAACCGGAAACGGAGGCCGTAAAGGAATGGGTATCGAAAATCCAATTCGTTCTGTCCGGAAGTCTACACGGCGGAGCTTTAGTCGCCAGTTATCCGTTCGATAACACGCCTAATTCGCGTAAGTTTGTTTTCATATACACGGAAACGTACACGTTTATTTGAAAATGTTAATAATTAACAATATACTATTAATATCATTATGAGAAAAAAAGAGTCAATCCTCTACAATCCTACGTAATACAATTATGTTCTTTAGAATATTCTATTAAGACTACCGGCCTTATTTTACATATAATGTCGGGATAATAATGGTCAGCACACACATTATTATAGTGATACTTCTTACTGTTCGTCAATGGCCAACATTAATGTCGCTGGCATATTAAATCCTAGAATATAAAACACACTTTGATCGAACATAAAACAATTTTAGTACATTAATAAATATAATTGTGGTAAAAAAAGACCGTTAATGACAAATCGAAGGGAATCTGATCGTATTGTATAACTTTTCATGCTGTCAGGAATATGCCGGTCAGCGCCGTTATGTGCAGGTAGAGTATATTTAACTAACATATTTAAGAAAAAAATTTGTATTCAGAGTGAATACACAATACCTACTGAAACGTTGAACCAGAGATATTCGATATTCTATATTCAACGTTATCATCAAATGCGCATAGTGAATATCAATATCGAACATTTCTATATTCAATATTAGGATATTGAATATTAACAATCAAAGAGGTATAGATAGAAAATCTGTACGAATGATTTAGTGTTTCAGAGTTACACGTCGGCGCCTAGTATTTCACCGGATGACGACGTATTTCGGCACTTATCTTTGATCTACTCCCGTAATCACGGATCCATGTACCAAGGATTACCTTGTTCGCCGTCTCAGCCAGGTTTTAAGAACGGTATCACGAACGGCGCTCAATGGTATCCATTAACCGGTGGGATGCAAGATTTCAATTACGTTTGGAACGGATGCATGGAGATCACATTGGAACTTTCTTGTTGCAAATATCCACCTGCGTCCGATTTGCAATTTTACTGGGACGAGAACCGCGCTGTACGTTGCGCACTTATTTATGCCGATTCTGATCGCTCGCTCGATGATCAGAAAGTATCTTGAGCATTGTAAAAATGTTTTATTCATTTTTTCAGGCTCTAATCAAATTTTTAGCGGAAGCTCACAGAGGTATTCGTGGATTTGTCGTCGATGAGAACGGAAATCCTATCGAGAGAGCATCGATTAAGGTAAAATCGCGCGATGTTAGTTTCCTCACGACGAAGTACGGCGAATTTTGGAGAATTTTACTGCCAGGGATGTACAAATTAGAGGTAACGTAGTAAAATGCTTTAAATACTATGCATATGATGTTGATGATTATAATTATTTCTCACAGGTATATGCAAACGGATATCTTCCTCGCGAAATAGAATTTAGGGTAGTAGAACAGCATCCGACATCCTTCAATGTAACGTTGATTAGAGCTAATGTGAGTACAATTTTTAAAATACGTGCTAATGCATTTTTTTAAGTTAATAAGTTGAAGTTATTAAAAATGACGAAATTCAGGATAAGAAAACATATTAATTTTAAAAACAGAGACATCCGGGAGACGAAGAGCCCGGAGTGAACTTTTACAATGGGAACAGGGACCATGTAAACCGGGACCACGTGATACATTTCAGACCCCATTCTTCCGGTACCAATACGGCATCCGAGGCAAACAGTGGAATCTTTTCCTCTCTTAGCAACGGATTCAATTCCTTTGTTAGCAATTGGTTCGGGTGATTAATTCTTATTTCGCGAACAGCTTTGATGTTGTTCCTTGTTCAAATTAATTTTCTGTTCAGTAGATTGCGAATTCTTATGCATTTATGAAAATTTTTAAATTATTTATATAAAGAATTATTAACACATGAAAGTTCGCAAGCTTTTTTACTTTTATATGTCGTTTAAATTATTTATTTAAACTATTCATCAAGAAGTATCCGTTTTGTAATAAATAATGTTTATGTATTTTGTTATATTATTTTTCTTTTTACTATTATTTATAATCACTATAACAAGAACAACTATAATTAAACCTGAGAAATGAAGTAAAGAAGGGAC
>SHCU01000009.1:49765-92757 GCA_004307685.1 Ceratina australensis
TAATGTTTATGTATTTTGTTATATTATTTTTCTTTTTACTATTATTTATAATCACAGCTTACAATTTGTTCTATTATTATTATACTTGCTTCAATGAACTATATAGCAACAAAAAGGTAAGAACAACTGTAATTAAACCTGAGAAATGAAGTAAAGAAGGGACCTGCCATATTTTTCTTTGAATATGGGGTAGATATAATTATATTTTTAAACAAATGGTAAAACAAAATGTCAAAATGTCAAAGAGTATATCCACTAAAGATGTTATATGGTACACACGTGCAAAGTTTTATGATGTAGAAAGTGTCTTAAAGCAAAGAAAAAGAGNATTATATTTTTAAACAAATGGTAAAACAAAATGTCAAAGAGTATATCCACTAAAGATGTTACATGGTACACACATGCAAAGTTTTATGATGTAGAAAGTGTCTTAAAGCAAAGAAAAAGAGTTTTATTTAAAAGAGAAATATATACAATTACACAAATATAATAGTAAGAAGTTATATTACCGTTGTATATTATATACATATAATAGGTATAGTGAATTATAAAAATTTTATTAAGACACTTGAAGTATATACCTCTGAATGACCCAACATCACGTATGTTGTAAAAAAGTATTTAATGGTTTTCCTTACAAAAATAATATTTTTGTAGAGTGTTTAGTATACATGAAATAAAGAAATAAAGTTTAAGAATATAACAATAAAAAAAAGAGCAAGAATTACGATATATTATAAGAAGACATGATGTAATGATAAGACATATTTTTATTTTTTCTTCGATTATAATTAAGTTATAGATATTTAAATATTTACATACAATAAAACAAGGGCCCATTATCTACACTGTTGTAAGAGGTAAAATATAAAAGATTTCCAATGTAATTTAGGACATACACTTAAATGACTTAGAGAAACTATGGATTGTACGTATACATACATATTCTACATACCATGATACCCCTGACAAAAAATCGTTTTTCCTAATGTTAATATAAATAATTTGACATTATTTAAGTAAGACACTAAAGTATTTCAGGTATAATTTACTATACTTCATGTATAAAAAATATATTAACTTTGTATTATCTTTTTCGATGTCCTTTTGTCAGGTGTAGGAAAAACATGTGTTCAGTCCAGTTTTTGATTGCAAAATAAACTATAAGTAGGCATTATTATGTGTTTTTGGTCTACAATTAACGTTTTAAAGATACGCAAGAAAAATAACTATGTATCATATGAAAGAATGAAAACCCGACATATGGTTTCTTTAAAAAGATCGAAAACTGCCACTACAGATTTTTTTATTAATTAGAATAAAATACAGAAAACGATATAAAATTGTGAAATTACCAAATGTATGATAAATACAATAATTTACTGAAAATATTAGCAGTTCCTTTACATTAACACTGTACAATACCATTTTGATATTGAATATATCATATGAAATGATCATGAATATATCATCAGGGAATACTCATATACTGATCCTTAAATTTCTTTGTCAATTCCATGATCCAATAAAAATATATTTTGCACTATCTGTTATGCTAGGGATATAATATGCTAATTAAATAGATATGAAAACTAATAATCCATAGCACTACATCATTACATATATGTTAACACATATCCAATTTGTTGTTAGCAGGTGGCGCATTTAAGCCCCCAATGTCTCCTGATTCCAGTTGTTTTAATAATCTAAATAAAGCTGCAGCTTCTCTGATGCGACTGAACTCTATACAGAATGCTTGTACCTCTATAAAAAGTTCCTTCACATTTATAATTTTGTTCCTAATTAGAGATTGCAGGAAAACGCAAACTAAACGCACCAAGCGATTCTGCATGTAACGATCCTTAATGGTTTCACATGTAGAAATACAATTGCTAATGTATAGATGAACAAACTCCGTTGGGAGATCAACAGTGGTTGTTAGCCTGTTTACCACTTCCATAGAATGCAGGGACATCTCCATATTCACCAATACACTAAAGTATTCAGTTATTTGGCTAGACTGCATTAATTTGAGCAGAACCTCTATTGCTATCAAAGGATTGTTCTCTACTAAGTCTGGCAGTTTCCCTGGTGTTAGGCCTATATGATAAACCAACTTTGGATCCCTGTCTAGTTCGTTAACAAGATGCTGCTGTTGTTGCAATGTTAATACACTTTTGAAAGCCTTTCCCATCAATCTTCTAGCTTCTGCGCCAGCGCAGTTTGAAACACACATATTGGTATCATATTCTATAGTAAACTGAGAAGGTTCAGTTACATTAAACCATGGTAATTCATCCACAGAACGATAAAGAGGTGGTGCTAATCTCAGAAATTCTGGTTGATAGCTTTGACTGCATAAAGGTACATCATTGGCTAGTAGAAGTTCTGTCATATTCTTCGTAGCATTCTTATCTATCTCTGTTACCTTGGAATGATCCATATCTGGTAATATAATTGGATTGCCACATTTAGCTATGGAAGGTAGTTCTGAGTGACGTTCTGCCAATTGAACTTGTAAATTACTTAAATCGACAGGTGGTACATTCACAAAATACAATTCATCCACTATCTGTCTGGGTGTTTTCTTCAAGATATCTTTCTGATTGTAGCCCAGAAGATTTGTTAATAAATTTTTCTCACATTGAGATAGAACCGGTATATGCCCAGAAAAGTTAGTCTTGGGTATACCTTGATTGGTATCATCCTGTGTTGGTTTTAATACCTGGACAAAGACAGGTGCAAACGGGGTAGTTGCTATTGATTCTCCACGATAAAGATCAAATAATAAAGTCACTGCTATTATCCGTTGAACATTTTTTGGCAATAGGTCGATGTGTTGTAATAGAAGTACCAATGTCATTCCTACTTTGAAACGATCCTCCTTAGGGAAAGACTGATGCATTTGATTACAGAGACTCTCCAAGCTGGTATCTAGGTTATCCTCTTCGATAATATCCAGCAATTTGGTCAAATTGCTCGGTGTAAGCGTCATTGTACTCTTGAGTAATAACAAACGCAATGAAACTAAGTTATGGCACCCCGATTACATTTGTTCTTTTCGATTACGTTCATCAGCGATGCAAGTTTAAACCCTACGATTTAAAATCGCCTTGTAGTACACACTTGCCATTTTGCATCGAGGTACTCCGTGTTTATGTTCCAAATATTTGAAGGAGTTGTAAATATGTAACAAATTATAATATACCTAAATTATATATAATTGCACATGAATAATTTTAATAATGGAAGTTATAAATAAATTCGAATCATTTGAAGAATGAAGGTGCTTTGGTATAAGATCGACTTTTAGAGAACGGTATGGCGCCAAACTCAAATTTATTAATCGATGAATGTCTTGTCTGTCTACACAGTAAGTCTACGTAACAGAAAATTTTAACATGCATTACTGAATATTTGAAAGTGAATATTCATGTTCAATGTTAATGTTGATTGAGTAATTTAATGCGAATTATGTAAATCATACGAAACAGATTAATGAATGATGCTAATGAATAAAGAATCTCTCTCACTGAAGAATGATTTCTTATTTCCTGTGCGTGTAGAACGTGTGCTAAGATTTCTAGTATGTAGGAAACTAGATCGCGAGCTCTTGCATGTAAAGTGAATAGAAAATGATGTATCGTAATGCGCTCGGAAAGTTGCCACTTCTATTATAAACACATTTCTCATATTATTAATATCATTGTTTTGCAAGAACATTAATTATAATTCCTATAAAAAAAATTGATTAGGAGAAAGCTAAAAAATTTCTTCTCTTTAGCTGTAATGATATAATACATTTCTTCAATAATACTTGTGTCCAATACTGTACATACATTGTAGCAGTTAGCTCCAGTCTAGGCTGTCTCAATATCTCGGCTGAAGTCTACTTGGATCTACTGGGTTTACTCAAGAGAAGAGAAACACGGTCAACCTCTGTGAAACGGCTACGGCTACGGAATGCCAGTGGTTACCCCCACTCGCATCCTACACATCGTTCCCGTCTCTTCGCCCCTGTCCCCGGCAAATTTTCAAGACACCAAATATCCCCACCCCGGGGGGCAGAAGCACCTGTTGCGCAGCTACCTGTTTTACTCGATCCCGATCCGTTCTCTCTTTTCTCCTCGCTCTCCCTCACCTCGTCTCTTTCTTTCCTCCTCAGTATCGCGCACGGTGCCACGGCGTTAGGACGGTTTCTATCTAATTTCTATTTACTCTTAATACCGTCCCGCGTTAGTGTGTACGTATGCGTATGGGTGCGTGTAAAAGGGCAACCAGGTGTGAAAAAAATAATGTCCCCTGCGCCACATTTATTATTGTTAGTACGTGAACCTGGTATATAGTTTTAGTGTATACATATATGTATATGTAATATACGGTGGAATAAGTGTGCCTATGCTTGTGTTATCCAAAAGAATTTTCCTTTTAGAATCGTGACAAGAGAAAAAGAGAGAAACGTGTGCAGTGGAAACAAGATTGTTTAGCAATGCGTTTCGCATGCAGTTGGATAGTTTGAGAGGAACGAGAGGAAGAAGGAGCAATGGAGGACGATCGGCCACCTCGGGATACCTGTTTCGGGGCAGGAAGCGTGGCAGGGGCTGTGATCGGCACTTTCCTCACGACGATCCTCCTGCTGTTGGCCGCCGCAATCCTTTACAGACAGTGGCGTAGGCACAAGGGTAAGATTCTTGCATTCCTTTCAATATTTTCTATGCGTACCGCTGATACTGGTACCACGCTACATACGCACGTATATACGTATTAGTAACTCACCCTTTTGCCCTATTAAATCTGCGTCGCTTTAAATAGTGTTGACAAACATTTTTGGTGTTTTCGCAAAGTACTCGCCATTATAAATCAATTGATCTATCGTATAACGAATTTCGTGTAATGCATTAATATTTCTTTAGTTAATTATATTAATTGTACAGCTATATTTATTAACTACGCGTTATATATTGTTAATTGTTAGTACTATCACTACGATACCTATCGTTATCTTTCTTTTTCTTCACTAAGTATCTCTTTATTTGTTAAAAGAAACAGATTAAAAAGAAAATTCTATTGATATCACTAACTGAAAATCTATAACTGCGTTTTCGACAGAATAGTCAGACATCAAGTATTTCTGTGATTTCATAGAAAATTTTATTTTTACTGCATTGCAATACGTGTTATTATTTTGACAAAACTTTGAATGTCAATCATGTGATTTTAGTTAAAATCGGTAAACGAAACTGAACTCTCAATGGGATCCCTTGAATGATAAACATGCAGCGTAATGAAATGGAAGGAGAACAATTCTAAATTGACATCAAGTTCAAATCTGTGTGATCGTAGCCTAATTTTGCTCTTTGGAAGAACGAGAATGGTGGGATTTTATCGCTCGAGAAGAGACAGGAGACAAACACGATTTGTCCCGGTTCGAGGCTCGAGACTCGTTTGCCATCGGCACCAACAGAGCGTACCTACATTCTTACATACATACATATATGCAAACCCGATGCGTGGCGTGGAATCTCTTGCACAATAAATTGGAATTTATTCCTACGCTACGTTGTTCTAACTTTAACGTAATGCAGTTTCTTAAAAATGATGAGAGAACTCGTCATGTAAGGAACAGTGCAACATCCTTCGATCCATGATTGTTCGATTCAAAATTTATATCAAATTCACGAGGGAAAATATGTGAGCTCCACTCATAGTGTGTATTTGAAGCTTGAAGTTTAATCTCCGTAAAGAGAATAAACAAACATTATACTGGAATGCATACGAAACAGCTTGAAAATCGTTTTACACCTTTGAAATATAACATGATGAAGATACTTAGTCACGTAATAGAACTTGCACTTTGAAACAACTAGATATGATTTTATTATTCTTAATAGGCACCTATGCATATACATATGTCTACGTTTGGAATACCGTGTAGGTATAAGACCTATATTAAACACACTAAATAAGTATAAATCTGCCGAATTACGTCATCATTTAGAAGTAACGCAACTTGCATAATGAGATAACCGTATGCCGTTTCTGTATTCTTCACAGTGACTAATTCGTTTCATTTATATGGAGGGTTAGAAGGAGGTTCGATAATAGGAACTCTCGTCAGGCTATTTCATAATTTTTATGTATATTTTTTTATGTCGTAACTGTAATATGATAACTGTCATATTTTTTATAATAGCTAGTGTGTTAGCTGTTACATCTTGTATAATAGTAATGTTCAAATAGAAAGAAACTGATTTAAAAAATTAAAATATATGATAAAAAAAAATAATATATGTTTCTAAGAACTTGTTCGTTAAAACTAGAATATTTTTAAAATACTGTGCCGGCACTTTATCGCCGCGTCCATCGTTTTGTTATCTCATTTTCCAGTTTAAGAGATAATGATGGCTTATGTGTCAATTAACGACAACCATGTGATTTTATTTTTCGACATAACATTCCTTGGCAGAACTTTTAAACAAAAATGATCGTTTTTCAAGCGATGTTTAAAGCCATTTATATGTTCGTAAAAAACGTCCTTAGTTCGGTTGAGTAGTAATGTTATTCAGTCTTTTTTTCTGCATTTTATGCTAAGTAATTGGATGGGAAATGAAAATAGTAGGAGAATAGATAGAGTTTGTCGCATCTACGTGGCCAAAGTAGATAGATAAAAACTTCATTTCATGTTTCTATATTCTCTATTATGATCGTGGCTCTCGAACTCCCGAGTCGAATGGAATTCCAAGGTCCACCTTTTGCGTGGATACTTAGGTATACGCATCAATTGCGAATTGCGACGCAATAGTGACGAACATAGCCTGCTCTGCTAGCTACCGTGTATACAATATGCAACGTAGCACTGATAGCGTTAATACTATTCCCAATTTGGAGTAAACAAATGCATTTTTGCATTTATTAAATAGGATTCAAAATTTTATAAGCTCGTACATATACATATAAGTTTCCAATAAAAGGTTTATTTTTTGAAGTCTATTAAGCGAAGTGGAAGTTAGAAGACGAGTGCTACTCCTCTTTCTAGGTAAGCATTTGGTGTTGGTTACCGACCCGGAGATCGTCGAAGAGGCCTATGCGTTTGACAATCCTTGCTTCAAGGATGTCACTACCTCGTCCTATGAACGTCCAGCTGTATCTTCGACTCCTGGAAATACTCCAGGAAAGGATTCCGCGCGATGGTCCACTTCCTGGACTTCGTTGGGTCTCGTATCGGTTAATCGCGATAAACGGAAGACTCTTGATGATTCTTGCCTCGGAGTAAGTCATTTTCTTTTTTCAATACAATTAATTGTAGATTTCAATTTTTATGCAATACAGTATATATCGTATTTGTTAGTTGCATAATTTAGTTAGTTCAGCCATTTTCTTTTTATGCAATGCACATGTCATGTATAACGTTTTTTTAGAGAATATCGTATTGTTTCACATTCGATATTCTAAGCGGAAAGAGCGCCTATTACCCAACCAAATATGGTAGCATTTACAGTTAAATTTCATAGCCATATTTTTTTTTATCCGTGCGTGTGTTTTCTTATGCTTCTGGTCGCGGAGGAAGTTCGCTGTGTATGAGCCGAATTACAATACGTAATTACTTTTTATTTGGCCATCGCACATATTTGAATTGTGTACAAAAGTTGTGAAGACTTGTGTTAAGAGCAAAACATAATCTATATTAATAATTAAATATTTTAAATTTTATCCATGCTTCTGTACCGTTTCTTAATTTCTATAAGAGTCTGCATTTGTACAAACTTTCAATTTAATCATATATTTTATACAATTTCATAAATAGTAATAATTTTTTTGCATAGCCGAAAGCGACGAGAATTAACGTCGTGAGTCTGAAGAGTAGAGATTTCACGGGATTAGGATTCAACATTTGCGGGAACATGAGGGAAGGGATATTCGTCAAGGATCTCTTACATCGTGGGCCCGCGTCTGAATCTGGACGAATACATCCAGGTGTGCATACAGTGATTTCTTTAATACTAACAGTTATTGAGTAAAAATATTATTTTCGTTAAATTTTCAGGCGACCGTATAGCCAGCGTGAAAATAAGTTTCCGTAACATGGTGTACGAGGATGCTCTGACGATTTTAAGCTATGCCTCGCCTTATGATGTAAAATTGGAAGTAGAGAGCGGTGTTACCGGGTCCAAACCAACTACACTCCTGAAGAAAACTGTCGGTCCAAGCACAGCAAAAATCTGCCATCCCCTTTACAGAAGTCAATCCATCCCCGAGCTGTCGCAATCAAAAAGTGTTGCTAAGAGACTTTTTATTGTCGATCCCAATGAAAGCACAAATTCTAATTATTCGACTATGAATTCTACTATGAAATCTTCAAGATCTACATCTGGAAATCAGTATCACGAGAAGATTCACGATGAATCAAAAAGTACCAATCATCATAAGTTTGGTATCAAGGTTTTACCATCTTTGGATGGAACTGTTCATCGAATTGAAAATCAAAATGAACATAACACGAATTTGGAGCGGAGGCATTCAAAAAAGTTGGAGAAACATACTGAGAAACAGTATGTATCAAATGTAGTAAATAAAACGTCGTCTTTGGATAAGAAGAAAGAAGAAGCTCAGCGTCAACAAGCTTCCTTTCAAGTTAAACGAATCTCGAAAGAGAAGAACTCTTTTGAGACTCATGATGTAACTTCTAGCGATGCTACGGATAAAGGCAAGGTCAGCGATGTTTCTTCTATCCAAATGCCGACAGAAGTACACAATGCAGCGATGGCAGCTCGTAGAAATCGCAAGAATAGTTCTGAACTGTTAAATCAAAAGAGTATTGAAACTATTGAAACCGAGGATTCGAAAAGTCAACAGAAAAACAAGAGGAAGGCACCATTGCCACCTAAGAATACCAGCCAGGATCCCGACAGTTCTTTGAAAAGGAGTACGAACGAGGATAATATAAATAGTATCTCGGATTACACGGAATCGTTATCGGAATACATAAAAAACGTGCGCGAGAGCGAAAATTCAGATGACAGTATTTCCAAACAAAAATTATCTGCCACTATGGGCACTTTGAGAAATGATCGACACTCAGAATCTGATACCGATAGTGAAATTCAGAATAGTTTTACTACCATAGAATTAAATTCCGCTGATATCACTATCCATAGAACTCCGGTTCCAGAAACAAATGATGACGATGACGATGAGGATGATGTTTACAGAAAAGCAGCCAGTTTAGGTGATTTATCAAAATATGAATGTAAAACCTCGACTACTTTAGAAAGAGCACAAAGTTTGGATATGACAACAGAGACGGGGACCAAAAAACGCAAGGCGCCACTTCCTCCGGAGGACATAACCGAGTCCACCGAGGACTTGACGAAATTGGATCAAATGGATACTTTCGACAGGCGATTACTGAAGAAATCGAATGAGTGGGGTAACCTGGAGGATGTATGGCGTAAAAGACACGATTTGGATGATAAACCAAGAAAGAAAGTTAGGAAACGAAGCAGTGGCTCACTGGAACGTTCAAAATCTTCTATCGAAATCAAACTAAAAGACGAGGATTCTAAATCGAAAGAAGATGAGAATTCAACCAGCATAGAATTGTATAATTTACCTTTAAGTAAAAGATTAACCGAAGAGTTTATCCGAACAGAAAGGATGTTCAATCCTGATGAAGATAATTCGTTAATTAGAATCGTAAATGATGGAAATATCGTCAAAAGTCCGACTGTGGAAGAAGTAGAGTTGCAGTTTAAAAAAGAAGTATCTTTGCCTGAGGAGTTGAATAAGGATGATGTAGGCATAGAAGATGAAATTTCGGATGAAGAAGAAAAGACAGGAAAGAAAGATTTCGGCAAAGCATTGAAATATTTTGAAACGTATTCAGAAAAATTGGATTCTGCTAAACCAATCTCCTACGCTGGAAGAAGAATGGTTGTGGAAGAACCAATGACAAAGGTAACCGTCAAGAAAGGTTGTCCCGCCTGCGAGGAGAACTGTAATCGCCATGAAACCTGTAAGAAGAAGTCGTTTTCGAATAAGAGATCATCAACTCCAATTCCGTTGCAAGAATATTCTTCAAATGACGATTCTATCACCGTTAACGACGAAGAGCCTTGTTCGATATCCCCAAGCAGTGAATCGATGATGATTGACAAGGTTAGTGATAATAAAAGGGAAAGATCGTCGATCGATTCAAAAAGTCGAAGAATAATCGAGGTTCCCCTAAATCAGAGGATCACCAGGCAAGATGATGAAGACGAGGACGAATATGAGTTTGAATCCGGTGTGACGATAAGTAACAAGAATTTGTTCGATCATCGTCGTAATATTAACAACGTCAGCGTTTCCAGTGGAGAAAACAGCGAAGACAGCGGACTAGTCGGTGAATCTATGGACTACAATTCTCAGGATTTTGATAATCGGCCACCATTACCAGTTACCCCGATGCCACCGAAAATGACTTACATAACAGAAATTAAGTTGTCACCTAAAAGGGAAAAATTGGAAGAAGACGAGGAAAGCGGCGAGAGGATTCCTGAAACGAAAAGAGAAACTGAAAAAACTGCTTCGAATGGGAAAACTGCATCCAGTAAGAAGCCACCGGTTCCACCTAGAAGAACGGACATAGCAAAAAGTGGTAAGAAAGGAGCCAACGAGAAACAAATTACGTACGTGTCAGAATATAAAAGTAATGAGTCAAACGAAAAGGATAATGGTTCGGATGTGAGTCAGGAAATGAAGCAATCGGAAACATGATCGAAAAATATAGGTTCTTAGGATATCGCGATCATTGGTTTCTTTTATAAGACGATATGTTAGATTAGATTGCTCCAAAAGTTCGCACTATTTTTTGACGTACCGTATATGAATAGTCGCCATTTTACTAAATAGACCATGTTTTTTCAATTTTAAAACTGCATGATCAAGTTTAGAGAATAAGTTGAACACCCATTAAATCAAAAAGAATTGGAGGACTGAAGTAAAAATAAATCAAATAATTATAAAACTTGATCCTGATCGTAGATAAGATCATAAATAGCAATTTGATAACCAGTGAAGTATAAATAGTAATCAATGAAACGTGAAGTATAAGTAGTAATCACTGAAACAGTCACATTTTTAATACATGATTATCAGTCTTATACCGTTATAGTTACTAATTAAAAAATACAACAGAAATTTAATTAATCAAAAGTTAATAACGCAAAGATTAATTAGAAAATAATTATTGTTAATTATTATTAAACGCACACTTATTCATGTACTTAATCTTGTGCATAAACATGCTCATTTTGCATAGATCTGCTCTTCGACTAGTCGAGAAAAAGTTCTTCATCGATTAATAGAAAAGGCTGGCTCGCTAAAAACAGCGTACATACACATTTCTCTGATATTTCATAGAAGACTTTTGTTGTTAGTTCATTTTTTTATTTTCTAATCAATAAGAATCATCATTTGAAATAACTTGTCAGTTAATGATTTTATCGAAATAGACGTATATTTGCTAGGTTTATTTTAAATTTGCTACATGAGAAATAACTGTGGAAACAAGAAAGAAAGATGCTATCAAGAAGGAAAAATCCGTCCATTACGCTCTTGTTGGTTATTATTGATAAAATTTTTGAAAATTATATTGTAATTAGTTGAAAAATAAATGTACATACGTATATGTATGTGTGTGCATGTGTATATAAACATTTACTAATTAAAAAACATAGATAATGAATATTTATAGGGACTGCAATACAATTTTTAAATAAAGTAACTATGTAAGTTTTAATAATATTTAATGTAGATGAATGTAAAGGTTTTTTGACATATATACCTTAAGTTATGAAACGAGGTACTATTACAATTTTTGGTCGAAAATAATTAAACTTGTCTTAAACTTTTGCAATCATGCAATATTATATTCTTTTTAATAATGTAAACATAAAACTTAATAGATTAGAGTTTAATCCTTTTAATTAATAATTAGTGTCAGCGTTCATACTTAATTATCCCATACCGATATTTTATATCATCTAATAAAACCTGTAACATGATTACTATTATGATACTGCAAATAGTATTTAATAATGTAAGAAATGTAATGAAGACGATATACGACTTTAACACTTTAGATTTTATTATCGGTATTAATAAGTTCATTAACATTCCGCTTTAATTTGAAATAACGTAATTATTAAAAATGCTGTGTAAAATATTATAAACAAGAAGATATATCGTATAAAAATATTATACATACATCGGCGATATACATCCTCGGCCATTTATAGGCAGACAAGAATGCAATAATGGATAAACAAATTTGAGAATAATAACGACAATTGAGTTTACATTTAAAATACACGAAAAAAATGATTGAGTACATTTATAAGATTTTTTTATGTAATTAGCGAAAATGTGGGTGCTTTTTCTAGTCTTTTTCTTTTCGTTCGGTAACTGTTGTTTTTATTTTAGAATCACCCTGTGTGTATTTCGATGATTAATTAATTTACAAGATTATAGAAAGTTTATTTATTAATTTACATGGCTGTGTGCACACATAATTCGAAAACAAAGGAAGAAAAATGTTTTATCTTTTACAAGTGAAATTAATAAATAAGAGAATACATAAAATGCTTGATATTATCTGCAATAATATTTTATAACATTCGCAACATAACGTTAATTAATATGACATAATGTGCGTACAGGGCGCGTATAAAGCGTAGGAAAAAGTGTATTTTTAAAAAAAGAAATTATTGAGTATATAGAGGAATACAAATTTTCGATCGTGACGATTCTTGAATAAGATGTTAGTAAAATGTTTTATATTATTTACATTTGTACAATACATATTAATCTCTACTGATTCTTTTTTTATTTAGTCTAGTGTGAACTTAATTGTAGTTAACAAAGAGAAGCTCAAATTTAATTTGTAATTGCTTAAGAAAGTATTAAGTTTTGTAATAAAAAATTATGTTTATGTATTGAAATCCTCATTGTTAATTTATTGTTTATGCCATTGTCAAATGTTGTTAAAACAGGTATAGAACATATTTTATGATCATATTAACATGCATTTCAAATGTATTAGTTTTCATCCCTTTATATTTAGGAAATATATATTCTCACACATTAAGCATTTGAAAATTGCTTTGTATTAACTTTATTTTCTTTTTTACAGATAACCATATAGTTAACTAGAATTATACGATACATGTAAAATTTTGTAAATATGCTACTATATATATTTTTAATATTTACTTACAATTTAAAATATCTTGATACGTATAATGCGACTTAATCATATAGGTACAAAAATAATTATCATATATTTGAAAATGTAAGTTCGTAAGAAAATTATAATAATACTTATACACCGAAAATGTTATAACTATAAAATTTGTGTGATGTTAAAAGGATATGAAAAGTTATCTGAAAATAAATATTTACTTCTAAAATCTAATGTATTTAACATTGCAAGATACATTTAATATATATATATATAGGTTTAGCATATTAAAGCCAATTATTATAGTCTGGTTAATGTTTATGTACGTATGTTAATCTATGTACATAATTAATTCCCTTCACATACTTATACAGGTCTGAGAAATTGTTGTCCTATCATATATAAAATGATCATCGCTACTTGTTCAAAAATATGATACAAATTCACAGTGAATCAATTTTTTATGGTACACATTAAGTAGCAGATTGTTTATAATTTTTTGTACTCATCAACTTCTTGCCACACATGGCACAAATGGCTTTTTTATATGCACAGGATTGACAATAATGTGAGCCAACCTGATGTACCTTCTGCCTGCATATCCTGCAGGTCTCAAAGGTAGCCGTGTAAGGATTAAATCTTGCTTTTCCTGCAGAGAGTGCTTTATTTTCACCAACCTTGCGTCCTCCACTTTCGACCGTGTTTCTTGCACCGTTTTTCCAAGGATCTGGTGTTATCACCTTCCCCAGTTTCTTCTCGCATTTCTCACAGACCATTGTCTATCAGGAGAGTAACTGCATTTGTTATTTTATCATTTAAAATCAATGAAAATTGCGTAGTAGCAACTTACCTTTAAGATTCTCTGTTTTTATAACGATAATCGAATACTTTCGTTACTCTATATTGATATGCAAGTAAAAATTTAATACAGCGATAAACAACAGTAAGCAAGACAACAGAAAGCGTATGAGATCCCCCATTACAAGTTCCTAGCGACGTGATATAGTAACAATATATGTCACAGTAGTCACAGTTGGCATCCCTACTGCAATCGCAACGGTTTGAAGTTTGAAGAGCTTCCGCCTCTATCCTTCTCCCTTGCCCCCGCTGTCGATATACGTTCAACTCCATCTGTGAGATGTGGTACACAATGGAATGTTCAGTATTACTCGCGCACTAAGGAAATTTATAAGAGATGGAGCTGAGACGAAATTAAAATATTGTTAAATAGGTATGTGCAAATACATTCACGGGGTATTTTGAATTTGTATATATTCAGAATAAAACAATTAATATGCTTGAGTTTAATTGTGAGAAGGATATATGCATCGTTATTAAACTTCCGTTTTTCAGCGTGCCGCTAAGTATACGTTGATACTTTCGTTATTATATTCGGTTTACCTTCTTTCATTCGCATAGTATTCTTCTTTTTTCGATTATTTCATTGTATAATTCAATTTCGAACCTATTCTAGCAATATGTGTACGATACTTTGATGCTAATTAAAGAATTTTCCTGCTGGCGTTGCTCCTTTCGCTATCGTAAGTTACATACCCATATTTCGATGTCAATGGACCCCGCGTTGCGTTATTATCATAATGCTGGATGTGATACTTTTGATTTCTAGAGAGCAGTCAGGTTAACTTACTGCTAAATAATTACACTGAAGCATAATTATTTCTCTTGTGACATGGATTCTGTGACATTTCAGTCACACGTACGAAGAGATTATACTCAGGAATGTTAAGTAATGTTTGTAGTGCAATAAAATTGTAAATAGTACTTGGTTATAAGACCTTAGATTTTTATAATTCGCTCGTGGTAATGATAAATATAAATCATTCTTTTCTGTCTTAATTCATTGCAGAATAAATATAATGTTCGTTACTATGTATTGCAAAGGTCAAGGTTGTCACATAGTTTGTTCTTTTTCATTACAGGATTTGGTCTGATTGGACCTTGAACAGAAGCATACTTAACATATAATTAAATTTGATAGCATCAGGTAAGGCAATATGTCCTAATTTTGTTTAACTAGCGCAAAAACTACTTGGTGTTCATTCAATATAGTTTCACGGCATAGATGTTAGATGATGTACATGTATTAGCCTTTAGTACTAATTTTTGTATGTTATTAAAAACTAATGTAGAGTGTAACAAAATTCATTAATACATTATTAATATCTTGAAAAGGTATTCCTTCGTACTGTCAATGTAAGGATATAAAATGGAAACTGTTACTCAAGAAAAGCATCTTCCTTCACGGGGTTTGAAACAAGTGAAGGTAGATAACTGGGGAACTTTCTTTCTCCAAAGACTACAACAACTTTATTTTGATGAAGAGTTACTTGATCTCACGATTAAATTTCCCACAAGTGACATCACTGTTCAGGTATTTCTCTCAGAAAGAAAAACTTAATGATTTGTCATGGAGACTGTTTGACAAACAAATTTTATATTTGTATTCTAGGCGCATCGGTTAGTCATAACAACATGTACAGATTATTTTGTGCAACTAGAACGTGAGCAAAAGGAGAAAGATGAAAATTTTGATGGTATTATCATTATGCCACCAGATATGCCATACGAATGTGTTAAGTCAATTATAAGGTAGATCATGGAATTCTTATTCCCATTTTTAAAACTTTAGAAAATTAAAAGACATTTATTTAATTAGAATATATTACAATACATACAATATATTTTTAGTTTTATGTATACTGGTCAATTGGAATATTGGACATCTGAACAAAATGCCTTGTACCGTACTGCACAGAAAATGAACATGACTGTATTAACTAAATTACTTGACGCGCAATTTAACACTACACCTCTGCAAAATGAACAGTCGACGAAATGCAATTCGCGGCCAGTAATAGCAGTTTCGAAGCCTTCAATACTTAGCACTAAACCAACATTGACAGGGACAATAACTGCTACTACTACCACCACGACCACTACTTCCACATCATCCTCAGGACTTTCGACTCAACCATTACCAGGTAGAAAGTGAGTATACAAATCATCATTAATGAAATTCGCATTCATCGCTATAAATTAGTAAATGTAATATAAAAATTAAAAAATCTCAAGTGTAACAATTTAGAACTCTTAAAACAATTATTACTTGCATTGTTCAAGGCTTCCGATCTGGAAAAGAAAATTAGATACACCGCCGTGCACCCCATCGCTTAATTATGAAATGCGAACATTCCAAGGGATGCCCTCAACGAATAGGCCTACAGAAGTGACTCCAGGACCCTCCCGATTCGATCTCCCAGAAGCCGAGGAATTCGCGCTTGGCGTGTTCTCCTCGTTTGATGATATTACTTACAATACAAAACCTATTGTGCAAGCGCCGGACAGATACAAGAGAAACAGATCGCCTAGCGGTAAATGTTCGCCAGACAGAGAGAGTAAGAACGACACAACCGAAGATGAAGAAGACGAGGGCCATTCGAATGATAAAGGTTTGAAAGAAATTAACTCTGACGATGATTGGTCTGTATCGAGATGCTTTCAAAGGGGCCAAGATTCACAGCCTTCGCCATCCAAGAAGGTAAGATTCGATTTGGAAGAGAAAGAGAACATGGAAAAAGGTAAATCGTCTCACAGATCAAATTCAGAGGAGTCGATTAACAATCATGCGAAAATCATACGAGAGGTTTTGAAGAAATACCCCCATCTAGTGAAAAACAATAAAAACATACGCTTGAAGATCATGCAGAAGGAGGCAAAGTCTTCGGACAATTCAGCGAAAACTAAAGTGTCTTATGTAGTTCTGAAGTCTGATCATTTGATGTCAAGCAATAATGATGAAGAAACTGAGTCAAAGAGTAACGGCAATATGGATGCCAGCAGTACTGGTCCTTGGAAATGTAACAAGTGCGATTTGGAAGAAGAATATACGAACTATTATATGTATAGAAGGCATATGCAAGATGTGCACGAGGAAAAATTCGATCCGCGGGTGTGCGAACACTGTGGATACAAGGCCACTAAGCGGAACATTTTAATGTACCATCTTTACACGAAACATAATGTGCCTCCGCCGAAAAGCATGTGTTTTCCGAAATGTCAGGAGTGTAATTACGTGGCATTATCGGAGACACTTCTGGTCAGACATCAGATTAATCACCATCATCGATCTATGGCGCGCCAACATGCATCAGCTGTAGAAGAGGTTCAGTGCACGCAATGCTCACAGACGTTCAAAGACGTCGCTGAATTGACTAATCATGAGATCAACGCTGGCCACGGCGCTATGACGGATGGTAAGGAGAAGGGCCATCGTTGCCTTCACTGTGGTAAAGTGTTCGTGCGAGCTACGAATTTGCAAGTTCATCTCGATTGTGTGCACAAGAATCTGTGGAAATCCGACGGAGCGTCGGGATCTATGCCGCAGATTACGCTAGAACCGTCCTCGGAGGCAGAAGCTCTAAGCCACGTGGCGAGCGGCATAGCAGCTTCCTTAAGCGTCGGGGACGCTGCGGAATCGCACGATCAGACAGCCTCGAACACAAACTCACAATTCATAGTGCCGAGCATACAATTGAACAACATTTCGCACGAAATGACTTATAACACGCACGAGCTCGATGGGCAGCACATGATTATGCTGATCGACAGCGAGAACTATCAGCAGCAGGAAAATGAACAACAGCAACAGCCGCAGCAGTTGAATATTAGCGATAACGAGCAGATCGTGATGCAAGGTACGGAGGACGGAATGATCGTTTATATTCACGGTAACGACGATTCCGACCGGCAGACGTATGAGAATTATCCGACGGAAGAGACTGAGGAGATAGTGGAGGAAGTAGTCGAAGAAGTGGAAGAGAAAGTAATGGAAGACGGGGAGGAGGAGGAGATGCAAATTGAACAGCTGGAGGAATGTAATTCCGATTCGGTCGAGGAAGTTATACAGTATGTGGAGGAACAGACAGAAATAGTTGAGTATGATGAACAATGCAGCGAACAGAGTAGTAGTGCGGCTGAATCGCAAGAATCAGTTATGATTATTGAAGAGGAGCATCTCGAGGGGGGACAGGATGCGGAAAAGAACGATAAGGAAGATAAGGCGAAAAGCTTCACCGAGTGGGATGATGATAGTAGAGAATTAGCAGGAACATAAATAATAATATTACTATTATTATCATTACAGTAATTATTATTATTGTAGCTTTATCATTTCTTAAGTTTCATCAATGTCCACGACTAACAAAATACATATGTTTCGGTTGCACTTCATTTTACTTCTTTGTTCGATTTCTGAATAACAGATGATTTATAGTCGTGTATACGAAAAGCGAAGAGATCATTATAAACAAATTTATTATCACTAAATGATGCTCAGAAGTAACGTATGTATGAATTAATCATGTGCAAACAATTTCACTATTTTAATATACAAAATAATTGTGTATAAAGCTTGGAATTATATGCGTATATTTACAATTGTATTCATTTGCTACAAATTTTCTTATTTCTGTGGTGAAGGCGGCGAAAGGAAAATAAGGGTTCTCATTTTTTTTTTAAATTCAAACTCTGAATTAGTTTGAATTCGTATGATTGTACACGCGCGTGATAATGGAGAACTTTACAATGCTGGAGATCAAGATGCACGAGTGTTATGATTTACTATTGAAACAGTAAATGTTACAATAAAAATGCTTTAACATAAAATGATTAATAATAATACGTTTCTTCCGGGATTATAATATTAGATTCCATGATTATTCGAAACAATTGAGCATGTATAAAAAATCATATTCACGTGTGCTTCAACAGAGATTATGTGTATTAAGCGTCACACGCTATTTTGGTGCACGGATTATTTATTTTTAAGTTCAGGTGAAAGTTGTACTGGAATAAAAATTATAGTCAATTAAGTGCAATTGACAATTACGATATTTTTAACGATTTCTCTGTAACTGTCTTCGGGATATATTTAGAAGAAATTTTCTTTCTTCTCAACCATNGATTATGTGTATTAAGCGTCACACGCTATTTTGGTGCACGGATTATTTATTTTTATGTTCAGGTGAAAGTTGTACTGGAATAAAAATTATAGTCAATTAAGTGCAATTGACAATTACGATATTTTTAACGATTTCTCTGATAACTGTCTTCGGGATATATTTAGAAGAAATTTTCTTTCTTCTCAACCATGCTGGATGATGACTTTATTTATTACAAATACGTAATTTCGAATAGTGAACAGTTATAACTTTAAAATCAAATATATCATCAGCGTGTTAGGGTATTTATGTTAGACGTAACATGCAATTAAATATTGATTTATATTGCGTTTCAAAAAATAGCAAGTAAAAATAATTAAGAAATATATATATATATATTTTTAGCAACGAAACCGAATAAAATGTAGGTACGATGCGAGACATTTAACACGTTTTAATGACTTACATATAAATCACTTCTTTCTTTCCACAAGAATAACCAATACTTATTTTTTAGAATAGTCAAACTTTATATCAGTGTCTGTTGGGACTGTTGTATTCGAAACGGATGTTGACTTTTTGTAGAATTGGATATATGTGCATTTATACACACAAATTACAATCAAATAAATAAAATAATGCATCCTATAGAGATATATTTTTTACGTGTAAATTCGCTGCTATACATATAATACGAATTTAATTAAATCATTCTATTTTGGCTGCAAATATTTATTTTATCCTTGGGTATAGACAGGATTATTTGCATTGTTTGGTAAAAGTGGATTTAAAAAAGCTTAGTACAATACTTATTTTACTTGGCGTAAGAGGCCCATTAAAATAATAAAGAAAAATGTGGGAATCATTCTTTTGTAAATAAAAAATATGAATAATTATGGTACGCGTATTAAGTGCCTCATTTTCTAATACACATGCATGCATTATCAATCACTGACTTATACCCCATTAATGCGTACTTCGTCATTTTTAATTACGATCCACGCGTTGATAATGAATTGTAATGTCTATGAATTTTATTAGAAATACATGTACGTACATGAAATGTCAATGTAATTCAACCAAATCCAATCCAATCGCACCTACTATTATTTCGATATACGTAAATCCCCAATATTACCCTTATATTAGTATTTAACATTATTAAATTCTATTGACATTACGAGTAATAGTTTTAATTAATTTATGTCTTCATGCAAAATGTTCACGCTTATATTTAGTTTACCGTTGCATGAGATTAATTAAAAAAGAATTTATTTAAATCTGAAAAGTATTAAGATTCAAGTGCTTGATGATTAAGAAGTTTAAGAGTATTGCTCGGCCTTGATAATTGCTGAAATTCGCGACTTACAGCAGGTTGTAGGAAATGATGTGACGTTTCGAAGTGTTCATCGAGCCGCCGCGACATAAATACATACCGGCAAATTAGGTGGAGAATATCTAATCAATATGGTTATTTTGTATACCTCTGTTTCGCCTGTATTCGTGCTAGACAATCGTATTAATGACAAGTGTTAATTATTACGTTCGCTCAAAAGGTCACCACAATACTATTTAATTATAATTATCACGAACAAAATTAGAAATCTTACTTTGCTCTACAATTTTATCCACGAGGAGAATCCAAATACTATAAAGAACAAGTTCTCACTGTATTCCTTTTACAACCTGTGCAACCCCTTGCACTTAACATCCCCTTATTCGCATGTTTTCAGTTCGTATATCTTTAAGAAATTCAATTCTTTAACACAAATAAAAAAGCTGATCACATTTTGGAAGAAAGTACGCGATGTTGGCGTTAGCGCGTTCTCTTGAAGACTTACTGCGCTCGAGAGTCTTTAAGTTCACTTCAACCGAATCACAGTATGGTACCTTGGTACCGGTACCGACGAGTTCCCGAGGCGGGACTTGGCGCAAATGATACTCCGAGCAGTGGAGAACCTTATGCACGGGAAGCACACAACCAGTAGCCGACGGTGGTGGCGAGGATCGCGGTGGTGGTAGGCAAAGGGACACGATCGTGCCCGGATCGTGACCGTGGTAGCGGCAGCACGGAACCAAGCACGGGGTAAAGGAGCGAGCGAGCGAAAAAGTGTAGAAAGGGAATAAACGAGCGAGATGAATCGACGAGTGGGAGCGACCAAGGAGTATAAACAGCGGGAAACAGAGAGAAGTGATTATCGTACTTACCTGGAGTTGAACGCGGTAGAACGGGATAGGACGGGTATCGGTCGTGGTGGATGGAAAGGGAGGCGAAATGGTGGGTGGCGGTGGTGGCCGCTGGGGCAACAGGGGAAAACGGGGGACCGAGGAGGTGAGAAGGTAGGAGAACCAGCCTCCGCCAGTATCCACGTGTTCAGTGTAGTAGCGCGTTATGACCCGGATGTTAGATCGTAGCTGCAGTTTTGCGAGAACCTGCCGACCCGGATGTTTCGTTCATCGTCGTCCGCAAGTGATCCGCTACTAATGTCCTCCTGGCCACCGAAATATGTTCAATCGGTAAGTAATGACCGGTACCGAGGACCGTGATGTCGACCAGTGACAAGTTTAATGAGCCCCGGGGTGCCCGCTGCTTGTCCATCGAGCATTGACCGTCGTGATTTCTACCCCTTCGCGAGCGCGTTCGACACATCGTTGATACACCGGGCCGCGTCGTCGGGGAGATTCGAATCGCAACGGTTGGGCCTTTACCGGTTAACACGATACATGGTTTACTATTCTCTTTGGCAAGGTCTTTATAAATGAAAGGGATATCAGATGTGTGAAAAACTGTTAAATAAATTTTAGTTTTCACGAAACTTCTGCTGATGGCTCAACCTTTAAGAAAGCTTCGAGCATTAGAGCATGTCTTTAGAATAAGTAATCGACCATCATAATAAATTCGATTCTTTGCTTGGGACAAGTGCACGCGATGCGCGTTCAGTAGGTACTAATTCGTAGGCCAGCCGTTAAAGAAAAGTGTCTCGTATCGGTAACATCCGCGTGTGCTTGAAGGATAGATGCGAGCAAGTCAACGAAAGGTGCCAGCAAACTTCGAAGGGACCTGATAAATGCCGAAATCGCCAACTTACGTGATTTACTGCCATTACCGCCCTCAACCAGGCAGAGACTTTCCCAGCTACAGCTTATGGCCTTGGTTTGCGTATTTCTTCGAAAAGCCAATTACTTTCAACAAGGTAAATCATCGATAAATCTAATTAAAATATGATAAAATAACATTCATTTTCAAAAGTCGTTTGCATCCCTTCATGTAACAATGCTTTATCACAGTAACTTTTTCAAAACTCCACGTTTTTCTGTCAGGATAATTAACTGGATGCCTGTTGATAAGTTATAAGCAATAGTGAAATGCGTAACACATAATTATTGCATGAGTTAGTAGGTATTTGTGATATTCTACACAATTCTTGTGATTCTAAAAATCTTTATCTCTTTTACTATGAGATAATACATTCTCATTTGAAAAAAATTGGCTAAATGATAAATTCTATTTTGAAAGTAGTAACACGTGATGTGATAAATTTTATGGTATGCCTACACAATGCGGCATTAAAATAAATTCAAGTAAACTGATTATCATGTACTTCTAAGAAACGCTTGGGTTGAAATGATGTCAGTGGCAGAAAGAGGAACTAGTAGTACAACATTGTCATTTCAGCCTCTTGTAAATGTTAGATGAAACAGTTATCGTTTAATAAAAATGCGAACAGAATTCCGTTTCAAGTAGCTAATTGCTTTGTTTAATTTAATAATTTGAATTATACACACGCTACGCAAATTGCAGAAGCGGCGCCTGTCCCGTTTCCCATTATCGCATAAGTCATTTCATATTTTCAACGGTGATTCTTACTTATAGGTGATTCTTAGAAAACTGAAAACAAATATTTACTCCAGCATTTAGTGATGTCTTACTAACGTTTTATACGGATTACCGCTATTTGAAAGTGAATATAAAATTGATTTATGTTGAATACTGATTATTGTATAATTTTAAAAATTGAGAAAAAAGATATTATTAGTGTATAAAAATGTGCGTATGATACGTATAACTATCAATACAAATGCATAAACGTCAGCCCGATATATCTAAACAACTATTTATACTTTACGTCTCCATAATTTCAGAGAGTTACATAATTTTTTCATTACTCTTACGATAATCTCTTTCGAAATAATCAGTCTAAGAACGTAAAATTACAATAGCCGTCCATATTATCAAGCTATAAAGCAGACAAACTATTGTAGAATGTTCGTGAACTTCCTAGTCTTACTCACTTCCAGTTTTCGAACTACAAAAATTATGCAAATATTCTTAAAACTGTGCACTCTATTAATTCTTCTAACGAGTTCAAGTAACGCAAACAAGTAACGCACGCAACTTGCTACCAGTTTTATCGAATAAATTGATATTTGAAAAAACTTCTTCGAATTCGGAACTGAACAAGATTATTTTCCACAATTATTTCAGATCAAATATTATTGTGCGATAAATGTCTCGAATAATTTAATAAGAAATTCTTAATAAGAAGAAAAAAAATAATAACTCCAATACATCACAGCACGTTTGTAAAAAAAAATCAGTCATCTAGATCAAAATATTCTCGGGATATCATTGTAAGGTAATGAATTTACAATAAAAGCTGTCGAGAAAAAATTTGAATGGTATTAGCCGTAAGTACGTTATTGAAATGATTCGTGATGATCTCTGATAAAATGCAGAGCTAAGCCGGAATCGGTCGTTTGACAAGAGTATTAAACGGTCGTTGGAGGCATCAAAAACTTCGGGCATCTCCGTTGTGCAAGAGCGTAGAGAGTAATATATAGGTAAAAGGTAGGGAGGTAGGTAGGTAAGGCAAGAAGGTAAGATCGGCGTACATTCAAACTCAGCGGAGTCTAAGCGCGAGTTCCGGGTGATCCGCTGACCTGTCGGCCTTTGCAACAACACTCTCACGCTCCTGTAACCCATACTCCCTCTGTATCGTCTCTCCGCTCTCCGCTTCGTTCTTTCTTTCTCTCCTACATACTCATTGTTTCACAGTATTCGATACTATAGTCCTGTGTAGCGCCGTTTGTAAACGTAGCCATGCTGCATTAGCATACGCTTCTTTCTTTCTTTCTTCCCCCCTGATCTTTCTTCATCTTTTTTTCTTTCACCGGGGCCCTTTCCGCGGCGACGACAATAGAATATCTGCACTCCGAATGAGTTTTCCCTCGAATTTTACTCTCAATCAATTATCTTTGTAACAATGATCTTTAATGGAGCGCAGAAAAGGAAAGGGAATGTTAGAACTAACTGAGGACAATATATGAGAAAAGTTATATGGCTGTTATCCTGTTCGATGGGTATCGTGATACGCTGAATTATGATTAGCGAACTGGTTATAAATAATTTTTAACCATATTGTAATTTGAAAATTAATTATTATTGAGGCAAAACAGGTTTCATCTAGAGAAGTTTCAAGACAAAATATTTATGGATAATAAAGCCAGCGATAACGATAGAATTGTGTGAATACCATACCGATACACTATATCGGCTATGAATATCGTAATAGCTCTTTTTATGTTCCATCCTATGTAAACTTGAATTTTATTGCGCATTGTACGAAAATAAAATTCATTTACCCTACATTATTATTGATCAAAATTTCATTTATTTTTAAACGAAGTTTATTAATATTGTTATAAAGTTTTTATAATTCTTCACTTAGAAATTATTTGACTTTTCGATCGAATTTCTTGTTTCAGCTCTGAAAAACTGTCCGTCGGACTCATCGAATATTCCAACCCCTAACATTGGGTTTTCAAAAGTAATATTCTTTATCTTGATATCGTATCTTATTTCTGGCCTCCTCTCTGTTTCACCATACAATACATGTAATTTTCCAGGCTATGTCCGGGTTCATAATGATGATGACCCAGCAAGGGAAACTGCTGTACATATCGGAAAACGCGGCTGAATACCTTGGACACTCTATGGTAAAGTAATTGCAAAGGCACTACGGTTATGGTAATTGATCACAAGATTAACGAGCCAAAGAGAATAATACCAAATTTTTTTATAATAAAATAGATATATAATAGAATAATATATCCAGTGCCTGACTTAATAGTTTAATTAAAGAGTTTGATAAAACGCAATTGTTTATCATAAAACGTATTCTAGGAGGATTTGTTAATACATGGTGATAGTGTCTACGACGTAATTGACAAGCAAGATCACATGGTTGTGCAAAATCAATTATCTAGAAACAGTCCAATTCCAAGCGATAGAAGATTATTCCTTTGCCGAATAAATGTCTCTAGAAATTCTCGGAGACAATTACGTTTTGGCGATCAGAAAGTAGGTTGTTTATTCTTTTGCAGCAGCATGTTTATTTCATATTTTTATCAACATTTAGCTTTGTTTTATTAACATATACCACGAATTAAAAAATGTTTCTCGATTCCTCTTTTTGAATTCTAATCTTTTTTTTTTTGTTAGCACGTTACCTGTCTCGTTTTTTTTTTTAAGTATCGTTGTTTTTTTTATAGGTGGTTCTAGTTGAAGGCCATTTTTTACCTTTCGTTCCTGTTTGTAATCGGAATGAATTTGTCTTTCTTGCTTCGTGCACGCCTGTGGTTTTGCCGGAAACTAGAGAAAGCATCGTGCAGGGCGCGACAAACATTTTTACCACTATTCATTCTATGGACATGAAGTACCTTCATATCGATAAAACGTAATTCTTTTTGTAGCACGCAGTTAAGAAATGTATAAAGGAATTAGTTTATCATTTTTCTTGTTCATTTTATTCGTAGAGCTGAGAGCCATTTGGAATATAGTCGCAACGAATTAGTAAATGTATCGTGGTACAATTTGTTACATTGGGATTCGATTAGAACAGCGTACTGCAAACATCAAACTGGTAAATGAACAGAAAATTTTGAAACCTGAAGCGAATTTGTAGTAATGACAAACATGGTACATCAAATATAATATTCGAAATATTTAAGAGCTTTAATGTTATTGCCGCATTTTTTAGTTATCCAATCTGATCAAGAACGATCCGCAACCGCTTTGTTAAGACTTCAAAGCCGTTCCGGACGATGGTTCTGGGTACACTGCGTTTTACAAGTCAAAGACACTTCTGAGGAATGCCAGCATCCAATTATTGTGTGCACGAATCAAGTTTTAAGGTACTTCATATTTCTAACATCCCGTATACAATACTGTACTAACAACAATGGATATGATTCGTTGTTACAGCGATCGGGAAGCGGAAGTGATGCGTTCAAGTTCTTGGCTGTATCAGTATTCGTCTCAAACGAAGTTCACCTATACCATTTGCTCCAGTAGTCAAAATCGCAGCGTGCCGTACGCTACCGGCCAAAACAGCCAACAACAAGACTACACTCGGTCATTGCCCCACAACAATGACCAGCAACATTCACCCGGAATTCGAAACTCGGAGCAAGATCTGCACAATCCTCCGAAAACGCAGCTGAAGGATTATAATACGCGAAATCCACGGGAGGACGCGGAACCGGTGGATATGTCGATCAGCAGCAGCGAGCACGAGAACAGAAACGTTCACGTGAACGTGCAACACGGTCATTACGCGTTAAGCCAGTTCACCGACAGGTACAAAGTTCCGAATAAGAATTTGCTGAGCCTAAGCGGTTACCGGGCGAAATTTATTCAATGCCATGGTCAATATAGCGCGGACGCGTTGTCGCCCAAGTATTACATCACGGATTTAGACAAAGAGTATTGTTGCAACGAGCGAAGCAGCAAGCGGCTCCCGGCGAAGATGTCCACGGCGACGGGATCGGTGGTTGATCCGACCGACTTACCCATGGAGCATTGGAACTCGAGTCCCGTTTGGTCGGATACCTTGCAAAGGGTACCGGACGTTGTCCATCAGGAGCTTAGCCCGTACGTGGCGACGCCCACCACGCCGGTCGACACCCCCGACTCTGAGCTACACCCGGAAACCCCGATTTTCAATTTCGACTGGGCAGCGGAGCAACACGTGCCACATCTGAAGATCACGTTCCGGAGTTCAAATCAGGGGCCGAGGAAACCGCAGGACGTTCAACCGATCACGTTGCAGTTACCACGGAAAAAGGGCCAGTCGATGAGCGACACTAAAGACTTTCCTAAATGAGACTGTGCACAACTCGTTCGGTCGGTGCTTTGCAGTTAGATAGGCAAATTTTTTTTTTTAATTAGGTATATCTCTATGCAATTGGTGGAAGGAATTTAGCGAGATCATTTTACTTTTAGATTTTGACGGTTTTTCATTCTAAGCTTTCGTGTCATAAATCTTCTTTCATGATGAAAGAGAATCATTGTTCAAAGATCATTGATACCCGTGATTATTCTAAGATCTCGTTATGTATCTTCCGGTAATTGTAAGTTCGAGGATTCGAGTATGTGAATAGGATGAAAGATAATGATACGCGTTGGTTCGGGGATTTTGTGCAAATTAAAAATTTGATCAATTGTTTCAATTTGCAACATTCGATCTATTGGATTAGTTCCTAAAATAATAATGCTAAAAGACTTATCAATGAATGTACAAGCCTAGAGTTGATTTGTTAATTATTAGTATGAAAATTGAGGTCCGTGCAATATATATTGTTAACAAAGGCAATGTGATTTCGTCGGATCGAAAGACTCATCAGTATTATATGAAATCCGCTTGCTGATATAATAGAGATTTATGGGTAAGATGCCATAAAGTATTAGTCTACTAAATAATAAAGAAATATGAATATTTCGCAGTAGTAGGAAGCGTCGATCGCAAGAGTACAACAGTACCTAATATTTTTAGCGATAAATAAAAGTACTTAAACTAGTGTATCTGAAACTTTGATAAGATAAGTTTTAGACAAATGTTGAAATATAAAGCTTTTTAGAGAATTTTTATACGTAACAATTCTTTTAAACTGTATGCGGACATTTCAGTAGCAGCATTTTTAGTACGTTTGATAAAAGATTTAATAACTATGAGGAAAGAACTTTGAAAAGAAGGAATGTCCATTAATCAAATATATGTCTCCGGTATTTATTGAGTATTTAAATTATATTTTACTACCGCTAAACTTTCTGTGTTATTTTTTAAATATAAATGGAATAATATGTACAGTTCTCCATGGTTTCACTTGCCTCTACCACCGAGGAGAGATTAGTAAAGAGTGCCACTGCCAGCCCCTGTGTTACAGCGCGACAGACAAAGGGGGCCTGAGGGGATTTGGGGCTGTGAAAACAGATCTCTGAAATCCCACAGCATGACTGCTTTGGCACGTACCAGAGATGAAGTTAATTCATCTCTGCACGTACCGACCGACATTCAGATACACCGATGTTTTTTTTAGCACTGTAGGTAACAGATAAGTGCAGAACGCTGAAATTATCAATCTCATACTGGCTTCGAGATTAGTACTTTGAAAATGAAATAACTGTCATTTTTTATGTTTATCATGTTTTTATAGGTTTATTTTCATTATTGAAAATCTAAAGGGGTACCCCTTCAGATTTTTTCAAAATTGGACAAAAATTTCAAAAGTATGCACACATGTTCTATTCTTATAGTATACGTGTACTGTCTACTATTATAGTATATGTGTATACATACATTTTCTCCTAGCCGTCATTTTATCGTAGATTTCTGCTACAAAGATTTTGATGTCTGCTAAGGTGGAACACTTTTTTGAATTGGTCGCATGGTGCAGCACTGTATGGAAACCACGAATTCCGGGTGTGAGCACTCTCGTTTCCTCTCCCTCTCTGTATATATATGTATATACATGTATGTATGTACAAAGGAAACGTATGGCTTCCAAGTATAAGTATAGTATTTAGTATACTGTACGAAGGTTAGGAGCAGAGAAGTTAAGCGATCAAACGTGGGTTAGGTGGAAAATAACACCTCCTATCACAATGTAGTGTACATACGTAATAATGTTGTAGTGATATTACGACGCTGAATTTGTATACGAGTAAATTTCAACATCCGTGTGATCCACTGCGGAATACATGGATGTTGCGAATGGACAGAAGCCCATCAGTGAGTGTAATTTTGGAATTCGTTCAATGGCTCTTTATAAGGTTTTATTTCGCTCCAAAATAAATGAAACACTTTCATATATGAAGTTAAAGTAGTACTAGAAGTATTGCTTTCCCTTTTGTTACTTTGATAACTTTGCTGGGCGAAACTTTTCGATGTATATTTACCTGAATGTACACAAAAAATTAATTCACTCTGTAATTGCATAACTGGTTCGAAAGTAGTGCCTCCTTACTCAACAATTTACGAACGTCATTGTATAATTTATTTGTGTATTCTCAAATTTATGGTGGTCAGGTGGGCAGCCTCCTGCCACTGGTGGTTCAGGGATGGATAAGGGAAAAGATTGGCAGATGGAATTGCTTATGGAAAAATTACGATCCAAGGCTTCCACATTTAAGTCCTTGGTGGAAACTGCCAAAAATTTGCGAATGGCAATGTTGGTAAGTAAGCCTGTATTAAAATAAATATCATTTGTTAAATTTAATGTAATACTTTATCCATTTGAATAACAGGATAAAAGATTTGCGATTGACACTGCTGAGAAAAGTCAACTTCAAAAATGTTTGGATACTTTGCAACATTCCATAAAAGTAACTTCTTTACAATCCATGGTGGAGCGTTTGGAAAGTTTAACCAGACAGTTAGGGTGAATAAACATAAATTGTGAAATCTGTCAAGGAACAGGGTTAGATGGTTTAGTCAATGTTTGTTATGATTGGGTTACAGCTTAAATTTTATGATGTCTGGTCCACCAGGTACAGAATTATTTATCTCCTCAGACATGTTCTTTTTGGAGGTACTTCTGGAGCCAACTGGTGTAGTCAAGGATGTTAAAATTCATCATGAAGGGAAAAATGAGCAGCAGGTACAAATTATAAATCTATTTATATTAAACAATTTCTTAATATAGTTCTATTATCTATTATGATGCTATGACACAATTATATTTAATGATTTATAGAGCTGTGATGTATTGGTGTCTTGCTTATCACGGGGAGACTTCCTAGATTTTACAGTACAATTAGAAGGTTTAGCTTCGATATATCAATTGAATGCAGATAAAAAAGTGAAATGTAAAGCATTCAGTGCTTTACAGTCATTGGAGGCGGATTTGGGTGTCTTAGCTCAGTTGCAAACATTTATGAAGGAACCATTCAATCTCGTTCATAAAAGCCCAGTTGGTTAGTATTAATGCTCTAATCTATAGTTTTAGGTATTGAAAGTAATGACCGCTAGTATTAATGCTAAATGTACTGATCCTAGGAATCCTCGAGCGAAGGAGAGGTGGTCATGCAATGAAGTTGACATACTTTGTTTCTCCTTACGATTTAATCGATCAGGAGACACGTAGCTGTGATGCATTGAGTTCAGAAGTAATTATCAAGCGAAAGATCGGACACTCTGTAACAGTTTGTATGGAAGGTTCAGCTGCTCACAAGTTGCCTACATCTAGTATCATAACTGTAAATAGAAGTCCTACGGGAAAAAGGTTCGTAATTTGGAGTGAGTCTCTCATTGGTCACTTAACCGTTGTTGTGTATAAATTTTTAATTTTTCCAGCACCCCGTCTTATGCTAACTTAACTGGTACAAATTCGTCGACATTACCTGCCTGTTTTGTATTGAAGCTGGCTAAGAAAATGCCAATGTGCATGGAGTTGGTTCGTAGGATACAAAAAGTAACAGAGCTGGAATGCGCAAATATATCTGCTCCTCATCCGTTGCTTAGTTTGATCGTTCAACACGCCAGCGACGGTCAACTGGACTGTCGGAACAACCGAGGACTTTATGTCGTACGTAACATATTCCTGAGAATAATTAATCTCTAGTTAAATATGAATGCGCACTGTTTAAATTCATACGTTCTATTAATAGCAAACTTACAGAAAGTCTTTCTCTTTTCAAATGTCATTACTATTTCAAACGGCATTTTTTGTTACAGACATTACCGGATCAACAGCACTGTTACTTCATGACAGAAAATAAGAGTATGGAGGGTGTGTTAGTGTCCAGTATTCCTTTCACTCATCCGGCTCACGTACCGCAAATCCTGGTGTTTTTGCGTCAACAAGCATTATTCAACACTTTGATCGCGAGTTGCGTCAGATCGATGGCTCGGCAAGACCCCGAGCATGCGACTATATTCGAAGTGAGTTCCCTATCGTGGCAACACATATCGGTAAGTTTGGAGCACCCGTTCGAAGAGACGATGGCGACGGCGGAACTGGACTTAACAGACATTTCTGCATTGAAATGTAAATTGTACGGTATAAGTATAACGAACACGGAACAGACATCAGACTTGACTGGGAAGGTTTTGCAAAAATGCTTGAGTATACCTCTCACAATGAGAATCCTTATGAAATCGTGGGAAAGTCGCGATTCTCTGACCACGATGAACAATCTTAATAGTGGTAACGGGAGCTACAACGTGAATCTCGGCTCCGGTAAGGATCAGAACAGTCAAAACGGTTCCGGAATGCCTGATTTTACCAATGGGGAAACGAAGATCAAGCAGGAACCGGGTTTGAATAACGGGAACGGGACTATGGGGAGGCAACAACAATCGTCACAACAGCAACAGCAGCAGTCTTTTTTAGATGCCGGAACGGAGAATAGTATCGGTTTTCCGTCGTATTCCGGCCAATCCGATACCACAACTAATGCGATGTTGAATCCCCTGCAACTGGGCGCGTTGCTTGGACAGGCGAAGAATTCCTTGTCTAATCCGATGAACGAACGTACGAAGAAAACACGTAAAAGGAAGACCGCGGACGGCATTTGGCGGAGCCCTAAGAGGAAAGCAGATGATAGCGCTGAAATATTATTGGAGAGTTCTAGTTCAGATTCGACGCCTTTAGGTACGCCGACTGGTGGTAGAGAAAATTTGAACGAAACCCGAACGTCCACGCCGACATCGGCTACTAGCCTGACCAGCGGATTGGATTTTTCTAATTTAGACCCGACGGATATTCTGGGTACGGATAAAAGCTCCGATTACGATATCGACAACGAGAGCGAGATAACAGAAGTACACGATTTGCAAGACGTGGAAGAGTTGATTAAACGCGAGCGTAAGTCAAGGAAACGAGAAGAGAAAAAGAGTCCAATTATATTCGAAGAAAACAAAACACTGGTACCGCCATCAGTAAGTATAACGCCAATATCAAGCAGTAGTTTGGGACAGACCACGAATTATAATTCTGTACTTACTGGAATGGGTTTGGAAAGGAGGCCCGGCATCGAAATAATACCGATCGCGTCGTCGCCACAGACCACATTGCCGAGTTCAATCACTATAACGCCAATTGCCGGGCCGACGCAGTCGAAAGGTCTGACGGACGACCGTAGAGAACGGAAAAGCTCGAAGGGAAAATCAACGGAGGATAAAGGGAAGTTGGAAAAGAGGCGGAAACGTAAAAGGGAAGACAGCCCTATGGGACCACCACCAGATAAGATACCGTCCAAGCAGGATCCTCTGTCGAAACCGGTCTCAGTGAGCATAAAACCGACCGAGTCGCCTCCGAATTTGAGCTCGCGTCCTTCGTCACCAGCGACGACGTTACGAAAATTCAGCCCGTCTCCCACGCACCCGCTCGCTCTCGTAGGTAAGTCCAGCCCCACATTGAAACAGTCGGCGAATAAGCCGGTGCAAAGTCCGAAGCACTCTCCGGTGTACAGCAGCAGTCCGAAGCATACACCAGTACCTGCTAGTGTGAGTCCGAAGCACGGGACGTCGTCGCCGAAGCACGGTAGTTCCGCGAGTACCGGCAAACCGAGTATGTCCGCATTGAAGTCCGCTGCGAATTCGCCTTCAAGTAAAACCGCCGACTCTGGACAATCAAAAATGAAATCCTCTTCCTCATCGTCGAGCAAGGATTCCAATCGGGAGAAAGAGAAAAAGACGTCGTCTTTAGCATTCGGAGGATCCAGCGGTCATCAGAGTCCGAAGACCAAATCTTCCAGTGGTAAGTTGAAACAACTGGAATTAATACCCAGTGGGGAAATGCAGACCGCAGTTCCCAGCAGCGGTGGTAGCACGCCGCCGTCAGGGAATTCGGAACTCGGAAAGTTAGCTATCGCGCAGCAGCAGGCGAGAAACAGAAAAGGTTCTTTAAGCGCGGTCATCGACAAGCTGAAGAACGCCCAACATTGCACGGACGATGGTGGCAATAGTGGGGCAAAGTCGGCAACCGGAGGAAGCGGCAATTCTACTGGACAGAAGGAAAGGAACGTCGGAAGCTCATCGAACAAAACAGTAGAGGGAAAGTGTATTAGCAAAAATTCGTCTGTGGACTCGAAGAATCCGGCGGAGTACATGGTGAAACACAGCTCCGACGGAATGAAGATAACGATTAATAAGACTCGCACAAAGGATTCTAAGTCTGGTACTAATCTTAAAATGTCTTCTTCGTCGACGAACGTCGCTACTGGAACTTCAAGTTCGTCTACGTCGTCCGGGACCATGTCGGGAAACGGTTCGCCAAAAACGCACACCGGTTTAAAGCCAGGCGTAAGTTCTGGCCCTGCATCGAAGAAACCTGCGTCTCAAACGTCTCCGAAGTTGTCTGGTTCTTCTTCTTCCGGATCTGGCAGTGGAAGCACAAATAAGACGACTTTGCTCGGGCAGAAAATGTTGCCTACGTTGAAGTCTACGTCGGGATCGAACTCTGGTAGTGGTAATGGCGCGGGTGGCCTCAGCGTTGCTAGCGGCGGTAGCAGTAGCATGCTCTCCAAGGGCGTTATGTCTTCTAAATCCTCCTCGAATTCACCAAAGACAGCTAGTTCCGGTGTCACGGATCTTAGTCGGAATCGCGACAAATCGCGGTTATCGAAGTCCGGCGAGAAAAGCATATTTCCTTCGAAAGGAATCGGAGATACCAGAAAGTCGAGTCCATCAGGATTACGTGAGGAGAGTGAGAGTGAGAGAGCTTTCAAACTCTTGGCTGCTCACGCTTCCATGTCAAATTTATCAAATTTACCCAACTTATCGCCCCAATTAGTCGTCGAAGGTTTTATGAAGCAATTAGACACGAAATTTCAAATACCAAAGTTATCCGCCAGAGCCAACGCTGATTCTAGTGATAAGAAATTGGAGAAACTATCAATGATTTCTGACAGTGGCAAAACCTTGGATAATCTTGGGTCGAAACAGGCTACGGAACAAGTAGGAAAATTGCAGACAAATACATCGACGGCGGTTTCCAAGCCGACGTCGGATGATCAGACGAATCAGGGTAGGCGGGATCACGTACAAACGAAACCGGACAATCTTTCCATGTCAGGCGCAGCCTCAGTAATAAATCTCGGTACTGACAGTGCTAGCAATCTTTTACTTCCGGCTTTATCTAGTGGTAGCTCCCACGATATGGATATCCCTACGAATCTCTCGATGCAAGCAACCGAGAATGAATCCCGCGACAAAGAACTGCCAATGAATAGAAGTAACACACAATTTTTGAGTAGCAGCTTAAATTCTACCGCTATTGGCAAGGATGACTCCAGCGGCAGTGGACCAGGACTGACGGTTTTACCGAAAGGATCCGACATTCAGACAACCAGTAAACCTTGCGTATACCCCACAATGATAACGACCGGTACCATAACCAGCGGGAACGGTATGAGTACTGCGAGTTCCGGTAACGGATCCTCAGAAAGCTTGAACCTTAGTATCAAACCTGTGGACGCTACGATTACAAAGTATAAATTCGACGAGAAAAAGCAACAACAACAACAATCGCAGCAACAGCAGCAGCAACAGTCGCAGCCTTTGCAGCAGCAGCAACAGCAGCAGTCACAACAGCAAACGCTACAGTCTCAGCAGCAGTCGCAACAGCAGTCGCAGCAGCAACCAATATCGTCTTCTAGTGGAGCCTCCATTTCCTCTTCTATTGGCACATCGGCATCTTCGGATGTACCGCCTGGCGCGATAAAGGCACCCGGCACGGAAATAATGTCGACCGCGTCGCAAGAGGCTGCTGAGATGCTGCTAGACTTCTCTACGCCGAAGGACGTAGCTAAAAGCTTGAATTTTACCAGTATACCAGAGAGGGCGATGACTCAGGCAGCGTCGGTACGCAGGAACACGCCACCGCCACCGCCACCGCCACCAGCTTTCCCGGCGAGTCCTTCCGTCAGCGTTCACATCGTGAAGAGCCCTGCACCTTCGCCGAGAGTCATCCCGCCCTCTCCTCATTCCGCTTCGCCATGTATCACCGACGACGAGTTAATGGACGAGGCACTTGTCGGGATGGGCAAATGAAGATTACTAAAACTCTAGATTCAATTTTATTCGGGTACAATGTGTTCCAAGCTGCCGGCGTATGGAGTTCGATTACTTACTGCTGCTGCCTCGGTCTGCTGTGCTCTTACGCTAAATTGACCTCGAATTTTTTTTTACCGCAGCGCACAGCCTTGAAAGGCCATCCAGTTTATTAGCAGTTCTCGGGAGGAATTCTTCTCGGATGATTGTTGCGAGTTGTATTCAAGTTTCTTCCCTTCCTTTGCTATCATTTCGGTCAATCATGTTTATAGCTAGAGTGGAGGCTGAGATGGATTGAGAGAAATACGAGTATATCCTGAGGAGATACGCGTTTTAAGATTATTAGAACTGAATAATCGATGAGGATTCGAAGACTGCTTGTTATTGAAATTTTTTTTAGTCTATCCATTCAAATATGGTTTGAGAATTGCATAAGAATGAAAAGAGAAAAGTAAAGAAAAATGTACACGTGTATGATAAGAAAAGAGACCAAAAGAAACCTGCTCTTATTCGCCTGAACTAAAAACTGACATTTCAGCTACATATATGTTGGAATAATTTATTATCATTGGAATTATAAGACTTGTGCACAGTGGAGGATTCGAGGCCAGCAATAAAATGATTACTTGTATATTTCTAAGAAAAAAAATAAATAAGTGTGAAAGAGTGAGATGAATAGTAAGTGTTCGATGTGCGAGGAATAGTATAGGCTATTATACATATGTATAACGAATTATTTTCGATAGAAATCCACGTTGGACAATATTTATAAGGACACCGTGGCGCGAGCTTGCGGTATTAAATAGGCTGTTCCCTATTCTTATCTTCCCTAAATTATTATACTTTCAACAATAAACAGTAGAACAGCAATATTCTATTTCGTTAAAAATGTTTTTGTTAATATTTGTTCACGTCACATAAAAATTGCAACAAATTAAAAAAAAATTATACGCTCATGAGCTAAAAACGTTATATTATGTTGTACTTTAATACTGCCGTATAATAAAAAAAGAAAGGGTCAATTCGCATAGCTGAAATTGTTAGTTACAAAAAAAGTTTCAGAAGTAGTATTATATGGTGGAAATGGAGAGATCTGAAAAATTTAAGTAATTCGAATTTGAATTTAACGAAATAATGGTCTAAGTTATATGAATCATGTTGTTTTGAAAACGTCATGACTGTGCAAAATTTTGATAAAATGAAGAGCCGCAAGAAAGGGAGACCACGTAGCCAATTATCGAGTCCTTTATTCATACCTTCCTCTTGTACTCTCTCCAGTTGTTCTTCCTTGTAACAGTGTTCCGCGACGATACTACAACGAAGAAAATCAGTGCAGACTTGTTCTCACGTTTTAAGTGATTAATTGATTCTTGTTTGGACGTGTACGCCAAAATAACATTAGCTCACGAATATTTAATTTGCCACTATAAAAGAAAAATGCTGAAACGAATGAACAAAGGACAATGTATTTATTTAGAAGAATTTGCAATTCTTGTTAGGATTAATTCAATATCTTTTGCGATGTCTCCAGCGCTTTTTTTTTACGATAGAAAATCGTGAAGGAAGGAAAGAGATAGTAGGTACCAAGTGCCAAGTAGAAGTAAAGAAAATACAGGAGACAGAGTTTTAATCCTTTGTGATTAGATTATCGGATCTTCTGTATTAATAATTTGACGGAATTAGTATATTAATGGGAAGCTTCAACGTAATTTAACAGGCACCAGAATACTTTTAACGTAGTAAATTTTCCCTTAGATATAATATCGCTACTAAGTACTTTTTATATAAGAATTTTATTATTCATTAACTATTTTTACTAACAATTGGTGCCAGGATTCAATTAATTAATGAACATTATAATGACACTGAAATATTTATCATTGCGTAATTTTATTTATGGTTGAATATTGCTAACGGAATTCGTTTAATGCGAGCCGAATTTGCTAAAATAAGAATACTCTCTCCAGAGGATTGAAATTCTGATCTTGCGCAAAATAAAATATCGTGTACAAATTAGGCGAAAATGTCCTGGTTTAAGATGGAACAAATATTCATTACGCGAGTATATTTGTTCGATGTTCAAACCACGGATTAAGAGATAACAGACTCAAAGTTATATGAACAGATTAAATAAGTTATATGCCTGTCATCATTAATTAAGGAATGTTAAAGAAAGAAGAGAAAGACGATTGGAGATAAATTATCATAACGATGTACGTACACCTTTCAAATGTATAAATTCGATGGAAATTGTATTTCCCAGCTGGAGTATCGTATTGCAGACAATACTTTAAGAAGAGAGGAAAAAGCAAACAAAATCGGTGGTAAAAATATTTGTCTTATAAAAAAATTGTCCGATACTCCCGAGAGGAAAATACGATTTATTTTTTCAATACTCAAAACTGTGTATATAGAAGTAGAATACGTTTAAGCTAATAAACAGTTCTGTAATAAAGAGATAAGAGGGTATACAAAGGGATAAACCGATGAATATCGAAATTATTCGAATTATGAATGAAGCGAGGTGATTGACGATCATTTGAATATGCAGTTATTTATTTTAATGTGTGTACATTTTCATGTCGCCAACTTGCCTTTATTCGTTGGAAGACGCCAAGATCTGCCATACTGTGCGTCGCGAAGGAAAGTTGAAAAGAATTATTTTTTATTGTCACTTGAAATTATTTGTCATACATTTTTATGTTTAATTAGTGACAAAGGAAGTACATAATTTGTATTATTATAGCATCTTTTCCGTGAAATCTAATTTTATATTGCTTTTAGTTTACTTAAATGGAAATATTTTCATAAGCAGAATTATCTGTTTGTTATTTTTAACAGTTAGGATTATTAATTTTTCATATGTAACATTGCACCTTGAGAATAGCAGGAAATTAAACTTTCATAGAAAGGTTCTATGAAAAATAGAGAAATCATATTTATTGACATTATTTGAAAGCAGACAATTGGGAAGATGAAAATCTATGAAGAATCCTGTGTATAAATGTAATTGTATTAGCGCGTGTATGTACCTATATTTAAGCAACGATCTGTATAAAGCAAAAGAAGATATATATACGTGATTATAAAATATATATATATATAAAATTATCGACGATGAGTGTCTTCGAAAACACGCCGAATTCTTGACACGCGTATGTAAGTCTTGATAATAAAGATTATGTCTTTTTGGAATTATCTTCGTTTTTTCCATTACTTATGAGTTGCTGACGAGAACAAAAGAAAAAGAGAAGAGTGACGGTACTATGAGGAAGAAAATAACCGTTTATTTCCTGATTACATTTGTATTTATATACTGACACATATAATACAAAAAAAATTATTCCTTATCTCTACACCGTGATGAATTAAAGTTTCATTCGCCCTGTATATCTATGAGTATCTTTTATTCCATTTCATTTTCCTTGTGCGTAAAATATTGCGTCTTCCTACACTATAAATTTCATTTAGTTTTTTAAAACAAAAATAAATTTCATCGACAGTTCGTACATCAAGGAAATTCTTGAGCAGTTTTAAAGTTTCCAAACTCAAAACTATAATTTGACTTAACGATCACTGTCGAGAGCAGGTAAAGGTTCTTGGTATCACAAAATCCCAAAAATCGTCGAGAGTTTGAGGGCAATTGATCCTGGCGAAGTACTCCATGCAGTACAAGCTAACAAACGTCCCGGTGCCAGTGCCCAAACTGAACCAGATGAACACGTTGCCGCCTACTTTCAACATGAACTGCAAGTGCACCATGAGGCCAATACAACCAAACACGACTAACATCAATGGATAAAAGAAACGGCTGCTGCAGCAGATGATGTACTCGTGCATGATCGAGGAGATCGCGAACACCGCACAGGTAGATAGCAGCTTATTCTTCGGCGTCACGATCTCGTACATATCCTTATAAACGTATGTGTACAGCCAGTCATGAACGATGACGTTCCAGGTGCGATAGTAAGAACTAAAGCTTACCGAGTTCCACCAGTCCTAAAATTAAAATGTAGCTAATATCTGGACAATGTTTTTCTTGGAATTCAAGAATTTGAATTAAGGTAAGATAATTATGAAGCATTATATCAGTACAAAATAGTTGGATGTACTTTATTAAAGATCTGGTTGGTTCTATCTTTAAATTTTAAATTGGTCATGTAACGTACATCAGATTTTTGTACCACTTATTACTTCCTAATTAATATTGTACAAAAAGGTGAAACTTACTTTGTAAAACATTCTATCAGCGAATTGCAACAGTTCGGCGAAAGCGTTCATCCAACAGTGCAACAGTAGATAGAAACCACAGAGGAACATGAGAAGTCCTGGCAGCATCGAACTTAGTATATTCAATATTAGATTTCCCAATTCTATGGGTTGTTCTCCAAAATTCCGATAATGTGGGTACAGCATTCTCTCGTAAAGGAGTGCCACGACGAACGTGATCGTCAGCACTTCGATAAAGTTGGTCAAGACCAAATTCCACCTAATTTTCTTCGACCTAAACATAATAGTAACTTTGCCTTATAAATATGAAACGAATAATTTGTTATGCTGTTTGTCGGAAGATATAATATATTTTTAAATTAAGTGCATCAACGTTATCGGGAATATTTCAAATTTTTATCTGATCTAAAAGGATAAAGAAAATCGAAATTGAAGTATAACGATTATCACGAGTTTGCGCTTGAAACGTTCATAATACCGCGGTACAAAGGTAGGTATTATCAAGAAACATATGAAGCAGATTAGTTAAGAATATAAATAAAATCTTCGTTCGTACTTAATAAGAGATTTGAGAAAATTTTAAAACAAAGGTAATGTTCTTTTTCGGTAATCTTGTATATAATTTAAATAAATATAGTATAGTATAAAAGTAAATAATGCATTTAATTGAACGTGTTCTAAATAACTAATTTTGCTGCTATATGAAAGAAACAGAAATACGTGATGTGTTTTCCATTATCGCAGGGTGAAGATAAAAATGAAAATGAAATATTTAAATATAATATTCATGTGTACAAATATTATGAGCTCTCTTTACCTGGGGTAATTATCTTGATAAACTAAAGTCGGCGCGAACAAGAAGTAGAGATAGTTCGAAAAGCCGGGCATTTCTGGAGCTGGCATATCTGAGTGAGGTTTAAACGATAAAAATCTTGGTACGACGGTTCTTACAAAAGCATAAGTCTTCATTACCATTCGGACCTGAAAACATTGTGTAATGATACAACTTTAGAATATAATTTAACTATAAAAAAATCACAATTTTATTAATAAAGATTTGTACTTGTTCCATAAGGATGATCATGCTACACGCTATCGGCAAATCATGTTCGAATACGACTCTCGTAGGTAGCGCAAAAAATAAAATCTGGTAGATGACAAAGCCTGCTATCCACCCATAGTCCCAAGCTTTCCTCAGAAATACTACGAAAGTCCCAATCAAATTAAATATTTCTCCGAATTCGTTTCGATTGTATATTACTCTTTTATAAGGATATGCGAATTTATTTACATTGCGGGGAATAATTAAGTCGCCGAGAGGCCCAACACTGAACCGCAAGGTAAACTATCAAAGTTGAGGCTTTCATAACGGGCCAAACGCAAAGGACCACTGGGAATTTGGCAAAACCAGCCTGTACTGTATGAATACCAAGATTGGGTCTGAAATAATAAATTATCATAAAGTTATTAATTAAAGATTCCTGTAAATTAAATAAAGAATCAAATGGAATTCAACTACATTAAATGATCATTTATAACTAATTAGAATGAGACATGATAAAGGAGTACAAAAGTAAACGAGTACTCGTTTACTCACGAGCCCTTATGTCGAATGTCGTAGACAGCAGTGTGTATCAACAGAATTATCAACGTTGCTAGGAGAAGATTGTAGATGGTACGAATATGTTTGTTCTTGTAGAGGTCAGTCATCGGAGAATCTCTTGGAAGAAATTGTTTCAACGGGAGAACATCTGGGCTTGTTGGTTTTCTATTAAAAACAAGAGAAATCCGTAGTAGAAGTAACTGTTGCATTGATAAATGAAACACAACATTGATTTACTGTATGTGATAAAATTATAATAAGCATTGTTCTATGAAGATCATTAAATAAAATATTATGTGCATAATTACGTTCTGTTGGAGTACATCTCTGATTCAAGAATATCTTTTGTTCCGTTTGACATTTTGCTGTCCACTTTCTGCAGTATTTCGGCTACCACATTATCTATTTCATTGGTGACTAAATCTATAATGTCCTTCTTCATTTCCTACAACGAATGAACAATGTCTTTTATACATTGCTTACAAAACTAAAACATTAATGATACTAATTTATAAGTCAGTCTAATACACATTAGAAAAAAAACAACAGAAATCCTTTTGCCAAATTAGTATAATTTAATTAGTTAAAGTGATTTGACATGCTAATGCTTAGATAATTGTTATCAATCAATTCACACCTGCAGCTCTTCCTGTAGATCAGCGCTAATTATGTCACGCATTTTAGTTTCTTTGGCGTCGATGGTCATTTCTGCAAATAAAGAAGATACTCATTTATTTCTATTGTTTCTTATCACACTGTCATGCGATTGAAAATACGAGAGAAATATTCTTCGAACAAAATTCCTTTCATAGTTTCAGACATAGCCAAATTGATATTTCCATTTCCACTCTAAGAACAACAATAACGGCGTCAGCACGTAACGCTTCCATTTTCATCGAAATTCTCAGTCACGATTCCTTCCTCCACCTTTCGACGATTTATCATCTCAACGTACCAAAATGATTCCACTTTCCCGAAATTTTTGAACTTTATCCAACAATTTACACGCACAAAAGTACAATACTCAAATTGATGACCAATTGATCGATATTCATATTATAGATTTATTAAAGGAATTTTGAAATGAAATTTAAAGCACAACAACTTACTCAATCGCGTGTACGTTTGAAGTATTAACAACAGAGGAGTCGAGCCGCGTTGCGCGACGCGCGGACAGTTACTGATCCGCTGTACATATCAAAGCAACAAGCGCAAACAGACGTTTCAACGCTTATCGAATTTTTCAAACCGATTCGCGGGGACAGTGCGGAAACTTTTTCTTCCCTTTTCAGTCCTGAGGTTCGTCGGCCGAGTGCACGCGTACGCGTTGCTTGTTCCCTCTGCCCCGATTTTGTCTGATTAGGTAATTGCAACGTCAGTTCGTCTATCTATTCGGCTCGTAGCTTTTACTGAATCTCTCGCTTGCAAAGCGTTAATTGACATTGACCCTGAGGCGGCATGCACTGTTTACAATGCTACACAAATAGGCCAATTTCTTGTACGGTTTTTTATGGTATGATTATTTATATTTTTTTCAATATTCCCTTCGTTGATTTCAGGAGAGGATATCGACGTACAATTCGCACAATTATTTCTCATATTTGTTTGTCTCCGTTACTACTTTTTCATAAACATAAGCGTGTCAA
>SHCU01000009.1:96094-132000 GCA_004307685.1 Ceratina australensis
CCGGTCACCAAGATTGACATAAAAAAATCGTCGAAGGGACAGTGGCTCTGTCCGGGTTTCGGCTCGTTCGGTTGTTCAGGGGGCGGGCGGGTGAGGAAAAATCGTGAGAGGAAGAGAAAAGGTAGAAAGAAGGAAAGGAAAAGAGATGGACACTCGAGCACCGTGTGTGTCTCGTGAAAGTTATAGTAGCGAACGGAACGCGAGAGGGGATCCTGAATCGCTTCTGGTACCTCCGGTAGATCGTGGCTAAGCCAGTCGCTCGCTCGCCGCTCACCTAAACGGCTTTCACCTGGCAGATTACGAGGATTCTTGCTCGACGTCTTCGAAACAATTCTTTCTCTCTCTCTCTCTCTCTCTCGCTCTGTCCCTCGCGTTCACCGTTTTCGCATTAGCTGGCGCGTGAATGCGCTACGAAAATCCGCGGCGGTCGGTGGTTCGGCGATCGGCCCGAATCGGCTGCGACATGCCCGTTTGGTGAACGGTTTCGTGATTGTCCCTTGGTGGAAATAGTGGTTTCCATGCGATCGCGAAGGGTCCTCTGCTCCCCGAGAAGCTCAGCCTTGAGAAAGTGATCCTGTTGGACCGAACGTTCTCCAGCCCGGTCCCTGATAAATCCAAAAGGACAAGCTTCTTCCGTCCGACAGGTACGTGATCTTCCTGTGCTGGTTTTTACCCGTCGATGATGCGCGGAGAAAGTGTGGGATCGGCGTGTTTTCGAGATGAATCGCGCGGCACCCAAGGATTAAAGTTCTTTGTTCCACCCGAGAATTCGCGTCTCGTTTGATTTTTTTCCTTAATCCCGGTCGACATCACAGTGCAATCCCGAAATTCCGCGCGGCGTGTGGGTGCCGCAACTTTTGCTTACTTACGCCGCGACCCGTTTCTTTCGGGGCAGCCAGTTTCTCTGGCGTGACTGTTGACTTTCTATTGTACATCGAAGGCAACGCGGTTTCGTAATTTCGTGAATGATCTGATCGCTTCCGAGCGGCCTGCCACGCGATGACAGCTGTTTCATTTGGAATCCGGAGCTGGAACTATGTAGCTGAAACCGCCTGGCAACGCGTACGACGATTTATGGTTGTCGCGGGAACCCGATGAATGGCGAAAAGAATTATGGAAATCATTTTTGCGCCGGGTATACCTCCCGGCTTGGTTGGGTCTCGTTAAGTTCATCTCGGACCCTTGGAAAAGATTTATCGCACCTCATAAAAGGGCTGACTTCTTTTATTTCTTTCTTACAAATGTTCGTACAACATAATTATAAAGCCATTAGTGGTCGGTAATTGTAAGAAGTTTACTATTTGGTCACTTCTATTAAATGCATAATATCTAGAACTAATGACATTCCGTAACGAGTTTATTAGATCAATCTCTAATTAAGAGAAGGGAAACAGTTCTCGGTGGCTGGTCACGAGGTTGCGAAACTAGAAGAAAATTCTAACGCGTGTCGCATTCCATTAAGGAACCAAATTATCATAAGTAAATGCTATAAAATTGTATACAACTATATGTAACATATAATATAAATATGAAAACAGATAAAGTGGTACTGGTGCTCGAATATCGTTGCCTAATTATGGCGAGGAGTCGATTTCTATATCGAGACTCAGCGATTAAGACTTCATTGATCATTTTGCAAGACAACGCGCGAGCGTGTAACGGTATTGCAAAAGCGACATGAGGGCGTGAGGTGGAAATTAGATATTTATAGGACGGTCTGACGCGTTCCTCGCGGTTGTCTCGCCTTTTTCTCACTTTCGTTGGTTCTACTTCTTTTTTTCCTCGTTCCAGGAGGCTAATTGCCGGTCTCCTCGATCGCTTAGAAAGCGATGTGGGCATCCAAGTACACGTACTGCTTGCTCGACTCTTTAATCACGACACGTCGCGTAATTGACGTTACGTTTTTGATTGCATAATTGACAGCCGAAACGACCCTCTCGTGTTTCGTTAATAGCCCATTTCGCCCGCTCTTCATTCAGATTAGCAATTCCAGTAATCGTCGAACAACTTTATCTTACAATTAGTGTACTTTACTCTTAATTAGATTCTTTGATGACACTGTTGCCACAGCTGTTTCTGACAGGCCAAAAGACTTCTTAGAATTTCATTTGAATTATTTCGAAATTATTTAATGAGTGATTATAGTAGAGCGATAGATGCGATATGAAGTTAAATATTCTGAATGCAAATTACGTTAGAACATTTAAACTGATTGAAAAATTTATTATAATATGTAACGCTTTGTTCTATTTGTTATAAAGAAGTATGAGACATCGTTATAGAACCGATAGAAAATTCTTATTTGTTGACGACAATGTTTCTTTGTAACAATATTTTCATTATCTCCTTTATTGAACGCTAGAATATAATACTCGTAACTATATACTACAGTACTTTGAAATTGTGAATGCAGACATTAATCATCCTTTGATGGAAGGACTATTAGCGAAAATGACAACGTGCTTGTTTCCATTCAATAATATCGTTCAACTTTCATGCAACACTGGTAAAAGCTGTGCTTTGAGGTAAATGAATACAGCTGTTGACCCACATACGGAAATGCTGTAGTACAGAGCAACTCGTATCGTTATTATCTTTTTCATCGAGTCTTCGTCAGGTTGAAAAAATGCAACTGAAATTGTGCAAATAAAAGTTGATCGATGATAATGTGTTATCGATGGTCTGATAAATTTATGATAAACATTCGCAACTAATCTATAAATTTATCGCTGTGCGTATACCTTATTGAATTGTCTAATACTTTTATAGTTGTACTAGAACTACTCATCTACTCATCAACAAAACTTCCTTTATTAAAACGTTATCAACCGCATCTTCTTAGTAAGAATCTCCACGAATTTGTATTGGAACATATCAGGAAACTTTTCTCGTTCGAATGCCGCAGTATATACTCATCGAGATTAGGAAATCCATAGTTGGAATCATAGCTGTAACTGTTTTGTCACGCACGACTGTTAGATCCCCAGAAGACGTACTGGACCGCGTCATTGAAGGTTCATTGATTTCTCTGCTATCAAGGTAACCGATTTTTCCCGTTCAAATTTGTATCCAATTACATTTGAATTGCATTGACGAAACGCGATACGTTCGTTGCGTACTTACATCAGTAGTACGTTACTGTACATGATATATTATATATAGCTTCTAACATTGCTTCGAGGTGATTGTTATATCAAATATCACCAATCGTTATTGTCTTTCTGTTATTTGTTTCTGTACTTCTTGTTGCTGGATAAATCAGTTTATTGTATTTTATTTATGATGAAACGAAGTTATTAGAGAACGAATCTAGTAGGAATTAAAATGGTTTTAATAATAACATTAACAAATAGATAAAATCGTTTGCATTTACATATATATGCAGTACTATTTAATATTAAGATCTCGTTGCCCAATTGTCTCTATTAACACGATCTGGACCACTGGCACTTCTGTGACCACTTACAATTCTGTGAGATCGTTATTAAATCACGGGACAATGTGCTATAAACGCAGTTCTATAGTTAAGCATTCATTCTCGGGTGGGTTAATTGAAATCGAACGATGACTCGTAACAATTTTATAACGTCACGGTACTATTCATCCTTTCATACCTGTGTCGAGTTTCGTTAAAAAACAATTCGCAAGTAATAGTGTTTCTTTTAATGCTGCTTTAATTGAGAACATTTTTTGTGCAAACTATTAAATCAATAAGGAATTTATGCGGCGTTAAATTTACAATGAAATTTGTGCCAAACGGAGTATATAACGAAGTTTGTGCTAAGCCAAGTATGTGATTGCATTTGTGTTAAACCAAGTAAGTGAACTCGTAGTTGTATAGCGAAAAAAGAGATTAATAGTTGTGATAATCTGAAATGTTTATTTATGATTTTAATATAAAAAGGAGCGCTAAAGGAAATAAGGATGTCAAAAGAATTCGATTCAGCGATTTTTTTTAATACTATCTATTAATTTCATAATTAAACTTCCGAAGTTCCATAAGTAACAAGTCTATCCAGAACTTATAAGCATCGGAGTGAAACGATCCTTCTGATTTTTCGAATTATAATTCGCCGACTGCTTCTTCTCGTTCTTACCATTTGCACAAGTTTCCCGAAATCTGTATCATTTACCAAATGTGGTTTCATCCGGATCGTGACACCATTATTTTCCCGCGTCAGTTTCCCCGCGGCCAACTTTCGAGTCGCGCGCGCCGCGTTAAGAAAGCGATCGAAGATGACAAAGTCAAGTGAATCACACGCCGCCTCACACGTTGCCGCGTGGGAATCACGCGTTGCGCCTAGAGACACAGTAACCCATCGCATCGGGCGGGAGGATGGCACATAGGAAACGTGCTGCCGGATACGCGGGAAAACTGTTGATTCATAAAGAAATCGCTACGCGCGGAACCGGTTAATCGCCGCGCCGTTTCTTTATAAGTACTCGCGTATTGTACATGGGCAGCCAACTAAGAATAAGAGCAAAAATAGATAAAAATACTAATTTAATTTGTGATATCTTAGCCAACCATTTCAAAGTAAACATCAATCATATCTATAATTTCTTCCTTCTTATAGAAAGAGTGTAACATGTGCTACTTGCAAAATGAAATGATCAAATGATTTGCAAATCGAATATGGGAGAATTCTGAAGTTTGACAGAGAGCTTCTTTAAAGAATACCTTTTAATCATAATCATCGCGTTACTTCAGTTGGAAAATAGATCAGATGTTTTTCTTTAAATATGAAGTTCGAGTATGTGGAAACAGTAATGCACGTACGTGTTCTCCACGTCATGTTGTTGCCGATCGATTCGAAATATCCTCCGTTGCAAGGTCATTCCTTTCTCCCCACAGGCTCGCGTTCTTCTGTGAAACTGTCTCTCTTTTCTTCGTTCCATGATTCATCCACCCTAAAACGTCGTTTAAATTTTCCCCGGTTCAATTTTATATTCTACTCTTGAAGAAGTCACAGGATACAGAACTAATATTTCCTTTTAATTGCTGCTAGTTTAATTGGAAATACGATCAAGAGTCGTGCAAGACTATACAAATTTTGTAATTGATCATTGTTGTCAATTTGTAAACTCATTAACCAATTTTGGAGTTGCATTCTTTATGTTGAAATTAGAAACCAGTTTTTTACCCGTGGCAAGTGGAATCACTGAAATTCACGTCCTTTCTTTTGAATAAGATCTGAAACCCGTATAACGAGACTCGGGTATTGAAATTGGCTGGGATTCATGAATATATATTGAACTTTTTCCCATCTTTAGAAAATTGCATATATGTGTTCAATTCTTTCTGTTATCACCCGGAATAACACTATCCTTTTTTATTGTCACTTCAACTTCTACCGTTATCATGTTCGTAAATGGTACATGACACAGGTACATACATTCAGGATAAACACATAAATAAATTAATATTAAAACGAACTAATCTACAACTCTACTTACGTTCATTTCATATTAAATTCAATGTAATTATACCCCAAACTATTGTAGTTAATCGTCAGGTAACTACCATTAAAAGTAAATAGTTCCATGTTTTTATAACGCTTGATAATAATTACGCATCGAATAGAAAAGGGAACGTTATACTGATCAGCAAAACAATGAAGCTATTGGCATCACTACTGATCAAAATATGAGATAAATTTTTAGAGTGATCATAAAGATCGCAAGTAATTACTTCACGAATGGAAATCGCTAAAGCTCTCCTACTCTCGTATCGAGATAAAGTTATAAAACAGTATATTGTATCCGTTGGAGGTGGGTGGAACGCGACGTTTAAATCACTGTCATCGGTGTCACGGCTACTACAAGGAAGCGGTACCGTTATCTCTACTTCTGCCGAATAATCGAGCAGTCCATGCTACCGTGCACCGGTAATGGATTCAAAATACACTGACATCATTTTTAATACATGGATTCTGATATGGATTCATGGATCATGGATTCGTCTTCGCCTTCTTCCTCTTTCAAAACGAATCAATTCTTCCATTATGACACTTGTAATCCTCGTTCTAAAGAAACATCAAGCTTCTCAAATAATTTATTAATAAGCTATTTCTAGTTTAACGCAAGTTATATTTGGACAAAAATTGTACTGTGAAAATTGCACGCTGATACAATCACGAGATTCTCGATAAAGTGTTCGGATCGATAAATTAGATAAGATTTCAGTGCGTCAGGGAAAAGTTCTGCATAATGTCAGCTGATTTGAATAAGAAAGGAAAAAGTGAGGATCGTCGAAGAGAATCTGCTAGTCGTACGAATCGAAGGAAAAGTAGGTTTTTGGAGAAATCATTGAAAAAGTGGGTGTTCCATTTTTACATATTTTTGCAATAATTAGGAATCAATAGCATACTTGGAATTTGTTTCTACAATTTCGTCTCGTTCTATATTTCAAATTACGGGACAATGTTTGAAGCGCAACAATGCGGTATGCCGCAGTTACTGGCCAAAATTCATTATCTCCTTAGTGACCTAGTTCGGAGCCATCAGTTTTGATGCATAATGCGCATCAAAATGAACAACCTATAATACACACGCTAAAAATGAGCATAAAATACGCTAAGTCGTATTTCTGTTCATCTTGTTTGTTAAATTCATCCTCTTCTTATGCGAACTAGTATTACAAAAAGGCAACGGTATAATAACCGATGGTCAAATAGCATAGTACGTTGCGTAAAAGCGTTCGACGATCTGCTCGTTAAATATCGAAACAAGTGGACGTGGAACGCGATAGCCATTCGAGTAGTGACACGAGGGTTGAAGCAGAAAGCGGGGAACGATTTTACGGTGGACAATGACTCATAGGACAACGGCCTTAAGACGACGTCGAAAAGTGGTAGCCCGGGGAGCGTACGTAGAGAGGAACTCTGGTGAACGCGGATAGGTGTACATGTGACCATGCCCGTACCTACGCTCCTATGCCGTTGACGTTTATGCGTACACAAACATAACTTATGATCGGAATAAAATACAAGAAGAATAGACGGCGCGCGTGGAGGCTTGATAAGCTTCGCGCGAACGTTTCCTTGTAGCTTTTTTGCTCGTTTCAGCGCCGCCTGGGACTCTAAACGCCCGCCTTGCGATTTCTCGATATCCGGCTACGAGATTTTACTAACGCGTAGGGAAACTGTTATTTTCAACTCATTCCTTCTTGGATTCTTTCGAATGGCTCATATTTCATATCAACTATAAAAATATTAACATAAAATGCAGAAGAAATTAATATTGTGCACTTTGTTAAGGATTAAAATTTCAATTGATATATAAAGATCTTCAATCTATTTTCAATCCGTATTCTTGTTTCTTTACTGAAAAATAATGTACATAAAGTATTCGCTATTACATAGGATTTATACATGAAGTAATTCTGACGTTGATTTTTGGCGAAGCATTTGAATAATTGAGAAGAAAATTTCAACACAAGAGGCGAGGGTTCAGACGGAAACACCATAACGCACACCGTTTCTACTTTCCTTGTTTATGGGTGCCGACTTTGTTGTGTAACATTTAGTGGAGCACACGCGAATTGGGCATTAAATCTCGACGTAACCGTTCCATTCGCGAACGAATGAGGATTAATCAACGATCGCTGGCACAGAATTACGTAGCGTGAAAGTAGAATAAGACAACAGGCAAGAGAGTCGAGTTATATCGCTCTTCATTATCTAAATGAGAGATTTCTAAAAGGAAAAAGTAATGGATGCAAGTCCTTGTTATTATAACAACTTGATCTTGTGTATCACTATCTAATTATGCTGGTCACGAGTATGATCGATCATCTATTTGATTCTGTGACTAACGTAAGAAATTCGAGGAGCTAATAGAGAAAGCGAATTAGATTGACTGATCTACTCCTGTATTTGAATGACATTCTTAAAGTCAAGGCTATGGTTTTAATTTCATGCAGAACGTGACTCTTGCGCGTAAAACCAATGAAAAAGAAAAATCGAAAGATCCTCGTACTTGAAGCCATTTTAGTCGTCCAACGAAAGTTCCATTCTTTTTGCGTTTGCTGAAAACCGTGGAAGGGTTAAATTCCCTTGAGGTCGCGCAACCTGTTTCAAGGTATCGTCAGGGACCAATCGGCAACCCTGAAACGAGGATCGAATGGTAGGAAAACGTGGTGGACAAAGCGCGGGGTGACGGTCTAATAAAAACCGGCGGAGCGGAGTGGGAAACGTGGTGAAGCAGCGTCGACGGGGGTGAGAGACCGAGAGAACGGTCGAGCGAACGTGTATCCGTGACGTGCCTCGAGGGCAGCAACCGACACGGCGAGTTGCAGTGGACGTCCTTGCTATGTTATCTTTCACGGTTCGTTCCCTTTCACTTTCAGTGTCCAGGAACCAGAAAGCCCAGACCTCCACGAACAAAGGTAGTACCTACGCCGCCTCCGCCTTCGCGTTGTTCGCGCGATCCTATTCAAACTGGCGCGATATGCATACAATCCTGTTCATAAATTGTCCGACAGCTGATAAAAAGCAATAAGATGTTGTAACAGTATTGCAATTTAGAACCTCAAATTAGACTTCAAATCTATGACATCGATCAGGCATAATAATTTCAATGGCAATTGTTACTGCTAGAACAGCTACACGAATTGCAACACATTATATACAGGATGACAAATTCGTAATGGCTACATGAACAGTAAGATCTCTGCCAAAAGTTTAATAAGCCGTTTCCATTATTTGAAACGATAGACATTTACGGGAAATGATATTTACAGAGAAATAAGTTAGATCTGCTAGGGGCTCATTCAACCTTAAAATAAGATCTAGATATTTTAACAGAAAACAAATTGATTTTTTATTGACTTGAACGAAAAAGAAACATGAATACTTTCAGATTAAGAAGGCAATATAAATTTTTTAAACTTCACTTTTTCAATAAAATAGTTTTTCGTTCATACTTCTCCAGTGATTTATGAATATAGTAGATAAGCGCTATGCAACCCTGTGTTCTCGTACCCGCCTTCCTTCTCCATTCTTCATTCTGCCCTATTTCGTCTTTTAATAGCCGTACGATCCGCTCGCTGCCGTGTCGATAATTAGATCCTGAGAAGTACTGGCAGGTACACTTGTTAAACGGCGTGTGACACGTCGCTTGATTTTGCGAACACCCGCTCTTACCCTATTCGTTAACACGTGTGCTCATTACAATGCCTGCTGAAATCTAAGGGAAAACGTATCACACGATTTAATGAAGTACATGTGCCGAATATATTTCGATCGATTTAGATTTGCCGTTTATCAATCAAAACTTATAATATAAATAATTTAATTGCTGAATATAAAAGAAGTATAAAGAAATAATTATGGTTTGTTCAACGAATACGTAATATTAAATAATGTGCATGTTAACGTGAAACATTGCTCATGGAAAGTGACCGGAAAAAAAATTCGTGAAAAGATTTAAATAATTCTTCACTTCCCTGAGTTTGTACTTGCACATTGCATAGCTGGTGAAATACAGCGAAAAGCGTAGAAAGTTGCTACCAACTGATCCGTTACATAGCATTCGCTCCGTCCACCGTCTGTTTCGATAGATAATATTCGATATTTGCTATCCGTGATTTCCCAAACGATAGTCGACGAACTAGGGAGTACAAAGTGGATGGCGCGGCGAGGATAATTCGTTCGTTTCACCAGTGGAGAATTTCTATTTATTTTTTTTCGATCATTACGTGATCGTACGCGGTCTCTTTTCGTTGGCCAACTTTCTTCTCTTAATACGCGCGCTCCACATACGCGTACCGCTTTCTTCGACGCTTCCCGTTTTTCTATAACGGCTCTATGCTGATATTTCGTTAACAAAACGCTTCGGGCGCAAAATGAATTTGATTATCTCTTTTTTAATATCCGGCCAATAACAATGCTCAAGGATTTATGAAATTGTTGATAAATACCAGTGTTAAATCATGAAGTTGTCAAGAACTTGTTTTTAAAAGTAAAAAACGATGTGGAATAGTCGTTTAACCGCAATATTTTTTTCGTTGCAGAATGTCAAAGAGTCAGCAGCAAAACGGCATGATGCCAGGCGGCGGAGCGGTAGTGGCTGACACCGACGATTTTTCGGACGGCGACAGCACGCCGTTGACCCAGGATTATGGCGACAGGTACGCGACAAATGTTATCCTCGCGGACCGACCACTCCATGTGCGCGCATTCGCAAATGTTTTATTTGTGACGGAGAGAGAGAGAGAGAGAGAGAGGGGGGGAGAGAGTGAGAGGGAGGAAAGGAAGGAGGGAGAGAGGAATAAACGAGATTTGCTTCGGTTCTTTGTGCGAACCGAACCCGCCTCGCATTCCAAGATAAATATGCTTCAATTCTCGTTCTTACTATTTAATGCAGACTAACTACAGAATTTCTCTGTTTCTATAGAAAAATTTAATGTTTTTTGAGAGTTAAATTTAAAGAAGTTTAAACTATTTTTTTTAAATTTAATTCAATCTTTAAGAACCTGTCGCATTTTGCTAAATATTTGGAAGATACTTTACACAATTTTTTCAATATTGTGGCAAAATGAACGAACGGCTGATTATAAAATCATAAATGTACGGGGACATTTATTTTCACAATTATCATTGTACAAATTGGGAAACGAATATTTGATTTCAGTCAAAGGACAGTCGTGGAAACGAAAGGATGGGACGTTTTCCGGAACCCGCCGCCGAAGATCGATTCCGGCTCGATGGCAAACCAACGATGCCTCGAGGTGACAGTACAAATAACGAAGGTGATCGTGTATCTGTTAGTTTTCGTGATAGTACTCGGGAGCGGTGTAGTTGCCAAAGGAACGATACTATTTATGACGTCCCAGCTGAAAGCCAACCGCCCGATCGATTACTGCAACAGGGACTTAGGTGAGCGGACGCGTGCGGATATCGTGAAGTAATATTCTAATATCGTACAAATTGCTGATTTTGCTTGTGTTTAACCAGCCATTTGTCATGATAACCGGAGATTCCTCACTCTAACAACGCCTGGTTCCATCATTTACTTATTATTAAAGTTTGAACTTTATTTTCCATTTGTTGTGTTATCATCATGAGAGAATTTTCCTAACATTGTCGCAGACCGGGACAAGCGGTTTGTGGTCACTTTGCCAGAAGAAGAGAGAATAGCGTGGATCTGGTGCATCATAATCGCGTTCTCGGTGCCGGAGTTTGGCACGTTGATCCGCAGCATCCGTATATGCATATTTAAATCATGGAAGAAACCCCCGGCGTCTCATTTCCTTCTTGTTTTCATCATGGAGACCTTCCACGTGGTTGGCTTAGCACTAATGTTCCTAGCAGTGTTACCCGAATTGAATGTAGTTGAAGGCGCGATGCTGACCAACTGCGTGTGCTTCGTACCCGGATTGTTAGGTAAGCGGATTTATTGATAGTTTATGAATATTGTTTTCTTAGTAGTAAAATTGTTGCATTAATGGCTCGAACGAGAATATTACAAGGAGATGCGTATTATTGAAATACTTATGTTCCCGAACATTATCATAGATAATAAAATACGTACTAATAATTTGATAAATTGAATTAAAAGTCAGTCGTAAATTTATCTGATGAAAGATTACGACGATCAATACAAACATGTCGAACCTATTTAGAACCAGTTTTAATTAAAGTGCTCTCCCTCGAATAAGGACATCGAACAGATCAGAATTATCGACAGAAATTCGATTTAACTGAATTAAAGTGAAAGGCCTGGACGGTTCTTTTTTTAAGGGCTTCTATCCCGCAATAAGAACAAAGACGAATCGAAGAGATTCGTATTGGTGCTGATCGATATTGCTGCGCTGGTCGCTCAGGGAACGAGTTTCTTCCTTTGGCCATTGCTGGAGGCTTCCCGACCATCGTTATGGCTCATACCACCGTCATTGTTCCTCGTCTCTTGCGGCTGGTGGGAAAATTATGTTTCCATGCAAAGTCCCTTCGGTGGGTATTAAAATAGAAACGCCGAGACTATTTTAAGAAATCCTTGTTCAAGCAGGAAGAGAGAAAATGTAGAGCGTAAATTACAAGAGAATTTCAAGCTTCACTTCGATTGTCCTAATAGCAGAATCGTTTAATCAATTTTTCGAATTAGTGAAGCATCAACAAAAAATTTTTATCTCATTTAATGACAGTTGCTATTGTATCTGATAATAGCATACAATTAGAGGCAGCTTAAACTATTAATAGAAACAAATTTTGATAATTATAACAAGTTTCATTTCTGATTTTTATATCAGGATTTGTGAAATCCTTGGCGCGCGTAAAGAAGGAACTCCGGATGACGCGTTACTTCACGTACATGTTCATATCAGTTTGGAAGATAATTGCGTTCTTCATCAGCGCGTTACTGATATTACACGTGAAAGGTGAAACTGTGGGCCATTTATTCTCCATGTTGGGCAACGCGTTCGGAGATCATCAGATCATGATTTCAACCCTGCGACTGGACACAACCGGCAGGGCTACCGATGTCGCAGACTTCATCGAAGCTAGTGATTATAGCGTGCGCGCTTCTGTCAACACTCCCATATACGTTTTGCTGTTGCAAATATTCGGTGCTTATTTCGCATACGTATTTGGTGAGTATTTTTCTTTTAATATTGGATTTAAGTAGATTAATAGGCAGCAGAATAAAATTATAATTATTCAACAAAATTATTCCATATTTGAGCTGATTTCACATATTAATTACCATATTAACAAAAATTTTTATCACTATTAATACATCATATAAAAGTCATATCAATATTTCTCATTAGCTGTAGTATCTGTAGTCAGTGAAACAATTATTAGTGGAAGTCGTTCTCGCAAAAAAGCGTAGACGTGTTCAGCGTATGTTAGGAATAGGATTTCACGTCTGTTTCACGAATACGCCGACTTAATATCGCGCGCGGATGGGATGAATACGAATGGCGCTCACCGCGCGCGACATTATTTATATTCACAAGACCGTCCGTGCATGATTTCGAGTGTTAGATCCAGCAACACGATTTCCACAGTTGGAACGTCAGTAAAATTGGTCAATCCCATGCTTTTAGAAGTAACGAATTTCATAAAAATTATAGTATTTTATAAATGGTGAATAAAATTCTTCAATGTTTGTAACAATTCAATTTTACTGATAAATTACATCAATCAATTAGAACCTATGTACGATAGTTAGGATGGATTTTTATAGATGGCATAAGACAAATTTCAAGATTGAATCTAGCAGTTGTTTCCCTCATTTAATTGAACGTCTGACATGAAATAATTTATAAAAAATAGGTGATTAATTTGTTTTCAGGCAAATTCGCGTGCAAGATCCTAATACAAGGTTTCAGCTACGCTTTCCCGGTGAATCTAACGATACCGGTATCGATCTCGTTACTGATCGCCGCTTGCGGCCTGCGGAAGGATGACCCCTGCATATTTCATGACACCATACCGGGTTATCTGTTCTATGAGTCGCCGCCGTTGCACTTCCTCAATGATTTTGTTTCGAGGAAGTACGCCTGGGTGTGGCTGCTCTGGCTATTGTCGCAAACTTGGATCACTTTGCATGTCTGGACACCGAAATGCGAGCGTCTCGCATCCACCGAGAAGTTGTTCGTCGTTCCTATGTACAACTCCTTGCTGATCGACCAATCGATGGGACTGAACAGGAAAAGGGATGATCAGCCGGAAGTGAAAGTCGAGGCAAGTCGTTCTCCAACAACTTTTTTCTCAATAGAAATATTGCTTTTCATTTTTTATTTAATATGAATTTTAATGATATACTTTACTATTTGATTTCTTTGATAAATCTTTTATCCGATGGAGTTCAGGCACCGTGGACCTAAAAGAATACCTGGCCATTTTAAACTAGTACGTAATTTCTCAAAATAAATCTCCGGGCTTAACGCTTAACGTATCTCTATCTGCGGAAAGGGACATTAAATAGCTTCTCTGATGAATCTACTAATAGTTCAGAGCTAAAGTACACTTTTATCTTCTTATCCCACTTTTATTTGCAACCATTTCTCTCGGCGACCTTTATGACGTCCCAAAGAATACTTCGCGTCACTTCATTTAAATAGAATTGTACGCACTCTCGCCCCGAGACCTTTTTAAAAAAACCTACGCTATTCTGGTCTGGTGTAAAAATGTACCGGTTCATGTAAATCCAAGTATTTCCAACTACCGAATAGGAATGGATAATGTCTCCTATCTTGCAGCGGAGATCTTTAAATTCAATTTGCTTATTGCACGTTCGCATTACAAATGTAACTTTTAAAAATGAATCGGGTTATCGAGATTTTTATCACAAAATTATTCTATTAAAAAAATGATAGGTTGCAAATACGAATGGTTCTTTGTACCCAAATAAGAAGAATGTTGTTACAAACTTCTCGCCGATTGAACGACGGTCGTTTACATGAAAATTTTAGCCGGGTGTTTTCCTTTTGCACCGTTTAGGATCTAGCGGAGATAGAGAAGGAAAAAGGGGACGGGGATTACGAGACTATATACGAGCAGACGGACGGTTCGACAACCCCGCCGTCGGCTGTGAAGAGCAGCGATCACGTAACGAGAATATATGCCTGCGCGACGATGTGGCACGAGCAGAAAGAGGAAATGATGGAATTCTTAAAGAGTATCCTGCGGCTTGACGAGGACCAATGCGCAAGGCGTAATGCCCAGAAGTATTTGAAGGTCGTCGATCCGGATTACTACGAATTCGAGAGTGAGCCCACTTTCCTGATTAAGTCGTTACTAACTTGGTTGACTTTATTATTAGTGCTAAAGTTGCGCCTGAAGGAACATTACGAACTCTTGAAATATGTTACTCACTATTAGAACTTCAGTCGTAATCCCGACAGAATAGTGATATCCATAAATATTAAATTCCCTTTGATAAAAAGGATATCCTATATTTGTTGGAGCATGTCACCTTACTCTTATACTTATATATGACCCACTGTCAGAGTTGATCACGCTTGGATCAGAAGAAATTTGTTTTCTTTATTTCCTCAGCTCATATCTTTTTCGATGACGCGTTCGAGTTGGCGGATCACGACGAAAACGAGTCGCAGGTGAATGGATTCGTGAAGCGGTTAGTGGACACCGTGGACGAGGCTGCCTCTGACGTCCATCAGACGCGGATGCACGTTAGAGCTCCGAAGAAGTATCCGACGCCTTACGGCGGCCGACTGGTCTGGACGCTGCCTGGCAAAACGAAGATGATCGCTCATTTAAAGGACAAAAGCAAAATCCGTCACAGAAAGAGATGGAGCCAGGTAGTAAATGCTAACAGTTTAAAAAGTCTTTAAAATAATTTATGATTCGAAACGAGTTTTGTTCTTTAAGTTAGATGTATTTGGAATGTAATATATAATACATATATTATATAATACATACATATATTACATATATTATGTAATATATAACACATATATTAAAAATCGGTAAAAGCTCTGTACTCTTTAAGTATGATTTTTTTGTTCAGGTGATGTACATGTATTATTTGTTGGGGCACCGTCTAATGGAACTGCCGATTAGCGTTGACCGTAAGGAAGTAATCGCGGAGAACACGTATTTGTTAACGCTGGATGGTGATATCGATTTCCAACCAGCAGCTGTGAAACTGCTAGTGGACTTGATGAAGAAGAACAAGAATCTCGGAGCAGCTTGCGGTCGCATTCATCCAGTCGGATCAGGTACGTTTAGGAATCAATTTCATTAGAATAAAAATAATTGTTCCTTTTTATATCAGGCCCAATGGTGTGGTATCAAATGTTCGAATATGCTATCGGTCACTGGCTGCAAAAGGCAACGGAACACATGATCGGTTGCGTGCTGTGTAGTCCTGGCTGTTTCTCCCTGTTCAGAGGGAAAGCTTTGATGGACGACAACGTAATGAAGAAGTACACGACGAAATCCGAGGAGGCCAGACATTATGTCCAGTACGATCAGGGAGAAGATCGATGGCTCTGTACGCTCCTCTTGCAACGTGGTTATAGAGTGAGTAAGCTCTTTCATGCGTATGAGGCATACATAAAATCAAATGAGTCATTGCTTAGGAAATTACGCCAAGTTTAATTAACATTTTTATTAACAGTACGTAGAATATTTCTTATACAAACAATTGTCAAGTAGTGAAATATTCTACTATTGTTCTGTGATTTGTTAACGTCATAGGTTGAATATTCAGCTGCCAGTGACGCGTACACCCACGCACCTGAGGGTTTCAACGAATTTTACAATCAACGTCGCCGATGGGTACCATCTACCATAGCCAATATCATGGATCTTCTGATGGACGCGAAACAAACAATAAAAATCAACGATAACATTTCCCTTCCGTATATCTCTTATCAAATTTTGCTCATGGGTTAGTTGATTATTTTTAATGTTCAATTGTTTTGCTTCTTATCCTGTGATTTAATTTCAAATCGCTTTTAAATTTAAGCAATGTACAATTTAAATCAAACTGTTATCTATCTTGATTCCGGGTAACTTTATTAGATGTCGTAAATTCAGCAAGTTGGTTTATTAGATCGTTCGAAGAGTTTCTTCACTTATTACAGGTGGTACTATCTTGGGACCGGGCACGATTTTCCTCATGTTGGTGGGTGCATTCGTGGCTGCCTTTAAAATCGACAATTGGACTAGTTTTTACTACAACATTATCCCGATCTTATTCTTCATGCTCGTATGTTTCATATGTAAAGCGAACATCCAGGTAAGCCGATTCGTAACGAATTGAAAATGTGCCAGAAATTATTTGTCGCTTCAATCGTCCCATCAAATTGTTTATTGTTTCTTGTTTTCGCGTCTTCGTCTTCCAGCTTCTGTGCGCGCAGATACTGTCGACAGGATACGCGTTAATAATGATGGCCGTAATTGTCGGCACGGCCCTTCAGCTCGGTGAGGACGGTATCGGTTCACCCTCAGCGATATTCTTAATAGCGTTGTCCGGATCATTCTTCATAGCGGCTTGCCTCCATCCTCAAGAGTTTTGGTGTATCGTTCCCGGCATTATTTATCTCCTCTCCATCCCGTCCATGTACCTCCTACTGATCCTCTACTCAATTATAAACTTGAACGTCGTCACCTGGGGGACGCGTGAGGTCCAAGTGAAAAAAACTAAAAAGGTTTGTTCGATACATCCCCGTCGCTTAGCTTTCGTATTTTTATTTCTTGGAAGTAGAGTATAGCGCACACGAATTTCAAAGCAGTTTTGCTTTCTCGATAAGACAATACTGAGTGAAAGATATAAGAAATGGATAAAATAAGAAACGGGGAAGAATGAATAAAATAGTGCGCTACGCTTGACTGGACTTAAATGCAGCGTGTTATTTTTATAGAAAAAAATCATAACAGGAAGGATGTGGTGGTGGTGGTGGAGTATAGAAGTTCCGCGCGGATCTTCGTGGTGGCTTTTATTTAACTCTACACGCAAATGGAATACAGCTTACTGTCTGCAAATGTATGTTTTAACTTATTCCTAACAACAGTGTTGAATACATTGAGATTCACTATAGGAGATTTATTGCTTCATTTTAAATCTAAAATACTTGAGAAAAAGATACGATTTTTAATTGCACCGGATCATTTAATATACTACGTATCTCACGTTTTTCAAAAAGTTGACTCAATAATAAATTTAAGTAAGGCTTAAACTGAGCGTACCATTCTCTCTGTATCAATTAATATTTCCTGTACTAAAATAAAAAAAAAAACAGAACTGTGCTCTCACGCATAAGTACTAGTAACGGGTGAATGTACCAGGTAACGTTGGCGGCGATGATCAGCACGGTATACGGGTTGGTGATGACCGCGGTGATCGTCGGTGTCGCGATTAATATCAGCCATGACGGCATACTGTCACCGATCTCAATATTCCTAATGATGCTAATAAGCGAGATGGTGCTTGCCGCGATATTGCACCCCTCGGAGATGTACTGCCTAATGCACGCAGTGATGTACTTCATCACGGTACCGTCGATGTACTTGCTGCTTATCATGTACTCAATCTGTAACCTGCACGACATCACCTGGGGCACCAGGGAGGTCCAAACTAAGAAAACACGCGCGGTAACTATCTGCTTATTAACCGACTTACAATTTCAACAATTATTAATTATTCTAATACGATTGTCACCTATTTTATACATAATTTTATTTAAAAATAACTCCTCGTTTTAAGAATTTCTGCGTACATGGAAGAAGTAAAGGCTTATTTTGCTTCATTCGCGTAGCTTGTTCTTTTAAAATTTCATAGAATATTAATAAATAAATAGGAACTTGAGCAAGAGAGAAAGGAAGCAGAGGAGGCGAAACGGAAGGCGAAGCAAAAGTCGTTGTTAGGATTTCTTCAAAACGGCGTCGGGACGAACGATGATGACGAAGGATCGATTGAAATATCTTTAGCCGGATTGTTCAAGTGCATGTTTTGCACTCACGGGCAGACGTCGAATGAGAAGCAGCAATTGGTCGCCATCGCCGAATCTTTGGAGCAAGTTAGCAAACGTTTGCAAGTCATAGAAAGGTTTTTACAATTTTTTACATTACTTTTTAATATCTAATCAACACGTTCAGATCATTAATTTCAAATAACATTACTATTAGTAAATGTCTCTTTCAATACGCTATGCCAATAATAATCAATTAATTGTTAAATCTTTTTACACGTAAAAATAAAATCTGATTTCTCTAATTATTTTCTATTGCTAAAATTGGTAAAGGCATTTATCCAATGGTTACAACTTTTACTCTTTGACACGAGAAACTAAATTGCACTTGATCGACCGGTTGCGCATACTTCATGCGAAATCAAGTTTAAATGTCACGCATTTCCTGGTTCGGTCGGCACCAAACCTGGAAAGAAAGCTGTGCAGAAAATTACAACACATTCTTGTTTACCACCTGCCTCGTCGTTTTCTACGTGTCATAACTTCAAGGAGAATAGAAAATAAATAATTAATATTATATAACGTGTTATGGTAATCAAAGTGCAATAAAAATTCAGGATTTCGTAATACTTTTATCAATATAAATAACAATGGCAGGAAAACATTATTAAAAAAATAATAGCAACTAAAACAAATGTCAACAGTATTCGTGTTTAATCATGTCATCAGAGCTGTAGATCCTCACGGGGTGACTGGGCGACATCGCGCGTCGTCTGTGGCTTCTCGAACGGGGAATCATTTGCACGGCATTAACGAGAGTGAGAACGAGAATCAAAGAGGTGACAGCGAGCCGGAAACTGAAACTAGTCAAAACACGGAAGGAAACCGTGAGGGTAGCAATTTCTTCTCCAGACCATACTGGCTGAGCGACGAGGGTCTGAAGAAGGGTGAGATCGACGTTTTGTCGATGCAGGAGGAGCAGTTCTGGAAAGACCTCCTCGAGAAGTACCTATATCCTATTGATGAAGACGCGAAGGAGAAGGTAAGTAGTTTCAATTTCGATTTCTCTCGTTTTCTTTTTTTTAGTTATAGTTTGAATAGAACTTTTTTTTTCATTATATGTTGTCTTTCAAAAAGTAGAGTAATTTTGTTATTGAAGATAAATAAATCATTTGATCTAGATTGTTTATAAAATATTAAATATATGAAAAGTTTAGGATAATTACTTTAATTATTGTAAGTATTGAGACATTAAGATAAATACAATTTGCACAAACAAGTAATACAATTTTAATTAAATTTCAAGTTTCTTAGAAGTTAAATTATAGAAGTATCTTATTTCTATTTTATATTTTTGGATAAATAACAGATCTAGTATAAACTGTTAAATATAAAAAGTTACAAAATAATTGTTGAGAAAAATTGCAGAAAATTAATTTCTTTCATTGTCGATGATTAACACATGGAAATAATCAATTGACTGGTACTTACGTCAGAATCGAGTCGCCAAAGATCTAAAGGACCTACGTGACAAGTGCGTGTTCGCGTTTTTTATGATGAACGCCCTCTTCGTACTGATCGTCTTCTTGCTGCAATTAAACAAAGATTTGTTGCACGTGAAGTGGCCATTCGGTATCAAGACGAACATCACCTTTGACGAGGGGGAGGTAAAGACCGCTCCGTCCAAGTCGAGTTGTCCTGCTCCTTAAATCTTATTCCACTTCCCCACTAGTAGAAACCGATAGGATTTAGGATTATGTCAGCCATACACATAGCCACGCTGCTAATTGCGATTCTAACTTCCTCAGCAATAGTTTATTGAAAAATTTCAAAAGATACACGCCAATCTTGGAAGTATTTGTTTCGCACTCCTGTTTTCATGACTGAAGCTTTGTAGGCAATAAAAGATAGATACCCCGACAGCGAAAGGAGCCAACGGACCAACGACCGACCGGACGGAGCGTATTTTTCTTCATACATTGCTAATATATGCTGTTTTCTTTTGTTCTTTTCCTGCTATCCTCCTTCCTGTACTGCGACGTGTAGGCTCGCATCGCCGGCGACCTGATCGAGCTACGGAACAAGAGCGTATTCGCGTTTTTTATGTCCAATGCGTTGTTCGTTCTGATCGTATTCTTGCTGCAGCTGAACAAAGATCAGTTGCACGTTGTCTGGCCGCTCGGCGTCAAGACGAATATCACCTTCATCGAAGAGACCTCGGAGGTACATGGTAGTGTTCCAAACGACAAAAAAAAAGAAAATGGGAACAGAGATGCTGTCTCACTGTTGCCTCGGGTGACTAACCACCTTTCGTGTGCTCCGTTGCTCTTTCTTCTTTTTTTTCGCACCCTTCACCGATTTTATAGCGACGAATAGTGAAAGATTCGTTAAAATCGATGTTACACCGTGTACTAGAAGAGAAAACGAAATGATCATATTCTGATACGAACAGGTTACATCGCTTTTTCATTAGTCTTTCGTGGAAGATGCCTTCTTTTATGCGCAACTTTTATGGGCGCTGCTGTTACCTACGGATTGCTTAGTCGAGATGATAAAATTTCGAGTTCAGAGCTTCCACTTAGAAGTTAATAGAACCGGCTTTGCGACCGTGGAACTTCTTATGCGCGCCCTCAGCTTCTCTAATCTGGATTCTAGTCACAAGATTTTTGCAACGGAAGCTCCGTCTTCAAAGCAGATTTTCAGCAATTTTCATTCTTGCTAATTAAACAAGAAGTTTACGTATAAGTAAGATTAACGTGTCCAGAACTTGCAATTCTTTATTTAAATTATTATTTGAATTAATTTGTTCACTGTTTCGTTCGAACAATCAGACAGTTTTATGAGGAGATCGCTGAGGATTGTAGTGAGCATCGGAGCACGCTGGGAAATGAGAACGGTGATAATGTTGCACTGGTGGGAATATGTCTGTGTATTGTCAATAACGGTGGATGATGAGCACACACGGCGAATTACCTATCATTAACAATGATTTGCACAGGTACGCCCGGAAGCGAATGGAACACGCGGGGCAGAATCGAGCAGGCAACTGTCTAGATATTAGTTTGGCTAAGTCACAAGTAATATCCTAGTCCCGTTAACTGGAAATTTATCCTCATCCCCCACGCATCCTTCTTATATTTTTTATAATATCTCTTTAATATTAAACAACAAGATCGTTAAAATTCGTCACTCACACCGTAACAAATGATATTTGTCGATTAACATCGACCGAGCTCAGAGAACAATTGCAAAATTCTTTTTCAAATAAATTGTCGAATAACTTGTTCTCTGGGCTTGTACTTATTCTTCGGCTCTCTTGCATACATCCAATGCGTCTCGTGAAAATTTCAATTCTTTTTCCAAATAATAGCAAACGTGGTATGCGAAAGAGTCGAAGAATCTGAGAAAGAGAACGGAGGGAGGAGCCGTCACACACGTTTCCCACGTTTCTTGTGTCTCTAATTATTAATGCACTGCTAGGTATGACAGCAGATGAGCACCACTAACGAGTTACTGTCCATGTAACCAAACGGTGGCTTTTAAATGTGCCTCACAGTTTTTCTGATCCTAATCGTACCGACGACCGAATTTCAACAACAGTATTTTAATATAATTTGGAATGATTAAGATGTCTTCGCGTCGTTACGTTCAGGACGATTGTTATTTCACTACGTTATGCACTTTAATCATGCTAATAAAAATGTTTAATGTTATAATTTTGTCATAGTGAAGTAACAATGGCACACGATGAATCTAATATGATGTTAACTACTTTGTGTGTTTCTCTCCTCTATCTTTCTTTCACATTTTATATTCAGTTAGTGTATTAATGCTTTACGTAATGACACTTGGATTTCTTATGTAGGTACACATTACAAAGGAGTACTTACAACTCGAACCGATCGGTTTAGTGTTCGTGTTCTTCTTTGCGTTGATATTGGTTATTCAATTCACCGCGATGTTGTTCCATCGATTCGGAACTTTCGCTCACATCCTGGCCAGCACCAGCCTAGACTGTTGCAAGAAGGTAATACAGTCTTTCATTTCAAAAGTCTTCCATGAATTGTCCCAAATGAAATCAATCGTCATTACTAACTTGACTATCTTTCTTTGTCTTCAGACCAAGGATTTGTCGGAGGAAGCATACTTAATGAAACACGCGGTAGACTTCGCGAAGAACTTGCAAAGACTGGACGGTATGGAAGGCGATTACGAAGAAGGTAGTGGTAGTGGCCCAGGAAGACGGAAGACCATAAGGAACCTCGAGAAGAGCCGTAGAAAAACACAGGCAATCAATACGCTCGACGTCGCTTTTAGACATCGATTCTTCAATATGACCGAAGGGAATGGTACGTGTGACGAGTCATAAAAATTCGTGAACAACTGTTTATGGTAAAATGTATAACTACGTATTCATGAAACATCTCATAAATTCTAAGCCTCTAAAGTTTCACGATATCGTCTAAGAAGGGTGCAAATCCATTACGGAATCAATTAATTGTCTCAAATTAGTTCTGCCGAGGAACATGTCAACGAGAGGTTCGTCCAAGGCGTTGAAGGCGTTTGAGGGCCGCAGGAGCAGTTTAATGGCGAGGAGGAAGTCGCAAATGCAAACCTTAGGAGCAAATAACATTTACGGCGCGGCTGGTAACCCCTTAGGGATTCAAGGCCGTCCATCGAGGAGCAGTCAGATTTCCGTAAAAGACGTGTTCGAAGGACACGGTCTCACGAATTCCGCCTATGAACCCGAGGAGAATAACAGCGGCAGCCTTAGACTTCACAATCTAGGTCAGAACACGTGGCGCGAAGCAAACACCAACATCTGATATGGAAATCTTAAATGTAAGGAATGATAAATTTATTTTATTTCACATGGAAATACTTTATTTTAGGTTGTTAACATTTCAGACGAATGACAATCATTCTTGAATTTCTATACGAAGACTAGAATCGACGAATAACTATGATTTCTTCAAAAGAGAAGCAACGACTTCGATCCATCCTCTGCAAAGAGTATGAAAAGACTGCCTTTGTGTAGACTAATTTACGATGAGACGAACGCGACAGGGCCGTCTTTAAACTCTTTATTTATTTATTTAAGAAAGAAGAAATAGAAAATAACGAAGTTCCTGTTTCCAACGAAGATTAGAAAAAGCCTTGTTAAAAATCGATTACAATAAAATATCCTCAATCCTGAAACAAACTTTTGAGTTAAAGACAGTCCTGAGAGGAAACATAGTTTTCTTCTTTCTTTTTTTATACTTGTGATTAGTTACTTAAAATGAACGAACTGACCGGTGTACAGCAGATATTTCATAGAGCAGCGACTGTAAGATAGTTGACAGTTCTAGACGTTAATTATCTCAGCGTTAATTGACTGTAATAATCGTGTTAGCCTCGTGTCTAATGTACGTTATCACAGGCGTGTGATAGCAATCGCTGCGAAAACGCTTACATTCCTTTCGCTCCTTGTAAACGTGATACATACCGCCGTTTATATATAAATATAGTTATTGTATTTAATAAAATATTGTAAGTTTTGTACATACATAACGCGTGCGTAACGTTGAGCCTGGCAGAAAAATCTTGTTGATTGTAAACGAAATAAAGCTCAAACGATCGGCAATTAATTGTCTATTTATTTTATTCTACGACCCTTCCATCCCACGCGTTTATACCTTTCCCCTAAAAGAGTTTATCAATGAAGATTTACAATTATTTTACGGGTCAAATGATGGTTGTCGTAATACAACTGTAAAAAGTTTCGAGAGGGGAAATTAAATCGAAAAGTAACGCAATATTGTATGGAAATATTAGGACTGGCTGGCTTGTCGAATTGCTTCTGTCATGCACATTATATAAGTAGCCATCAGGTAATCGTTAATGGTTCGTCGTATTGTCCAACCCTGATAAAAGCCTTCAGGTGCCATCGCCCAGTTCGTCAAAACCAAGGGATAATTAGCTACCATCGCGTAATTGTTACCCATCGAATATCTATAAGAAATTATATGTATTCATAGATATTTTTAATTAAGGCAGTAAAAATTATTCACATACGCGAAGTATCCACTGACTAACGCCCAAATTAATACGTTGTATCTCGAATCGTAGGGGTTGTTCGAATGAAATGGAGAATCGTAGAAGTGCACCTTCTCTATTTGCTGGAATCAACAATGAAATGACTAATTTTCAGATTCCTTACAGGCCAATGTTCATGGATAAAAATTGCTAATATGATTTTAAGAAACGTCGAATGTTCAATGATTATTAGTTTCGAATCCAGCGAAGTTGAATTAATACTAGCAGAATCCTTAAATGCCCCGTCAAAGCGTATATATACCTCCGGTTCCTCAGCCCTCATTCTGTACAATCTGACCGCATCTAAAATCGATAAGCCGGTGACAACGCACATACCAAGGATGTAGTACCCGTGGCTAGAGTATAGGGAATAAATTAATCCGGCCATGCTCAATGTCCCGAGGATTTCGTAAAAAATGTTCAATTTACTCATGTTCCTCTCTTCCTCAAGCGCCATTAAAGACGGATCGATCACTGGAGGGGCGAAAATTCTGTTACCGTTTTTGTCGCAATTAAAAATGACAAGTTCCCTTACTGTACTCCTTGAAGAAGAGTTTGTATACGAGAACGATTAAGGATCGTGAGCCGATGATCGTGATACCGGTGCAAGCACATGTGATATGCGTCATCAATTTCGAATATTGAGCATACGAGTGTTTGACCAGGACGTAAATGGATGATCCGCATGTTAGAATCAGATTACAGCACGAGAAGATGGATTCAACTATCATAGCATCAATGAAAATAGTATCGCGCCGCGACAGGGTATCAATAAATATGTTTGTTGACGATTTTACTACAAATAAACATTACTGTAAGAATATGTAAAAGAAAATATCATTGTTCTCTCAGCGTCATTGACTGAACTGAACGAAGCAGGAAACGTGGTAATCGTATTGTATTGCACGAACTCTATAAAACTGTGTATCGATACAATCTTTGAAATTAATCGATTAGTCGACGATTGGCGCGATTAAGATTGAATGAAAACTATTCGCATGACGCGCATGCAGATAATGATCCGCAACAAATTGACTGATAAGCATGCGTTAGCGAAGTGCAAGAAGAATATCAATGAACCAGCGTGATATGACGCTATGCAAAATATATTTCTCGTTGTGACTTGCAAGTTGACCGTGATGTTAATGATAGTAACAGCAGCAAACGATTCAAACGTTCGCGCAACAAACGTCGCTGATAACCAACCACTGGTTTATCTGTCTAACGGTACTGCAACGAGAATGGACGATATCGCTGTAAGTACCGATAGCGTTCTATGATCCGCGAGCATTGCCATTAATATTTGACAACTGACACATTGTTGGTAATCACGTAAACTTCCGACATCAATTAATTATAACCAATAATTGTGGCAATCGCTGTTACGGATTCGGTCGGCGCGCGTGTAGATAATTAGTATCACTAAGTAATATTGTATATTATAGAATGTTAATTTTTATACTACGGAAACAGCGAAAACGCCGGAAGAGGATGATAGTTTAACGTACCACGCGTATCGAGCCGGGTGCACCGATTTGTCGGCGATCCTCAAACAATGGCGGAATAATATAAGCGTGCATAAGAACAATAACAGCGGTCCGGCGGCGGGCGATTACGACCCGCGGACGCTCGATTACGATCTGGGCTTAGTAAATATCGAAGAGGCACGGTACAAACAATCGAGATCTGTTCCTATGAGGGATCACGAAGTCAGTTATCCTTATCCTTTCACAGATTACATTCATCCTCGGTTTTGCACAGATTTTTCGCCTATAAGTAGTTACAGCAACCCCCGGCATCGACTAACGCGGAACCTAAAGTCGATTACAGTTAATTACGACTCGAATTTAAGCAACGACCATCGGAAATTAAGAAGGAGAAGAACGTCGAAATTATTGTTGTTCCCTTCTGAAACGGGAAAATTGAACGAGACGTCGACAGTCGTCGATGATAATGAATCGGAAGTTCGTTCCCGTTTGCAAGATCACTGGAACAGAACGTTTTTGTTACCGAAACTCATAGAGGTATCACGCGAACAGCGAAGTTGTACTAGTACAACGCTATCGCCCTTTACAAGCCGCAGTATAGATCTGAATCGAATACTGAGGTTGAATCTAATGCCTAAGAAAACCACTGGTTTCGTTAAGAAAAGAAGAAAAAAAAGAGATGTGAACGCGACGAGCGTGGCTAACAAACATGGGTATCATGACATGTTTGGGATATTGCACACGACCGTACCGCCAGATGTTGAATCTCAGTTAACGTACAATACCGAGTACCAAAGCGAAATAGACATGTTGCAAACGACACGAAACTGGTTAGAAGAAAGCTCAACTGACGAAATTATAGAAGAGGTTACTGAAGAGTACCATGACAAAGAATACGAAGATGAATATAAAGAAGATTACGATCAGTATGAAGAAAAAATAACGGGGAAGACTGCTGATTGGTATGAATATGATGAGCATTTAGGAACCGTAGCTATCACCAAAAAGAAGCCGGCAGAAGTTGCTACAGTGCCTCAAGTAATAACTACAACGAGGGAAACCATTGCTGCAACGGAAACTACTACTTTAGGCTTTACAATTACAACGTCACCGACAACAAGGATAATTACTACAACTACTATCAAGATCACGATGACACCTACGACTACCACAACCGTTACGATACCGAAAGAAGTCACTACAGAAAAAATAACAACGATCCCTATTACTACTACGAGTATATCGCCAACAACTACGAAATCCGTAACTCTGTTGTTAACAACAAGATCAGAAACGACTACAACTGTTAAAGCAACTACTACGGTTGCTCCTGCTGCCACACGTGTAATCTTACCAAGTAAAACGGATCATTACAAACAGGCACAAGACCTGCTACAAGGTACAAGAGCTAAAGAGACGACAACAACAACTTCATTGTCACCAACGACGGTTCCTACAACCACGATATCAACTACTGTGGCACCCACCACTACGTCAACATTACGAACGACAAGTGAAATTACTACAGCAATTGTCACTAGGACTCCAATACTCACAACCACAACGGAAGCAGAAACTACAGTTGAGGAGACGACGACGGAATTAACTTCTACAATCTCGGTACCAGTAACCACGACTGAAACTACTACAACCGAGGCTGTAACTACCACCATAATTACGACAACAACAGAATTAATAACTACAAGCACATCAACAACAACCCCAATTCCTATTACTGAAGCTCCAACCACGTCAATTGAAACATTACCAACATCCACAACATTGAAAACAACAACGATGAAAGAAACCACCAGAAAAGAGACAACATTAACTACAACACCTACAACGCGAACTACGACGGAAATTACAACTGTTCCAACTACGACACTAGCTGAAACCACAGCTGAAGAAACAACTATAACTACAACGTCAACACTGGAAACAACAGTCGAATTGATTACAGCCACCATTCTCACAACGACCACCCCTTTAGCAAAAACCACACACGAGGAAACTACAACGACGGTGGAAACTACAACCGAAGTGACAACTCCAATTCCTACAACTACCACAACTGTAGAAGAAACTACTACGTCAGTGGAAACTACGACTGAAGAGACAACTCCAATTCCGACTATTACTACGCCTGTAACAGAAACCACTACTGAAGGAACTACAACGTCGGTGAAAACTACGACTCAACTGACAACTCCAATACCTACTACTACCACAACTGTAGAAGAAACTACTACGTCAGTGGAAACTACGACTGAAGAGACAACACCAATTCCGACTATTACTACGCCTGTAACAGAAACCACTACTAAAGAAACTACACCGTCGGTGAGAACTACGACCGAAATGACTACTCCAATTCCTACTACTACTACAACTGTAACTGAAACCACTACTGAGGAAACAACAACATCGGTGGAAACCACAACCCTAGTGACAACTCCAATTACGACAACTATTATGCCGGTAACAGAAACCACTACTGGAGAAACTACAACGTCGGTAGGAACTACGATTGAACCGACAACTCCAATTCCTACTACTACTACAAGTATAACAGAAACTACCACTGAGGAAACTACAACATCGGTAGAAACTACGACCGAACTGACAATTCCAATTCCGACGACTATTATGCCTGTAATAGAAACCACTACTAAAGAAACTACAATGTCGTTGGAAACTACGATCGAAGTGACAACTCCATTTCCTACTACTACTACTACACCTGTAACAGAAACCACTACNACGACCGAAATGACTACTCCAATTCCTACTACTACTACAACCGTAACAGAAACTACTACTGAGGAAACAACAACATCTGTGGAAACCACAACCGTAGTGACAACTCCAATTACGACTACTATTATGCCGGTAACAGAAACCACTACTGAAGAAACTACAACGTCGGTAGGAACTACGATTGAACCGACAACTCCAATTCCTACTACTACTACAAGTATAACGGAAACTACCACTGAGGAAACAACAACATCGGTGGAAACCACAACCGAAGTGACAACTCCATTTCCTACTACTACTACTACACCTGTAACAGAAACCACTACAGAGGAAACTACAACGTCGGTGGAAACTACGATTGAACCGACAACTCCAATTCCTACTACTACTACAAGTATAACAGAAACTACCTCTGAGGAAACTACAACGTCGGTGGAAGCTACGACCGAAGTGTCAACTCCATTTCCTACTACTACTACTACACCTGTAACAGAAACCACAACAGAAACCACAACAGAGGAAACTACAACGTCGGTGGAAACTACGATTGAACCGTCAACTCCAATTCCTACTACTACTACAACTGTAACAGAAACCACTACTGAGGAAACAACAACATCGTTGGAAACCACAACCCTAGTGACAACTCCAATTACGACAACTATTATGCCGGTAACAGAAACCACTACTGGAGAAACTACAACGTCGGTAGGAACTACGATTGAACCGACAACTCCAATTCCTACTACTACTACAAGTATAACAGAAACTACCACTGAGGAAACTACAACATCGGTAGAAACTACGACCGAACTGACAATTCCAATTCCGACGACTATTATGCCTGTAATAGAAACCACTACTAAAGAAACTACAATGTCGTTGGAAACTACGATCGAAGTGACAACTCCATTTCCTACTACTACTACTACACGTGTAACAGAAACCACTACAGAGGAAACTACAACGTCGGTGGAAACTACGATTGAACCGACAACTCCAATTCCTACTACTACTACAAGTGTAACAGAAACTACTACTGAGGAAACTATAACGTTGATAGAAACTACGATTGAACCGTCAACTCCAATTCCTACTACTACTACAACTGTACAAAAAACTACAACGTCGGTAAAAACTACGACTGAACTGACAACTCCAATACCTACTACTACCACAACTGTAGAAGAAACTACTACGTCAGTGGAAACTACGACTGAAGAGACAACTCCAATTCCGACTATTACTACGCCTGTAAAAGAAACCACTACTGAAGGAACTACAACGTCGGTGGAAACTACGATTGAACCGACAACTACAATTCCCACTACTACTACAAGAGTAACAGAAACTACTACTGAGGAAACTACAACGTCGGTGAAAACTACGTCTCAACTGACAACTCCAATAATTACTACTACCACAACTGTAGAAGAAACTACTACGTCAGTGGAAATTACGACTGAAGAGACAACACCAATTCCGACTATTACTACGCCTGTAACAGAAACCACTACTAAAGAAACTACATCGTCGGTGAGAACTACGACCGAAATGACTACTCCAATTCCTACTACTACTACAACCGTAACAGAAACTAATACTGAGGAAACAACAACATCTGTGGAAACCACAACCGTAGTGACAACTCCAATTACGACTACTATTATGCCGGTAACAGAAACCACTACTGAAGAAACTACAACGTCGGTAGGAACTACGATTGAACCGACAACTCCAATTCCTACTACTACTACAAGTATAACGGAAACTACCACTGAGGAAACAACAACATCGGTGGAAACCACAACCGAAGTGTCAACTCCATTTCCTACTACTACTACTACACCTGTAACAGAAACCACTACAGAGGAAACTACAACGTCGGTGGAAACTACGATTGAACCGACAACTCCAATTCCTACTACTACTACAAGTATAACAGAAACTACTACTGAGAAAACTACAACGTCGGTGGAAACTACGACCAAAGTGTCAACTCCATTTCCTACTACTACTACTACACCTGTAACAGAAACCACTGCAGAGGAAACTACAACGTCGGTGGAAACTACGATTGAACCGTCAACTCCAATTCCTACTACTACTACAACTGTACAAAAAACTACAACGTCGGTAAAAACTACGACTGAACTGACAACTCCAATACCTACTACTACCACAACTGTAGAAGAAACTACTACGTCAGTGGAAACTACGACTGAAGAGACAACTCCAATTCCGACTATTACTACGCCTGTAAAAGAAACCACTACTGAAGGAACTACAACGTCGGTGGAAACTACGATTGAACCGACAACTACAATTCCCACTACTACTACAAGAGTAACAGAAACTACTACTGAGGAAACTACAACGTCGGTGAAAACTACGTCTCAACTGACAACTCCAATAATTACTACTACCACAACTGTAGAAGAAACTACTACGTCAGTGGAAACTACGACTGAAGAGACAACAACAATTCCGACTATTACTATGCCTGTAACAGAAACCACTACTGAAGGAACTACATCGTCGGTGAAAACTACGACTCAACTGACAACTCCAATACCTACTACTACCACAACTGTAGAAGAAACTACTACGTCAGTGGAAATTACGACTGAAGAGACAACACCAATTCCGACTATTACTACGCCTGTAACAGAAACCACTACTAAAGAAACTACATCGTCGGTGAGAACAACGACCGAAATGACTACTCCAATTCCTACTACTACTACAACCGTAACAGAAACTACTACTGAGGAAACAACAACATCTGTGGAAACCACAACCGTAGTGACAACTCCAATTACGACTACTATTATGCCGGTAACAGAAACCACTACTGAAGAAACTACAACGTCGGTAGGAACTACGATTGAACCGACAACTCCAATTCCTACTACTACTACAAGTATAACGGAAACTACCACTGAGGAAACAACAACATCGGTGGAAACCACAACCGAAGTGACAACTCCATTTCCTACTACTACTACTACACCTGTAACAGAAACCACTACAGAGGAAACTACAACGTCGGTGGAAACTACGATTGAACCGACAACTCCAATTCCTACTACTACTACAAGTATAACAGAAACTACCTCTGAGGAAACTACAACGTCGGTGGAAGCTACGACCGAAGTGTCAACTCCATTTCCTACTACTACTACTACACCTGTAACAGAAACCACAACAGAGGAAACTACAACGTCGGTGGAAACTACGATTGAACCGTCAACTCCAATTCCTACTACTACTACAACTGTAACAGAAACCACTACTGAGGAAACAACAACATCGTTGGAAACCACAACCCTAGTGACAACTTTAATTACGACAACTATTATGCCGGTAACAGAAACCACTACTGGAGAAACTACAACGTCGGTAGGAACTACGATTGAACCGACAACTCCAATTCCTACTACTACTACAAGTATAACAGAAACTACCACTGAGGAAACTACAACATCGGTAGAAACTACGACCGAACTGACAACTCCAATTCCGACGACTATTATGTCTGTAACAGAAACCACTACTAAAGAAACTACACCGTCGGTGAGAACAACGACCGAAATGACTACTCCAATTCCTACTACTACTACAACCGTAACAGAAACTACTAGTGAGGAAACAACAACATCGGTGGAAACCACAACCGTAGTGACAACTCCAATTACGACTACTATTATGCCGGTAACAGAAACCACTACTGAAGAAACTACAACGTCGGTAGGAACTACGATTGAACCGACAACTCCAATTCCTACTACTACTACAAGTATAACGGAAACTACCACTGAGGAAACAACAACATCGGTGGAAACCACAACCGAAGTGACAACTCCATTTCCTACTACTACTACTACACCTGTAACAGAAACCACTACAGAGGAAACTACAACGTCGGTGGAAACTACGATTGAACCGACAACTCCAATTCCTACTACTACTACAAGTATAACAGAAACTACCACTGAGGAAACTACAACATCGGTAGAAACTACGACCGAACTGACAACTCCAATTCCGACGACTATTATGCCTGTAACAGAAACCACTACTAAAGAAACTACAACGTCGTTGGAAACTACGATCGAAGTGACAACTCCAATTCCTGCTACTACTACAAGTGTAACAGAAACTACTACTGAGAAAACTACAACGTCGGTGGAAACTACGACCGAAGTGACAACTCCATTTCCTACTACTACTACTACACCTGTAACAGAAACCACTACTGAGGAAACTACGACCGAAGTGACAACTCCATTTCCTACTACTACTACAACTACACCTGTAACACAAACCACTACGGAGGAAACTACAACGCGGGTGGAAACTACGACCGAAGTGACAACTCCAATCCCTACTACTACTACAAGCGTAACAGAAACTACTACTGAGGAAACTACAACGTCGGTGGAAACTACGACCGAAGTGACGACTCCAATCCCTACTACTACAACAACTGTAACAGAAACCACTACTGAGGAAACTACAACATTGGTGGAAACTACGACCGAAGTGGCAACTCCAATTCCAACTGCTACTACTACTACTACACCTGTAACACAAACCACTACTGAGGAAACTACAACGCGGGTGGAAGCTACGACCGAAGTGACAACTCCAATCCCTACTACTACTACAACTGTAACAAAAACTACTACTGAGGAAACTACAACGCGGGTGGAAACTACGACTGAAGTGACAACTCCAATTTCTACTACTACTACAAGCGTAACAGAAACTACTACTGAGGAAACTACAACGTCGGTGGGAACTACGACCGAAGTGACGACTCCAATTCCGACTGCTATTGTGCCTGTAACAGAAACCACTACTGAGGAAATTACAACGTCGGTTGAAACTACGACCGAAGTGGTAACTCCAATCCCTACTACTACAACAACTGTAACAGAAACCACTACTGAGGAAACTACAACGGCGGTGGTAACTACGATCGAAGTGGCAACTCCAATTCCAACTGCTACTACAACTATAACAGAAACTACTACTGAGGAAACTACAACATCGGTGGAAACTACGACTGAAGTGACAACTCCAATTCCTACTACTACTACAAGCGTAACAGAAACTACTACTGAGGAAACTACAACGTCGGTGGGAACTACGACCGAAGTGACGACTCCAATTCCGACTGCTATTGTGCCTGTAACAGAAACCACTACTGAGGAAATTACAACGTCGGTGGAAACTACGATCGAAGTGACAACTCCAATTCCTACTACTACTACAAGTGTAACAGAAACTACTACTGAGGAAACTACAACGTCGTTGGAAATTACGACCGAAGTGACAACTCCATTTCCTACTACTACTACTACACTTGTAACAGAAGCCACTACTGAGGAAACTACAACGCGGGTGGAAACTACGACCGAAGTGACAACTCCAATCCCTACTACTACTACAACTGTAACAAAAACTACTACTGAGGAAACTACAACGCGGGTGGAAACTACGACTGAAGTGACAACTCCAATTTCTACTACTACTACAAGCGTAACAGAAACTACTACTGAGGAAACTACAACGTCGGTGGGAACTACGACCGAAGTGACGACTCCAATTCCGACTGCTATTGTGCCTGTAACAGAAACCACTACTGAGGAAATTACAACGTCGGTTGAAACTACGACCGAAGTGGTAACTCCAATCCCTACTACTACAACAACTGTAACAGAAACCACTACTGAGGAAACTACAACGGCGGTGGTAACTACGATCGAAGTGGCAACTCCAATTCCAACTGCTACTACAACTATAACAGAAACTACTACTGAGGAAACTACAACATCGGTGGAAACTACGACTGAAGTGACAACTCCAATTCCTACTACTACTACTACACTTGTAACAGAAGCCACTACTGAGGAAACTACAACGCGGGTGGAAACTACGACCGAACTGACAACTCCAATTCCTACTACTACTACAAGTGTAACAGAAACTACTATTGAGAAAACTACAATGTCGTTGGAAACTACGACCGAAGTGACAACTCCAATTCCTACTACTACTACAAGTGTAACAGAAACTACTACTGAGGAAACTACAATGTCAGTGGAAACTACGACCGAAGTGACGACTCCAATTCCGACTACTATTATGCCTGTAACAGAAACCACTACTGAGGAAACTACAACGTCAGTGGGAACTTCGACCGAAGTGGTAACTCCAATTCCGACTACTACTACAACTGTAACAGAAACTACTACTGAGGAAACTACAACGTCGGTGGAAACTACGACCGAAGTGACAACTCCAATCCCTACTACTACTACAATCTTAACAGAAACTACTACGAAGGAAATTACAATAGCTACAACATCATTGCCGGAAACGACTACCGAAATTACAACTGTTGTCCCTACTACCACTGAAACAGTAGTAGAAACTACAACAAGGGAAACTGCCGTAACTACGATACCTACGCTTGAAACCACTACAGAAACTACAAGCATTACGTTTTTTACCACCAGTACAACAGTGACAGTAACTGTGACAGAAGAAACGACGATAGCTACCACTGCGCTGGAATCTACTACTGAAGCTGAGGAAAGTACAATCACTGCAACATCAACGCCGGAAACGAGCACACAAATTAGAATAACTGCACCTCCAACTACAACAGTAGAAGAAACTACGACATCATCACCTGAGATAATAACCGAAGCTATCACAACTCTGGCTACTGTTGCTACACGTATGTTAATTACAAGCCCAATGGAAATCCCAAAAATCAAAGAATTTCCAACATTCTCAATTGGGACAATTCCTCCAATCGTAACTCGAACAATATCGACAGTAGAAGTTACTGCAGAAATTGAAGAAATCACAGACAAAGAACTAGAAGAAGAATATAAAGCAGCGTATGAAGATTATGTAGAAGAAACTACTGCAGAAACTACTTGGTCCGATTATGGCGAACTTTTTGATATTGTAACGAGTACCCCAGAAAAAACAACCCCACCGCCTTTTACGATTGCAATTACGTCTCCAATGACAACATTAGTAGAAACCACTACAAAAGCAGTAACAACAATTCCGTTGCCAGTAGTGACGATGGAAATTACTACAAGGAAGATAATCACGACAATGTCACCAATGACTACAACGATTGAAACTACCACGGAAGAAGTAGTTAT
>SHCU01000009.1:136273-150317 GCA_004307685.1 Ceratina australensis
AGATGACAACGCTGGAAGAAGTAACGAGTCCGATAGAAACAAGTACCGAAAGCACTGCTACAATTACTGCTACGACGATATCACCACCAACAACTGTAATAACTACGGCTGAAAAGATGACAACGCCAGAAGAAGTAACGAGTCCGACGGAAACCAGTACCGAAAGCACTTCGACAATTACTGTTATGACGATATCACCACCAACGACTGTAATACCTACGACTGAAGAGATGACAACGCCGGAGGAAGTAACGAGTCCGATAGAAACAAGTACAGAAAGCACTGCTACAATTACTACTTACGACGATATCACCACCAACAACTGTAATAACTACGACTGAAGAGATGACAACGCCAGAAGAAGTAACGAGTCCGACAGAAATAAGTACAGACAGCACGTCTACAATTACCGCCACGACGGTGACACCACCAGCCACGGTAACAAGTACGACTGAAGAACTAACGAGTACAACGGAAACAAGTGCCGAATTTACAACTCCAGTTACAACTGAAGAAACACTTATAACCACGATTTCTACGGCTTTAGTAACTGAATCTATTACTACCGAATTACTAACAACTACCACAGAAGTTACAACCGAAATTACAACTTTCCCTACCACAATGGCTACGACTGTGACCGTTAGTGAAACGTATATGCCCACCACTGAAATGATAACCGGTATTAATAATTATGTCTTTTACATTTTAAAGATTTAAAGGGTTGTGTACGAGTCTCTAATTAAATTTATAGTTTCCTCGACTACGGAATTTACAACCGAGGTAGAAAGTACCACGGTCTCGACGACATTCTCGACGGAAACCGAGTCTGAAACAAGTACGGTTAAGATCACAACCGAAAGTGTCACTCCCGAAACCACGGAATCAACAAGCGAGTTGACAACGGAGTTCCCCGTACCCACTACCGAGGTTTTCATGCTACCTCCTACTACCGTTTATGCCCCTCCCGAGTTACCACCGATACCAGAAGAAGAAGAAGAGGAAAAAATACCAATAATTATTACAACTGAATTAGTAAGAATCTTTCGTTATTCGTAGTGAAAGAAATATAACTAAAAATAATGGTCTAAACGTGTATTAATGCCAGTTTGAATTTATAATAACAAATCGATTCACCATGTGAAATTATTCTGTAGATCACGAAAGCAGAGATGACTACCATTGAGTTAACGTCGCTGACGAAAACGACGTTACCAGAATATATTACTGCGACATTTCGTGATATAGAATACGAGGAGGAATATAAAGAAGAGTACAAAGAAGGGGAAGAAGAAGAAACAGGAACACCGGGCTGGTTCGAGTACGAAGAAGGCATCACTAAACTTATTACCACGCCTCCAACAACGAGGAAGATTACAGAATTAACGTATAGCACAACTATATTTACAACGATAAGTGCAACAGAAACGAGTACACTGTCCACGGAATCTACTACAGAAAAAGAAGTTACGACAACGAAAATACCTACGATTGAAATCACTACTACTGAAATTATTACCACGACTACAGAAATTTCGCCAATTACTACAGAAAGTACTGTAGTAACAATTTCGCCAACCACCATTGAAAGTACTACGGAAACTTTCCCAGTTACTACGGAAACGACTGAAATTATTGCTACGAGTACTAAAATTACAGAGAACATTACGATAGCTATTCCTCCGACTATTACCGAAATCACAACCACGACAACTTCTCCAGTTACTACGGAAAGTACTATGGAAACTGCAAAAACCACTACGGAGAGTACCACTATCGAAACCACAGAATCTATGGCAAGAACTACCCCTGTTACTGAGGAAATAACGATTACTAATGCCACAGAAGCAACTGAGATAACAACTACAGCAATTATACCGGTAGTTACAGTTTCTCCAACTGAGATCACAGAAACAACTACTGAAACTCTGTTTATTACAACGGAGACATTAGAAACCACATCAGTAATTATAACTATGACGGCTGTTAATGTAACAACAGAAAAGACTGAAACGACAAAAACACTGCTGACGACAATGCCAGTTGAAATTACTACTGAAACTACTGAGACTGAGATTACAACTACCACTATAGTTACTACAACGGAGTCAGTGACAGTTAACGAAACGATGGAAGTAACGTATACCACATTGAAACCAGAAACGACGTTAGTAACACTTCCGATCACAACGGAAATAACTGAAACTACATTTGCTACTACCGCAACGACTGAACTAACTGAAGTTACAACTTTAACTACGGAATCGTTACCAATTAATGTAACTACGGAAACGCCAGAATCTACAACTACAACAACGGAAACGACGGTTTCTGAGATAGAAACAACTACAGCAGTCCCTGAGATTACGAATGTAACTACAGGAATTCCGGTTACAACAACTACGGAAACAATTACCACGCCAACTGAAACTACTGTGCCTGTCAAAACTATTCCGCACATTATTGAAGTTACAAACATTACTACCGAAGCTCCAAGCACAACAGAAGCAATGGTAGTCACTACAACGATTGAGACGACACCCTCTGTGAAGGTAGAGATTACTCCACATATCACAGAAATTATAAATGTAACCACAGTAACTTCAATTGCAACAGAAATAGTCACTACAACTATTGAGACTACTATATCGGAAGTAGAAACATCGCCTTATATTAGTGAAGTTACAAATGTCACCACGAAAGTTCCAGTTACAACCACGACAGAAACGATACCCACTGTTACAACTACTGAGACGACTGAGTCTGTCGAAACGACTCCTTATACTACTGAAATTACGAATGTAACTACAGTAACTCCAGTTACGACAGAAATAGTCACCACAACTACTGAGACTATTACATCGGAAGTAGAAACTTCACCTTATATCACTGAAGTTACAAATGTCACCACGGAAGTTCCAGTTACAACCACCACAGAAACGATATCCACCGTTACAACTACTGAGACGACTGAGTCTGTCGAAACGACTCCTTATACTACTGAACTCACGAATGTAACTACAGTAACTCCAGTCACGACAGAAATAGTCACTACAACTACTGAGACTACTACATCGGAAGTTGAAACTTCGCCTTATATCATTGAAGTTACAAATGTCACCACGGAAGTTCCAGTTACAACCACGACAGAAACGATACCCACTGTTACAACCACTGAGACGACTGAGTCTGTCGAAACGACTCCTTATACTACTGAAATCACGAATGTAACTACAGTATCTCCAATTACAACAGAAATAGTCACTACAACTACTGAGACTACTATATCAGAAGTAGAAACTTCGCCTTATATCACTGAAGTTACAAATGTCACCACGGAAGTTCCAGTTACAACCACCACAGAAACGATATCCACCGTTACAACCACTGAGACGACTGAGTCTGTCGAAACGACTCCTTATACTACTGAAATCACGAATGTAACTACAGTATCTCCAATTACAACAGAAATAGTCACTACAACTACTGAGACTACTATATCAGAAGTAGAAACTTCGCCTTATATCACTGAAGTTACAAATGTCACCACGGAAGTTCCAGTTACAACCACCACAGAAACGATATCCACCGTTACAACTACTGAGACGACTGAGTCTGTCGAAACGACTCCTTATACTACTGAACTCACGAATGTAACTACAATAACTCCAGTCACGACAGAAATAGTCACTACAACTACTGAGACTACTACATCGGAAGTTGAAACTTCGCCTTATATCATTGAAGTTACAAATGTCACCACGGAAGTTCCAGTTACAACCACGACAGAAACGATACCCACTGTTACAACCACTGAGACGACTGAGTCTGTCGAAACGACTCCTTATACTACTGAAATCACGAATGTAACTACAGTATCTCCAATTACAACAGAAATAGTCACTACAACTACTGAGACTACTATATCAGAAGTAGAAACTTCGCCTTATATCACTGAAGTTACAAATGTCACCACGGAAGTTCCAGTTACAACCACCACAGAAACGATATCCACCGTTACAACTACTGAGACGACTGAGTCTGTCGAAACGACTCCTTATACTACTGAACTCACGAATGTAACTACAATAACTCCAGTCACGACAGAAATAGTCACTACAACTACTGAGACTACTACATCGGAAGTTGAAACTTCGCCTTATATCATTGAAGTTACAAATGTCACCACGGAAGTTCCAGTTACAACCACGACAGAAACGATACCCACTGTTACAACCACTGAGACGACTGAGTCTGTCGAAACGACTCCTTATACTACTGAACTCACGAATGTAACTACAGTATCTCCAATTACAACAGAAATAGTCACTACAACTACTGAGACTACTATATCAGAAGTAGAAACTTCGCCTTATATCACTGAAGTTACAAATGTCACCACGGAAGTTCCAGTTACAACCACCACAGAAACGATATCCACCGTTACAACCACTGAGACGACTGAGTCTGTCGAAACGACTCCTTATACTACTGAACTCACGAATGTAACTACAGTAACTCCAATTACAACAGAAATAGTCACTACAACTACTGAGACTACTATATCAGAAGTAGAAACTTCGCCTTATATCACTGAAGTTACAAATGTCACCACGGAAGTTCCAGTTACAACCACCACAGAAACGATATCCACCGTTACAACTACTGAGACGACTGAGTCTGTCGAAACGACTCCTTATACTACTGAACTCACGAATGTAACTACAGTATCTCCAATTACAACAGAAATAGTCACTACAACTACTGAGACTACTATATCAGAAGTAGAAACTTCGCCTTATATCACTGAAGTTACAAATGTCACCACGGAAGTTCCAGTTACAACCACCACAGAAACGATATCCACCGTTACAACTACTGAGACGACTGAGTCTGTCGAAACGACTCCTTATACTACTGAACTCACGAATGTAACTACAGTAACTCCAATTACAACAGAAATAGTCACTACAACTACTGAGACTACTATATCAGAAGTAGAAACTTCGCCTTATATCACTGAAGTTACAAATGTCACCACGGAAGTTCCAGTTACAACCACCACAGAAACGGTATCCACTGTTTCAACGACTGAGACGACTGAATCTGTCGAATCGACTCCTTATACGACTGAAACTACGAATGTAACTACAGTAACTCCAGTCACAACAGAAATAGTCACTACAACTACTGAGACTACTATATCGGAAGTTGAAACCTCTCCTTACATTACTGAAATAACAAATGTAACTACAGAAACTGCAATTACGACAACAGAAAAAGTAACAACGGAAACAACCGAAACGACGATATCTGTCGAGGTAGAAACTACATCGCCTGTAATCAAAGTTACAAATGTAACTCTAGAAACTTTATCTACCGAAGTAGAAACAATATCTATTAACATAACTACCGAGCGGGTCGAGACCGTTAGTGTTCCCACTGAGCTCACTACTCCTGTTTCTACTGAGAAACTTACAACGATATTCGCGATTGTTACTTTGGAAAATGAAACCGTATCTCCTGAGATAAAATTAACGACATTCACAACTCCCACTATGACGGAGTCAGTTTATGTTTCAACGCCTGTAACATTGATTACTGAAAAGGAAGAAGAAATTACTACGGAGGAACGATTCGTCGAATACGTAGAAGAAAATATAACAACAACTACGGTTACAACAGCAATTACAACTGTAGAAACTACTGAACTGACGTTTACTACTTTGTCAGCAACAATGGAATACGTCGTTACTCCCAACGTTACCATTCCATTAATTTTAACCGAGACACCTATGATCTTAGAAACCACGACGCCCATAATACTTTTGGAAGTCAATATCACAACCCCGGTGCCTGTTGCCGAATTTACAATTATTACAGAATCGACTGCCAAGACAACAGAATATGTAACACCCCTATATACAGTAGAGAACGCTACGCTTTACACCGGGCCTTTAATAGTCACAGGAATTACTGTGGTGAATGCAACGCTGCCGGAAATGGAAGTGACGCTTCATAGTGTTACGGAACCATTTGTTACAACGACTGAGGAAGCTGAAACGGAATTTATGTACGATTATGAGCTAGGTAAGGAGTACAAAGAGGCGTACGAAGACGAAGAGAATATCACTACTACCACAGAAGCGATGTTCGAGTTTGAAGTCACAGTTACAGAAGAAACTAATGTTACAACGCGTTCTACTTCTGAGGTAGAACTTACCACAGTTTCATATATAAAGACAACAGAGTCAACGCCGTTTAATGTTTCCGAGATCAGGGAAGAAACAACAATTTCTACAACGGAAACTGAAAGCACGTTCGAGACTGAATTAATTGAGGAGGAGATTCGCAATCACACTACTTCAAGGTTTACACTTCCGTCTACCACCGAATTTTCCACGGAGTATTTGCCACTCGATTACGGAGAGAATTACACAAGGAAAAAGGAATTCACTTTAACATTTGGCACGACGAAACCTCTTCGTCTTCCGTCTGCAGAACTACCGAACATGACTGCGACGATGGCGCCGAAGTTGTATCCAACTTACGTGTCGACCACTTTTCACGTAAAGGGTACAACGGATAAGCAGCAAAAGGATGCTCGTCACAAAGAATTGAAGATCGAATTGCTGAACAAATTGCAAACCCTTCAAAGAACCGAGGAGGAGATTCTTGCCAGGGAAGAGGAGCTGCAGAAAGAGGAAGAAGAGTGGGAACAGGAGAAAGCGAGACGAATGGAAGAGTTTATGCAAAAGGTGGCAGACGTGAAAAGCGGCCGCAGGACTATATCTAAAACAAAGACGACCGCCGAGGTTGGTAAATTACCGCCTTCAAGCGAAGGGGCGACAATCGAAGGCGAGAAACTCAAGACTCCGGTAACAATTTCTCCGCCTACGGCCCCTTCAATTACGGCTCCCGAAATTTCAACCCCGGATGCATTGGAGCAAGAGATCAGACAACTGGAAAACAAATTTACTGATAAAGAGAATCACTTGAAGAACACAGAAAACAGAATACTGGAGAAGGAGAAGAAACTGCTCAAGGACAAAGAGGATTTCGAGAGGAAGATGAAAGAAATGGAGGAGAAACTATCTAGGGGAGAAGATATCTCTTTGACGACGGAAGAACCTTACGTAGGGATCACGCGTACGACACCATCTTTCTCACAGTTACCGCCTACAGAGAGAACCACGATTGATATAAGGGAATCGACTATGTCCCCACTTAAGGAACCGACTCGTCCGCGTGAAGAACAGGAGAAGCATGAAAAGGAGTTAGAATTGACAACACAGTTTTGCCTGGACGTCCTCAAAAGCAAAGAAATGGGAGAAGGTTACATAACCGAAAGAGTCTGCCTGCCTTACATCCCAGGAAAAGCTAAAGAGAAACCGAAAAGTAAGGACACGGAAAGTGAGAAAATCAAGGATGGGGAACTGCACCTTGAAGGATACGAATGGACGGAGGGCACGTACATAAAGGGTCGAGGAGAAGTACAAACAGAAATTATTGAGGCCGAAGAGAAGAGGAAAAGATCGTTGCCTGAATATAGTCGAGTTAAACGAAACGTTTATCACGAAGATCACGATTGCCAAGTAGATAAGCTTAACGTGGAGGACAGAGAAGTAAAAATGGTGGAAACACAAATCAGCGAACCATTATCTTTATGTAAAAATTGTAGCTTTTCTACAGACAGTTTTACGACTACTGAAATATCTAAACCTAGCGTAAAAACAGAATTGGTTGAAAAACGATATAAAAGAACTGTTGATAAGACCTACAAGCTTCGATCCATGTTGCAAGTAAGCGAGTACGAGGATGAAATTGAATATGATTACGACGAACAAGTCGAAAGGAATCCAAGGCAAGTAGAGGAAAGCACTTCGCCTTGGGAATCGGAAGTTACTGTTAGTGAAGAAGACGTTAAGCCCGAAACAGTATTATCAGACGAACCAGACAAGCCCACAAAAGAAGAAAAAGAAGATGCGGATGAAGAAGAGTCTGAGAGCGATCAGAAATTAAAAAAGTCGGGTGGACGTACAGATAAGGATCGAAATAAACCTGAAGGTAAAATGCTTAACATAAAAAATATGATTATAAATAAAGTGTTTACCGCTGTAACGGAAATAAACAGTCACATATTGATCAGTAATGCAAATCACACGGTTTTTAAAAAGTTAATTGATTTCTAGTGGAAGCGAAACGCAGACAACCACCGGGTCCGGAATGGCCAACAGAGGGTTTAACCGATTACCACGTGGGCGGCACCAGAACGTGGATGCTCGAGTACGATGGGCGAGAACCTTTCAAGCCCGAGAACGGGGATGAAGACGAGGGAAATTCTATGGATGAGAGGAAAAGCGTTGGGAAACGGCCACTCGAGGCGACGACTTGTTACTATGTTATTCTTGACAGGGACGAAAACAGCCTGGAAAATCCTGAAGGCGATTACGACAAAGAAAACGATATTGAGTCATCGTTGAAGGAACACTATCCAGTCGAGTGAATCAGATATAGATAAGAGTATACAAATTTTATGGTACATATTGCTGTTAAAAGAAAGAGCACTTTTTCTACTATTTTTAATCAGATGCAACATTAGTCAGAAACAGTATAAGGACACTATAAATAAATGGAATAGCAGTAAGACGTGACAAGTAATATAAAAACGTTGTAAGATTTGTAAATATGTATATACAGCGTGTATAAGAGTGCATTAATAAATTCAATTAGAAAATTCATTTTAATCCGAGACCACTTAAGTGGGCTTAATCTGTTAACTACACAACCCGATGTGTTATCGCTGCTCCCTAATCTGTTTGATTAATTCTTTCGCGGTAGCCAAGCGTTGACCACACAGCCTCTTTAACCGGAAATTCAGAGTGGACTTTAAATACTCGCTCGGACTGATAGCGGAGTTTATCTTGCTTGAAAACAGTTTATTTTTAATTAAAAATTCGTTACTCATTCGTTGGGAAACGTATTGTGGTTCGTTTTCGAAATGATTTGGCATCGAACATCACTCCTGCAAGTAATCGTTGATTCGATGAAGTGTTATCAGATATATCGTGTTTTAATGAGAAAATAATTGTCTAGCTCATTTTTATTCTGCACTGTCATACAGCTACACTTCTGTTAAATACATCTATAAATTTTGTGGATAGTAACGGATTTCATAAATAAAAATATTTCAGCAATTTTTGCTACTGTTATTATTACCTCGCGTATAAAAATTAACCACAACTCGCAGGTGAGCTGTCGCTACTGGATGTGGATTCCAATATCAGAAATCAAGACAATGGAAGCGGATGTCGGCGATAACGGCACGCGAGCCGACGTATGGAAGCCGGCCTCGAAAAACTCAGGATCAGTCGTCGAAAAGTTGTCTGCCGTGCCGGTTTTCGTGCCACTCGAGTATCGCGCCGCTTCGAGAGAAAATATTTTGACGCCTGGTGCACGCGGCGCATCCGTGATTAACTGACACTAAGGAGGATTGCGAAACCTTACAAGAAGTAATTGGTGCACAAGGGAATATGGTTTCTGCAATTATTATTAACGTTGCAGTCATTTTCTTACTGGTAAGCCTTACGTAAACACATCACATAATTGTCAAGCAATTAGGTAGTAATAGATAAAAGAGATTAAGCCGATATTAGAATTTTAGTGTTCAGTGCATTGTTAAATTTTATAGCTGAAACTGGTATCACGAGGTAACAGAGATTTTATTTATATAAATATTAAATCGTTTGATGAGTCTTGGTAGAATGATTATGTCATTATTACGTCTGAATTAGATAAAGTCTGAACGGTTTAATTACAAGTACCGAGACAATTTTGTCGGCAAGGTAAAACTGTTTTCAAACTAAGCTGAATAGCAGCGGTATTTGCAGCTCTGATCTCAGGTCACCGTGCCGGCTAGGCTTGCCGAAAGTCTAGAGTAGCCGACCTCAGATTACAGAGAGGAGTTTGACCTCCCGCGCCATCGTGATTAGATAGCGTTTCAATTAAAAGTAATTATTTCTTACTCGTTCTCATCCTTTGTCTCGCTCCTCGTTAGAGAAAAATTCGAGTGTAACACCGAAGGAATATCAGCTCTTTCTGAATAAACATTTTTAATTTATAATAAATATTTTTTACTATCATTATACATTGAGATTGTTATTTCAAAATCAGTATATCAATTGTATGTTTATTAGTAATGTGACCATATTTTTTTTAACAACAGAAAGAGAACGATTAAATACAATTAATGAAAAGAATGATGATAGCTTTTAAAATTTATTAAAGGTAAAATTTCTCTTGTATAATATACATTTTATATTTTTTATTGAAGGTTCTAAGCAATGTCCAAAGTTACTCATTGTCCTACCATCGGACTTACGTCAATTACAGAAGTCCCGATGAATCACCAATAAATCGTAACTACGATGCAGGAACTCCTATTCCTCTCCCAACGAATTTAAAATGGTCTTTTAACGAAGATGTAAGAAGAGAGCCCCGACAACCTGTAAATAGAATTAACGATGGTTCGTTCGATGAAATATTGTTACTTTCCTTAATGAAACATTTTAAGAAATGATCTAATTTATCATTTAGAGACGGGTGACAGTATATATTTCCCGAGTACTAATCAAGCTATCAACTCAAGAATTGGACCTATACCCTCTTGTATTGGTAAGACGTTTTGCGAGGATGTCACTGACTACCCTTCGCACTTGGCGAACGATATCATCAAAAATAATCCTCAGCTTCGCAATTACCAAAACGTTGACGTGGTTCGTATATTTCTCTCTAGGTACATAAGAAATAAATATTCATTAAAATGTAGGAGCAACTATTTTATATTTTTATTGCTAGTGTCCAATTGGATATAGTTTCTTAAAATATTTTTAATTCAATGTCTTTGATCTCCTAATATTAATTGTACAAGCATATTACTTTAATTTTTCGTAATTCTTCTTAATACTTCTTTTTAGGTAGACAGTATTGCTTTAAGGGTAGATGCTCCTTCGACGACGTCGCTTTGCCCATCATTTGTAAGTGTTAAAAAGGGATACTAATCAAATAAATAGGCATATGTTTATCATGTTATTTTCGAAATGATTACAGGAACGTGTGGTCTATTTGAAATCAGCGGAAAACGTGAACAAAGAGTGGATGTACATACTCAATAACAGCAATTTCACGCAGGGTGTACGCATAGAAACTTGCATGTGGGTATTAACTAGTTTGTTTGTCACAAAAAAGTTGTGTACACCTTATCAGTCTAATTGTTGCGTTACAGAATACCAGCAGCTTTCAAGCTTCCGTTACATTAACTTTACAAGTGTACATGAAACTGAGTTAACACAGTTCTTAAATCATTTCATATTAAAATAATTCAAATTATATTCACTTTCATTAACACAGAAAACAACGTTTTTTCGTAATTCAGTATGGTGCAGGGATAATACAAAAGAGTTTAAAGAACGGTCAAACGCAATCATATAATTCAATATTAATTTTTACTCATTTAAATAGGAATGAGGACGGAAGCTGCAAAATAGTCGATGGTCTTACAAACGGTTACGTTACATCCTGCAAGCAGAAATACATTTTCCGGCAACTTGTGGCAATTACGCAGGATGGTTCCGCGGTTAAGGATCTATTCCGAATACCGGCAAGTTGCTGCTGCCACATCGAATTCGTCGGTGACTTATCAGCCAGAACCAACATAGCAGACTTGTCAGAAAGCCGATAGATTATTGCAAACACCGATTGATCTGAATGTTTCTCATTTTTTATATCATAAAAATAACATTTTTACAATTTCGATCTTTATTAGAATTCAAACAGAAAATGATGTGTAAACAGTAATGATTGAAACGAATAACTTATGAACGCAACTTGGTCATGATTTAAAAAATAATAATTGAAACAAATGATGATGTTTAATTCGACGACGACTCAATCATAGCCACGTGTTCATTCACACTGAATAATATTGCGCGAGTAACGACAGCGCATTCGTGGTTGCATAAATAGACACTGATCGCTGCGCGAAGATTTGGCTGATAGATTGCCACAGGAAATTTAGGACTGCGACTAGCGCTCAGAGTAATACGAACTAGTTTATTTTCCAGTGAAATGGTATTGCACGCAGTCTGCATCTGAATGGGTTGTGTGCATATGGAATTAAGCACTATCAAACTAACACCAATTACCAGTTATCCTTCCCATTGCAAATTGAACTGAGAACTTATCATTGATGTATTAATTAGTAGCGTCATCATTTTGATTTACATCGAATAGTTAAGGAAAAATATGAAATATTATCAGTCAATGGAAATGGAACAGGTCTTACATCGATCCACGAAGAAATAAAGTGACGGGGATCAAAATATTTGATTAGAAGTAATTAATAGAGAATTTGACAAGAGTAAAGAGGGAAATGTCTTATTGGAACATCGGACTTTTAATATAGATGGAATATTGATTTAGGGAGCAATAGCGGAACTTCGCTAGTAGCGGCAGAAAAAAGTCGAACGACAAACGATGGTGGAACTCAATAAACTCTTTTTTTCGCTAGTCGAAATGAATTTGTCGGATTCAATTTGCAGCCGGGGTTCGTTGTTAGGGTCGTGGGTACCGATCAGAACGGCAAGTCGGATGAAAATCGTCGCGAATATTGACATTATCATATAAATACACCGCGGTGACGCTGGCGCACAAATGTGCACGCAACCACAACCTGCGAGCGACAACGATTTTATGTGGATGCACGTAAACGCCGCATTTAAGAGGTATTGAGAGTATCGGCGACAATTTTCAGAAAATTTATGTTCTCCCACCGTTTCGTTACGTGCATTTACGTAGCCAGCGAGAGGTGGCAGGTGAAAAAATCTTTTCAGATAATTCAAACCGGCGTTTTGCCACGAAGGAAGAGAACACGCTTCTAAAATGTTAATACGATAAATTATCCCTTAATGCGTATTACGAATAATAATCAATTCCTGCGAGTTTATTAATGTTACGTACAATCTGTTGCGGATGTTTGCGAAATATGATGGGATATGAATAGAATATTGCTTCGCGGTAATACGGTAATAAGTAAATCGTAAATAGATTCCCCCGTGCATGTACTGAGTATTATCCATACATATTAACAACATCTGTTGTGAGAAATAAGATGTTACGCTATTGAAATACGATTCGCTTCTTCTTAATATAGTTATAATAATAATAATAGTAATAATGATATTCATTAAATTATTTTATAAATCTATCATAAAGTGAAAAAGTAAAAGGAAAAAGCATATTAAAGTTTTTAAAAGTACTAATTTTGATTTGTTAAGTAATGTTAAATGGTAACACGCTGTTTTAAATCTGATTATATTGCAATCAGGTTATAAACGTATATAGGAAAGATGATTAAAGTTGAATGTAGTAATATGAAATCTAGTATGCAGATTGGATTTTATGCATTGTTCGCAGATCGATCTTCAAACAAAATTGTTTTCCCTTATTGCCGACGTCAATACGTTTCCATTCGATCAAGGGGTGAAATTTCATGTGCTTTATGATTTGTCAAGGGTCCATGATATTGGAATGAATTTCATGAAGCAAAAGCAATACTGTCTGAAGACATAGTCTCTTTATTCCTGCAAGAGATGAAAAAAGGTCGCCTGTAGGAGCCCTTCTTATTGCTACTGGAAAAGCATGAAGCGTGCGTATTATTACAGAAGACTTACAAGAAATTGTATTCTTAATAATCTTATAATCTAAGTGGACGTTTTAAAAGGATGAAAGAAAAAATGCTTACTAACGGAAAATCTTGCTTTATACTTGTAAAGCGACTTGAAATTAATTTCATTTCGCTTGCTACTTGCCAAGAAACGCAGATTGAATATAGTCGGAAACGGCTGTGAAAGATTGAGTCCTAAGCTGGAAACGGTTTTCGATTATTAACGCCCTGAATAAAGTCTTGGCGCAGCCACTCTTACGTGAACATCCCTAAGAGATGTTAGCCGAATCTTAATCCTGACTGAGGCCGACTGGCATTTAA
>SHCU01000009.1:150338-169290 GCA_004307685.1 Ceratina australensis
CACCGCGGTGACGCTGGCGCACAAATGTGCACGCAACCACAACCTGCGAGCGACAACGATTTTATGTGGATGCACGTAAACGCCGCATTTAAGAGGTATTGAGAGTATCGGCGACAATTTTCAGAAAATTTATGTTCTCCCACCGTTTCGTTACGTGCATTTACGTAGCCAGCGAGAGGTGGCAGGTGAAAAAATCTTTTCAGATAATTCAAACCGGCGTTTTGCCACGAAGGAAGAGAACACGCTTCTAAAATGTTAATACGATAAATTATCCCTTAATGCGTATTACGAATAATAATCAATTCCTGCGAGTTTATTAATGTTACGTACAATCTGTTGCGGATGTTTGCGAAATATGATGGGATATGAATAGAATATTGCTTCGCGGTAATACGGTAATAAGTAAATCGTAAATAGATTCCCCCGTGCATGTACTGAGTATTATCCATACATATTAACAACATCTGTTGTGAGAAATAAGATGTTACGCTATTGAAATACGATTCGCTTCTTCTTAATATAGTTATAATAATAATAATAGTAATAATGATATTCATTAAATTATTTTATAAATCTATCATAAAGTGAAAAAGTAAAAGGAAAAAGCATATTAAAGTTTTTAAAAGTACTAATTTTGATTTGTTAAGTAATGTTAAATGGTAACACGCTGTTTTAAATCTGATTATATTGCAATCAGGTTATAAACGTATATAGGAAAGATGATTAAAGTTGAATGTAGTAATATGAAATCTAGTATGCAGATTGGATTTTATGCATTGTTCGCAGATCGATCTTCAAACAAAATTGTTTTCCCTTATTGCCGACGTCAATACGTTTCCATTCGATCAAGGGGTGAAATTTCATGTGCTTTATGATTTGTCAAGGGTCCATGATATTGGAATGAATTTCATGAAGCAAAAGCAATACTGTCTGAAGACATAGTCTCTTTATTCCTGCAAGAGATGAAAAAAGGTCGCCTGTAGGAGCCCTTCTTATTGCTACTGGAAAAGCATGAAGCGTGCGTATTATTACAGAAGACTTACAAGAAATTGTATTCTTAATAATCTTATAATCTAAGTGGACGTTTTAAAAGGATGAAAGAAAAAATGCTTACTAACGGAAAATCTTGCTTTATACTTGTAAAGCGACTTGAAATTAATTTCATTTCGCTTGCTACTTGCCAAGAAACGCAGATTGAATATAGTCGGAAACGGCTGTGAAAGATTGAGTCCTAAGCTGGAAACGGTTTTCGATTATTAACGCCCTGAATAAAGTCTTGGCGCAGCCACTCTTACGTGAACATCCCTAAGAGATGTTAGCCGAATCTTAATCCTGACTGAGGCCGACTGGCATTTAAATTGTTGAATGTCGGAAGGCTGTAAGAATTTCATAAGACCTATTCAGGCGCTCGGGAAATCTCTAGGGGTTAATGTAGTCTCGATATGGAAAGAGAAAGGAAAAGAATTCTCACGGATTGAATCCCGTAAAACTCTCTTCTCGAATCTTGTAAAAAATTATTNGCTGTAAGAATTTCATAAGACCTATTCAGGCGCTCGGGAAATCTCTAGGGGTTAAAGGAAGGAAAAGAATTCTCACGGATTGAATCCCGTAAAACTCTCTTTTCGAATCTTGTAAAAAATTATTTCAAACAAGATTTACATAGTTCGGTATAAACACTATTACATGTATTAACAATTTATCGGTTAATCTGATACAATATAAATCATCGATATATCCGAGGTCAGATGACGAATCAAATGATCAAATTACAAATGACATTAAAATTATGAATGAAATTCAGGATTCACTGTAATTAAATACCTCAATCTGGTCGTGTTTCATAGAACATTCATTACAAAAGCCTTTGAACGTGAACTCGCATCTCTCTGTTAATCCTTTACCATTACATGTAGGCATTATCATTTCGATTGCATGCACGTTGAATAGGATCAAAAGTTTGTGGTATGGCTTCAAATACCATCGCATCATAAATGAGACAACACTCGATCTTACTGACGTTTAAGGGTATCAGCATCTCTCCTTGTCTAGCTTATTAGTCCGACCAAGTAACTTGTAGCTATTGTCTCGAACTAATTGTAATATCGCCTGAAACAATTTATTGTGATTCATAGTTCCGAAAAGGAACTCAAGAGAAAATGACTATGTTTTGATAAATATTTTAATAAATTCATAAATTATAATATTTTCATCGGATAATCATCGGTGTAATATATGCTTTATCATTCAAACAAGGTTCTTGTTTCTTATTAATGAGAAAATATATTTTAGTTGCTGTTATTTCAAGCAATCCAGTATAATATAATTAATATCTTAAAAAATGTAACTCGAGCCAAATCTCATTTTGCCCTTGTTCCACAAAATGTTTTTATATTCCCCTAGAGGAAATTCGTGCGGAGAGAAAGCCTAAACAGTCCCTCTAAGTGATAGTCCCGAGCGCAGCATTGTTGCGTACAATGCCGTGAGTTGCTATCTGGAATGTATCACGTTATCTATAACTTCCCTCGTTTATCTTATAAGGAAGAAACCGGTGCTAATAAAGGAAAACGTGCGAAGTTGTATTACAAGTAACAAATGTTGCTGAACGTATATTCATATTGTTACTTTCGTAAATTCTCATGTTCTTGACAAAATATTTGTAATACTAATTAAACGCAATGAATATCTTTAAAGATATAAATGGAAGAATAAATGTGAAATGAGAAACAGGGTTACTAATAAGGCACTACCATATATTTAATTAAACAATGTGAGAGGATATAAAAGCCTTGTCCTTTTCTGGATTAAAGTATAGGAATAATTTCCTAATTCGCACGTATGCAATAATGGAAAAGTTTTATTTCTCGACTTAATTACTACCTTAACTCTAAAAATTGAAAAACGAATTACATTATTAGTTTTAACATATGCAATAAGAATTTGTGAATAAATTTTGAATAATGATAACGATTTCACATTTTTATAATTCATTGCAGATTGATAAGATACATATATAATATATTGCATTATTGAATTTTCGAGTAAACAATTTTTAATTGGACTTGTCAGCCTCTTTCCAAACTTCAATCAACAAATTCTGAATGCGTGGTAAATGGCACGCATTTGTATGCGTCATTATAAGAGACGCGAAACTTCCAATTGAGAGAACAATCTGCACCGGTTCTGGATGCTAACTTTATCTTTTGCAGTAACGATGAAACTAAGACGGTTCTTACCTATAATAAACAACTTCGTCAATCAAAGACGCTAGCTGTTTGAGCGAGGAAACTTTTGCCAACGAGACGTGAAGCTTTTGTTTACAAGATACCACGCTCTCGGCAATTTTTGGTGTATCCTTGAGCGAGGAAAGACGATTTCTTTCTGTTGGAATAGTAATATGAAAAGGCTAGGGGATTTTAAAAGAGGATATTCCCTGTGATACATAACAATGAATTTGATTCAGTAGCCTGCTACAAAACACTCGTGTACCAATAAGAAAATTTTATAAAGTACTTCAAACTAAACATAAAATTCGTAAATCTTGACACCTATATTGATAATCATGATTACTCGATAACAACTATCGTACAATTCACGAGAGAAATATTGAGGGAAAAGCACATACGAACGTACGTGCCGAAGTCGATTCCGATATAAGAAACTCGTAACGGGGAAAACATTTCTCTCCAGTTTCCTTTCTTATACATAGACAAATGAAAGGAACCGAGCCACCAAAGAACCAACAATCGACGGAGAGCAGAGAGACGTCTGTTTTCTTGGAAGATACAAGTCAACCCGGATTTACCCAAAACCATTCCGAGGTCCCTTCGTTCTTCCTTCACCGAACCGAACAAAGGGGTAAAAGCGTACCGATTCCACGATTCTATTTCGATTTGGATCTTGACCCTGAAAGCGGCGTACCTAAAAATAACGAACTCGTCTTACGCTCGCCGCGTATCGGGTAATCAAAACCCGGCTGTCGCCTGCACAACCAATCCCTGTCCGGTTCAATTAACATAACAATGGGCTAGGCAAGCTTGGCGTTTTGCGTTTAGAGCATAGTCGCAGACTATCAGCGTAAATATAAATGCGAATACATCGGTGTTTACAATAGGGGTGCGCAGTGAGGGTGCGCGTTTCTGGTCACATCGCTCGGTTTCGTCCTTTCGACAAAGTTCTCAGTCCGCTGGCGGCCGCGCTTCACGATACTTCAGATTCCGCGTCACCCTTATTTCCAGAAATCTCGTCGCAGCTTTCACTTCGCCTCGCGATATAAACGAGTTACTTACAGTCGTATTATAATGTACTTTGTTTTAATTTCTCAAATATTATCCGGAGGAGATACTCGAGGAAGATTACAAGCAGCGGGGGATGTGCAGGTGATCGATGATCGATCGCAGTTAATTAAACGTTACGCAAGGGATGAAATCGTTATCGTAATGGATGAATAAGTTCTAAACTGTCGATCGCTGAATTAATCCGAAGCAATTACGGCGAGGCTCGATAATAATAATTACGCGCTGTCGATCCTGCAATGGATACTCTCGTGGGCCGAAATCTGTCGGATACGTTTGCAGTAGTGCTTTGGAGACACTGCCGTTCGATAAGTACTCGCCGTGTAATTGGATAATTGACTTGATAATCGATGTCCTGTATATAAACTGGAGTGATACGATAAATCCGTTTTAAAATAACAATTGACAGTTGTCGTTTAATCTGTGGTGCAACGGTAAAGATGGAAATAAACGGTAAGGGGAAATGAAAATCTACGTGAGGAAGAATGGAAAGGATGGACGTGTGGTGAAAAGTTTTCTGGACTGTTAGCTTTTTCGCATGACGTCTTTCAGTGTGTGAAACTTGCATCAGAAGGCGAGAAGACAACGGGCAGGGAATCAAGAAAAACATACTTGAGGAGGTGGATCAAGCCGGTTCATCGTCATAGCGAGGTGAGCGTAAAAACTTTTTCCTCGGTAAAAAACTTCCAGTTATTCCACGAAAAAGAACTGCGAATGTTTCACCATTAGAAAGTTTCGTAGCAACTGGCAAACAATTTTATTTTCTCGAGGATCCCAAGTTTTGAACATGCACGAAAGTGAACAATCTGAACCCGTAAGAATTGATTATGATTTACGGCCGCCCAAGATTGAAATCGAAATAATTAATACTAAATGCTAGAGTGATGGAAGCAATAAACGCGGAAGAAAATATTATACTAATTACGACACAAAACAGCGCTTACTTTGACATGTTTTAAAATTCAACGCAGCGTTTGATATTCAAAAAGAGTCCGACTCTCTCGAGATAGAGCAGCTCATCCGCATAATTTCCTCTCTATTTGCATGTAAATACGTCTATGGGAATAACGAAATCATTCTTATTTACTCCTCTTCAAACATACAAGGAAATAAACCTTCTTCTCAAATTCAATTTTTCTTCTTCAGCATTCACAGCAGACTCCTAACACTTCATATTAAAATGATATGAATGAACAACTTATTACGCAAAAACATGATTAATTACATGATGTGATGATATGACGTACAAGAAGAAAAAAGAGTAGATCCCCTGTTAACAATTACGCAGTACGTCTGATGAATCCTGCGAATATCAGTACGTTCACACATAATTGTACAGCGCGCTGTGTTATCTCCGGAATTACTTGCGAGTAAGCTTCCGGAAAGTTCCCTTTTATGACACCGCGATGATACGGTGAATTTAACGCGTACGCTGTATTAGCCACGGCTGAACAAACGTTTTTCCCAAGCAGGAAAAATAATTAATGAATCCGCTGCGGGCGAATGTTACGGCACGGCAGCGTCTCCAAAACGGCATAAATTCCACGTGGCGACGCTTTCCACGGGGCAAGTAATTTCCCTCCGCGCATCTTCCCTGTTGAAATAATTTTTAGCCCGACGCTGAACACAGCTGCAAACGACAGCTTGCTCTTCTTAACTGCCCGGAGGAGCCGCGAATAAACTGGTGCAAATTGTGCACGTCCTGCTGTTTACTGTAGGTCCGCCGCGAAAGACAATTTTCGCACGTTTTCGCGCGACGACTCGAACGTGTCTTTTCCGTTATTAAGAGCGATGAAAAGAATTCAACTTCCGCTTCCGCTGGCTATTATCCGGTTCGTTGTAACGCCGCCATAAATATGTATTAATACGGTGAATAAGGTATGCGCGTACACTGTGCCAAGAGAAACGTTAGCAATAGCTTACTTTCGCGGAATTGGCTCGTTAATAACTGCTAGTGACAAGCTGCCTAATAAGCGAGATGGTTGTGCATCCACTGTCCACCGGATAAATCAATTTCCCGTTCTAATTGTTAACGCGAAAAATGATCGAAAAAGGCTGCTCGAAAATTGGTAACAACTACCGGGTATCGGACGGGAAAACTGACTTGCGAGGAAAAGTGGAATAATTTGTAATACTCTAAAAATGCGTATAACAGTATAAAAGAATGTATGGATGCGTACAACAATAATATGAGAGGACGTTAAAAGGAATAGTTTGAACTTTCTTAAAAACGGACTAAACAACGGGGCAAATCTATTTTCCGGTGTTAAATGCCGAGCAATGCAATTTGTCCAACAGTCGAAGAAATATATGCGGAAAAAATGGAAATTTCCGTCGGATTAATGGCGAATCGCGCGATGCAAAGTGAATAAAGTTTCACGGCGCGGCGGCACGACGCGACACGGCGTTCTGAATATCAAAGGACGGATTAATTTTAGACACACGCCGTGGGTACGAGCTGATTTTTACGAATAAATATCGTATTGACAAAATCGAACTCGCGACATTTTACTGAGTACACTTTTTAAACAGGTTTCACGTCATTTCTTGAAGAGACTTGCCAATCTTAGTTTAGAAAAGTTTAATTAGCATCCACAACGTGTTATGAACTTGTTCGAAATATTTTTTCCCTCCTCGTTGATTACTTTTTAACAGACTGTGATGTTTCGGTGAGCGGGAACAAGATTGGAAGAACAAGGATAAAACATATGGAATATTTAATCGGTATTAATTCAACCAATATTGAATCAAACCCCACGTTATCCTCATTGGCGAACGTGCTGCAATCGCGAACCGAACAAAACATTGTAACTAATTTATGCGGCCCGCTCTGTATAAATAAAACATACGATGCATGAAACGTTTAATAAGAATTGATAAATATTGCATTATCGAACGCGGGCTTCGTTGAAAATCAAATTTTTACGTTTTCATCTCACGGGGTTCCGTATTCCCATGAATATTTCGGTCGCACATAATTGCATTAAAATTCTCGCACGAGACATCGCGTGTCCCACCGTAAAATATCTGTGCCTCGTATGTGCATACGTACGAGTGTCTATCTACACCGTTTCAGATCGATTGATTAGCGTCGCGTGCGTTTATTTCGAACCTAGTTTGATAAATAGTTCGCAGACACGCGTGTCTTCGCGCCAATTATCCGTTTGCTATGATACTCACTGACCAAGATTCAACGAATTTCAAGTCAATCTATATCTACAGGTACCTCCACTGATTTCGGACCACCCTTGGTGAGTATAAAAAATACCGAAGACGTACATAGGGTCAAGTACCAAATACGAATGAGAACAGTTGATCACAGACTTGGTCGCAAAATTGTAATTTAAATAATCGTTAATTTTGATTTTTAATAAATCGCAAAATTTTAATATAAATAATTGATGGATCGGTTTGGAAAATTTCTCGCTTGTACTACTCGTATAGAAATGCATCTCTGAAATTTTTCACTAAATTCCATCCACGAGAACCGTAGAAAATAAATATCAAAAATCGTGAAACTCGAATACAAACACGATAATATCGTATGAACAACGAAGAATTACGGTAAATTTAATTTAAAACGTAAATGTCTAGGGATAATAATGTATTAACAGGTTCCTAACAGCTTCGGTAATACAAAACTCAATCACCGAACAGCTTACGTGAAGCTACTTGGAAGATAAGGAGACGATCACGAGTGTGTTAAGTGGCTGGGATTGCACCAAGAATAATGTTACAGACTGAGGAGCATTAGCAACTATCGATCGTTTATCCATCGCGGTCCTCCCGCAATATACACGCCGCCGCACGCGATGCGACGGGACGTCTCGAGTGTTATGGTTACCTGCTAATGCCCATCACGTTGCTCCAGGGTGTTTGCGCAGCGTGCGATGTGTACCATGTAAAATTTGTCGAACCTACCATAACACGCTCGGAATCGATCACGCGTCTAATCATTCCTTTAACGAAGTTTGATTAATTCGTGCTTGCGCAAAGAGATGAGGAAGACTTTAATAAGGAGCGCGTGTTTACAGTGGGAACAGATTGAATATATTATAAGAGATGCCGCGCGTTTAATTTTGTTTCGATTTTTTTACCAGCAAATAATTTCATATGCATTTATTTATAATCAGAGTAACGTAACCTGCGTTGCTAATCAATTCGTATTGAGTATCACACGCTCGGGGAAGGCCACTTTATTTGATCAGATGATCGTGCCTATCATTCTAATAGAGAAAGATCGTCGTTTATGGGTTTTATTGGAATTTTTTGTTAGACAGACATTCATTTAATCTCTGGATCACGTAAAGTGATATTCATCTCACCCCCTCGCTTTTAAATCGATTTCAAACTGATATTTATTTCACTTCTTAGCTGTTATGGTGAATTTAATATACATTTTAATCCAGATTTGATTTTATACCGTTCGCTCGGTCGATTAAAAAATATCATGTTATACCTGAAAATTGGAAATCGATACATTATAACTTGGCAGTACATTCCGACAACATTGATATACTTTTTTTCATGGCAGCGCGTGAAACCGCCCTTTCAAGTGGGAAAGCAATGATAAAGGAATCTGTCTGCTTCAACTTCCTGAAAAGCGCATTCGTATGATCTTCAGAAATGTAAAGGATGCATGAAAGCAAGGTATGAACAAGCTCTGCGTTTACTACATGTGAATAGTGATAAATGGTTTTTTTTTATCACAAGTGGAAGATGAATAGGAAATTTCAACAGCGAATAAATGATTCTACTGTTGTTCGAGTACAATTTCAATTAGAAAACAATGTAACAGAACATTTTATCTTTTATCTGAAACGCATATGTCCATCTGTATTATCCAGTGTTTTATAAATCGGACACCGATCTCCTAAGGGAAATAAAGTATGGTTATCTTCTTTTAAAATGTACTATAAAACTGATCACAAGGTAGTAATAACTCGAGCTGTAAATGAATGCATTAAGTAAATATACGTCGACTAGCAAAAACGACTGGTCTGAAAAAAGCGAAGTTTTACAACGAGTCTATAACGAATCGAGAGAAAAAAACGAAAAGCATGCTTGACGAGGGCTGCGAAAACGGGAAGTTTTGTTCAAATTACGCGGCACGCCGCGCTTTGTTCGTTGTGCCTCGTATAAAAAAAAAGACAAAAAAAAACAACAACGGCGTGGTTGAAAAAATTTCCTCCCGGGTATCTCGTTATCCTTGCAGAAGCACCAGTTTCCTTTTTACTCCATTTTTATAACCTGCCTTCAACGTCGATATCGTTGAATATCCGAATAACATCGTCGTGTTAGGGTGGAATTAAAACGTCGCGGACTGTTTAGTAGAAGAGGCTGTCATCGACAGGCTGCCAATGTCTTTCCATTCGATACACACGTCACTAACTTCTATTCGATTTTTCCTGTGCTTTTAAGTACATATATCACACTTGTCAGGCTTCTGAGAGAAGTCTATTTTGACGAACACGTATACTACAAATTTATTATTAGTCAATTATAAATAACCTATTATCCGTATCATCATCATCACGGATTATTATCAATTATTAAAGATTATTATAAAAGACAGATTAGCAAGTACGACTCTTGTACTCGTTATAGAATGTAATTAATGAACATATGTTTTCGTTTGTTGCGCTTCTCGTTTATCAGTTACCATTGAAATGGAAAGACTCATCTTTGAATATCCTATGAGAATGTACGAGTGAACATACAATATACAGACAGAAAATCATCAAAGCGCGGAGAAACTGGTTGGAAACGATGAAGTAGTCCAGATTTCCAGCAAGTTGAAATTCTGCAATTTCGTCGACGAATTGCGTTTGTAAGATCCCTGAGTGTGCGAAACACGACAGCCAACATGCGAATTGGTTTAACATACAGTACTATAACCACGAGTTTTTTATTTTTGGTCGGATTTAATATTACGAGTAGTATTGAAGTGACATTTAAAATGCGTAGCAATCGTTATTACTTTTCTTCAATTTCTGCGATTCAGTATATGTGTAAAGGGTTTAGGAAAGGTTTCGCGTGTATCCTTTGCATTGCACGCATAGAGATCGCTCTCTCTGTTTCCGTTTTCGGCCCGTGTCGCTTTTTTTTCTAACTACCATTCCGAGAAACGAAACCCTTTTGCGGACAAAAACCATAAAACGAGCGAAAAATTGATCGATCCGACGAGTAACATCAACGACCTCTCCTCTGTATCGATACGTAGTACTTTCCCGTGTTTTCTAAAACGAAATTCCCCGTCGTCCCCGAGCAAACGTCATGCATCGAACGTTTACCACGTTGTACTCCCAAATCGACTATCTCTTTGGTATCCAATTTTTTAACCCACGCCTCCATACCCATGGGCGAATAAATGAAAACTGATCTGGATTCCTTTTGTTTTTCACTTCGATCGTTTACATTGTGGCGTGCAATCAAATTGAACGGGCTTTTTTCTACTTAATGCTCGAAACCACGAATTTACGTGGATAGAAAATACCCTGTGCTGCTTTAGGCAAAAAGATTGGCAATTTGACGTGATTTTTATTTGCTGGAAATGATTTCAATTTCCAGCTGTATTCTTTATGCATATAAATATAGATCAATGCTCGAAACACGGAGTTTTTTAATCTGCTGCTTTCAAATATTCAAGTTAACTTAATCGCATTTTACAGCAGCAACATGGAGATTGTATGAAAAGAATTTGAGTAAATGATGAAATGCCGTTGTCATATCTTTCTATCATACATTTGTTATTGGAACGAGAGGTACTCAGTGACAGACACGTGTAATTTCACAGGCTACGGAAAAATTTAAATTAGACGGCCGACAAGAGATAGAAGTTTCCGTGCAGGATTTCCTGGGGACGACAGCGAGGAGATTTTCTCGCGCACTTAATCCCCTCCGAAAACGAATACGTCACAGCCGGGATTTATTACAGACCACGCGAGATGGTATGGATGTTGCGTGTTCGAACTTGTTCGACGACGGATTAGAATTACAATTTCACAGTCCGCCGGCAACAACTCTAGCCGAGTAAGTTTAACTGCGCTTTCAACTAATCTAACTCACAGTCAGCCGGCGATCGCGTGTGCGCAGCCGTCCGGATACCATTCTTAAGAGTTTCCACATGATGTATCATACAATTTTTATCAATATGTAAATAAATGTTGGACTCATCAGAGATTCATTAAAATTTAATCATTATTGCAGTCAGATTTTAAACGTGATACGCGTCAAAGGGAATATACGTTATGAGATCAGATTGAGACTCGAATTCCTCGAGAAACTTAAATTCCGTAACTAATGAGGTCGGGAATAAAGCGTATATTGGTAATATGCTGTTGATTCAATTAATTATTTTTGTAAAAGAGAATTCATTACCATTGTATTTGACAGCAGGTACTTTGAAATTAATTCCTTTCGTTCTGGTTGAAGTTCTCATTTTCACGAATACATTGAATTTCTTTTTACAATCTGTCGCTGGCTGGTTTTGTACTACACAGGTTGAACATGACATTCCATTATCTACTTGAAAATAATTAAAATTTTCACCAAGCGATTTTTAAATGCTATTTAAAACAATCAATATTATTCATAATTACAGAGTACGTGTATCTATTTAGCTGGCCAAGGCATCCTGTTTATAGTCGGATATACCGGTACTTGCGAGCGACGGCATGTTTCCCAGAAAGTAAGCTTCGAGCAACCGATCCGCAAACACAACACTCTTGACTGAAATTTTATTACGCCGTCTTGAACACTTTATACATACAATAAGTACTTGAACATACACAAAAGCCCACTCTAGCTGCTAACATCGCGTCGTCTATTCCTCTTGAGGAACCGACGACATCACAATGCTTATGCACACGGACACTCGATCCCTGATCAGATTACACTGCTTCGGGCGTGGCGGAAAGGAGATGCGAAGCGATGATAAAGCGTGCTATAGGAAAAAAGTGTGGCCTTAATCAGTGGAAGGGGCAAATTAGGAAAGTGGGAAATCACATGAACCAATTATAATCCGGTTAGGTCCACTACTAATCTAGATCACTTGACTGCTTCACGAGCTCGCCTCTCGTTACGGAAGTACAGAATTCGTTAGTGGAGAAGATAGGCTATAAGAAGAAAAATTCGAGTATCGTAATATACAATACATAAATGTATTTCAATAGAATTTAACATTTTTGTAAGAATGTTATTAAGTTGGATTAAATGCAATTTACGTATCAACAATAATCGTATAAATTGTTTCCGTGTCACACATTTCCTCGCGTTTCATTAGCCACGTCCTAATGCATCCCATTTACAGCAACTTTCGTGTTCCACTCTTTGTTTTTCATTTATCCTCCTTTTATCTTGCTGCGTTTATATTACTTTTTTACGCTCACATTTCATACGAAATATTATAGAAGCAACCGCGGCTTTTTACTATACTTGTTTTGTTGCAAGTTACTCCAGGTTTTTTCCTTATTTTTCTCCGTGACCTTCATTACCTCCCGTGTGAAATATTCTCTAACAAAGCTGGTATACTAAATTGAATACAACTGCACTAAAGCGTCGATTAACCCGGGTGCCGGTTTTACGAAACGTTGTTTAATCCAAAAAATCACTTATCCGAACGAATTGATCTCCCAGTTAGCTCGAATAATCGCTCTACGTGTAATTAGAAAAAGCGTTCAATTAATATTAAACAGCTAACTAGATATTCGCTTATTTTCACGTTCGAAACCCAGTGAAGCGGCAAACGCGTTTTTCCAAATTAACTTGAAAAACTACGAGACTGTCATAACATACCATCCGATACGTTACTCGTTTGCCCGTAACCACAAATTGTGAAACAACGGTAGCAACGACAACAAATATCCTGCCGCGTATTGAACAAATCTAACAATGCCAGGGAGTAACGTGATCATTTATGCGCAAACAGCTATTAGCTATTGGAATTGCGATACATGTACCTACGTACGTGGGCACGTATACGTGGGCATGTATATCAAACAAACGCAATTTGGAGAAAACGCAATTAAGAGGATAATGGATGTTCTCGATGAACGAATCTCGATGAGATTTTTTATCGATATCGAACAGAACCGGGCCGAGTTATTTTCCGTTCCGATAGCCGCATACGACCTATAAATATTCGTCATTAGGCAGTTCCTATACGATGCTAATTGTACAACCCCCTTCATCAAGTCCTATTAAAGACCAAATTCATCATATTAGAAAAAAATTGAATTAATGTTTATGTCGATCGATGAGAGCATACACAGAACGAGCTCATGCACGATTGCGAACAGAGACTGAAAATTGAGAATGAAACATTTAACAATGAAACTGGATAATGATATAAAAAATGTCAGAATCAAAATTACGCGCCTTTCGGGCGCTATTTACCGAAATGTCATTTTACTTTAAAGCTTCCCGAATTTCAAAAGCTGGATTTTTCCATTTTACGTAATATGAATTGTTTAACTACAAAAGCATATTATTTTCTTCGATGAAATTTCATATACTTTTGTAATTGGATTCCTGTTCAGTCTTACACCCTCGTGCACTTGTATCACGGGAACTGTTCTTGGAACCTATCTTATCTCTATCTTTCGCATAGTCTTCATGTCATTTTCACAAAGAAATATTCCTTCACACGTGCGTGGGTGAAATAGTTTAAGAATGACATAACACATATTATACACGTCAAACAAGGACTAACAAGATATTGATGTAAACACTCATACAAAGGTGCAACATACGAGGCAATCTAGAAGCAATTTGAGACGCGGAAGCGTTCCTTTGATACCTGCGCTCATAATTCAGTTCAGGAACATTATTACCAATAAGTGTAACGCACGTGCCCTAGAGTTGTATTAGCGCTATACCGAAGAATACACCTAATCAGATTATATTCTTTCTTCTACTTCTCATCGCTCAATGCAATTAGGATCTGATTGAAACCGAAAAGAAATCCCGGAATGAGATAACTTGTTTATTTACTACTACGTAGAGTCAATTTACACTGAAGAAGAGCATGCATATGAATACGAGTCGAGGAAGCGAGTAACGAATGTGCGTCCCACGAGTTCTATCTTAATGAACAGTCAGTTGAAAGATTGGACTCGTAATGGCTCTGTTTTGCTACTAATGTATACCTTGGCCATGTGTACGTGGAACCTTTAACCTTTGACCATCGGCGCCTCGGGACACATCGTGCCCGAATGTATTATGTATCATATCTCTATGCGGTAAGGCTTTGTTCCCAAATTCTGGAAACGAGTATCTTACAGATTGACCATCCTTGATCATGAATGAGAATCTGTCATTAAAAGTAATCTCATCGCGTATGACATTCTTTTCATGAAGAAATAGTCCGATTATGCATCCTGTCATAGTTTTATAATTTGCAATCATTGTCATGTTCATTCTTATTATTGCGTAATATTTATTGTATTCGTTTTAGCATGATTGTATTAAATATTAATTAATGCCTTGGTTACTACAGACGGCACGTCCTACGACCTTAAGAAAAGCGGAGGAATCGATGGACGGAATTAGCAGGACAGAAATAAAACAGAAATACGTGTATATTCAAACGACTAAATCTCTTCTCTATTTATTCGCGCCATTGATCGATTCTTTTCTGCGGAAGCTTAATACCCGCGGATAGAGTTATACATAACCGGCGCGATTGAAAGAAATTGCCGAACCTCCGTTCTCTCATATATACAGAGCAATATTCTTTTTTTATTCTTTTTTCGATAAACATACACATACAATCCGGTTGTTCGAATTAACAATGCTTTAAATGGAAAATAATACTTTTAACAAAACCAGCGTGAACGGATTATTTAATTTTACAATAGAACTACAATAAAAATATATTTTACAATACCTATTTTGATGATTCGTGCAATCGTGTCGCGTTCGATCGCGAACCCACGCAGCAGTAACTGAAAATATCTCTGCTGCAAAGGACGTATATGTCACGCGAAGATGTTCATGTTCACATGTACATGGACAATTCCATTTAGAAATCTATCTATCTCTGTGTAAGTAGCGTCAGTATCAGTACGCATAGTCAGTAGTCAGTACGCATTATGAATTTATAGAGCTAATTATTAACTTATCTATAACCATACGTATTTGATAAAAATCAGGACGTTGCGTCGTGTAGAAGAAATTTTGAGATTTGTAAAAATACATGTAACGTCGAAGGGTAGTATCAAAAATCGATTTTTAAATACATCATTTTGTGACCTTCACATTGAAAATTAACTCGATACTAAGCAACTTTGGATATGCCGCAGATGTTAAAATTAACTCTTTGCGTGTGATGGAACTGATCGTCAGTAATGCATGATAAATAGGATTTTAGAAATGCTCGGTGGCTGAAATTGATCGCGTTCCAAACAAAGCAATTTGAACAATTTAATAATGTGATTAATGCGCATAGTATTCATATGAAAGATAATACGCAGTTAATATCAACGCTAGCGTGTTTATGATGTTTAATGTTATGTTTAATTAATTACTTAAATGACCGAAGCCTAACTTCCTTTCTTACTTCATCTTTCTTCATCTTTAACCTATACTGGCCTTTGTAAACTGATATTAATAAAACTATATTAAATGAATAATTTTGCAATATTCGTCTTGATTAGTTATGAAAATTTTTTACGTACCAATATCTCCCCTAATGTGAATAACTGTGCAACATTCGTCTTGATCACTTTTCACAATTTTTCAAAACCCAATTTGTGTATTACTTTTATCGGGATTTATGAGAAATTTATGGAATGCCTCTTTGCAAGAAATTAGTAAACCTCGACGATATACGAAGCACGCGGAAAAAGGAATTCACGGCGTATTTATTGAACATGTGGAATAGCTTCGTGAAACTAAATTTAAAAAAGGGATAAATGGTAAAAGAATGTAAGATAAGTATTATACGAGAACTGACCATTTCATAGAAGTTTATCCCGTATTCTACTTCATTTATTACTTACACGAGTTATAAACTTTGATACCATTCGTTAAATAAAATTCATATGCTTCCAAGTTCCACGTTTTTAAAATTCAGGAACTTCATTTTTCGTCTTGCCGAAACGGGCAACTATCTGCGAGTCGTGTTCCAGTTTCAAACTGGCTATTTTTTCTCTCTCTCTCCCTCTCTCTTTCTCCCTGTTTGTTATCTGTTACCATTTTCTGGATAAATGATTATAGTATACTTTTTTATTCGGGACAAACGCACTAATAAATCCATGTCCCCGTACGCGCATTAAGCATTGAAGATAAAAAACTTTTTTTCATTTTCCAGGTATTTCAACGTTAATCTCATTCATTTGTATCTAGAATGTCAGCACACAACGCGTTAATTGGAAAACAAACTTTGACCGCAAGTAATTAGATACTATAGAATGGAAAATTATAAACAATTACTGAATGCACGTAAAGGAAAATATCGTTATTAATTGTTTAATTAAACATTTTCAATTATTATTTTTGTTTGTACGAGGATAACGAAATAATGCGAAATCAGCTAAAATCACATCACAGAGAGATATGGAACATCCTTTCTTTTAGTAAAGAGATCAAAAAGGAAACGCTAGTTATAATGCTTCAGTTTAATTAACATTTGAGCCCTCGTGAATGTGAAACTTATAGAGCCGTCTTCAATCATTATCGCCATTTGCTTTCCTCCACTCATTCCTCCTCCTACCTCCTCAGTGAATCCTTTAATTAAAAGCATCCCTGAAATTTTAAGTAAGTATACAGTATTTCGCTCTAACAACATTGTTTAATCTATCCTTTTCGAAATATGATAGTTATTTCATTCCTATCAATGAAAAATGAGTTTATCATCATGAAAACCCTTGCCACTGAATTCAATCACTTTATGGATACGGGAAGCAATAAGCGAAGTGGTGCGTGTAAACGCATGTCATTGGAACATCTATTAATTAATTATAATAATTAAACCGCGATTTGTGGCGACAATATACAACAAAAGCCGGGAATTGTCTTTTGATGTATGAAATCGATCGTACGTAATTATGCTGTTCCGCAAATTCGTCGGTAACTTTCTGGATAAGGAATCTTATTAACTACGAGTAATCACATTGGTTTCTGGAATGTCGACGGAAACGTCAAAGCTTTCAGCTTGCACTACTTTAAGTCTTCGCGGTGCTCCGCGATCGGAAATTCGTGTTATGTGCACAATGCTTTTCGCGATCTCATTTTTATCAACGTCAACGCCATTCGGTTCCGCGTTTCGTTAAGCCACTATAATGAAAGAAATATTCCATAATTAAATATAAATCAGGCTTTTAATAGACACGTCATGAATAAGAATAGAGACCAATCCCATTTTTCTAAATCATAATTCTTTTTCTCTATCACTTCACAGAAACGATCAAGCGTACTAATCAAATCTTTTTTAACTCTAAGATGCATGCATCAAATTCTAATACTTAATATTTCGTCTAGAATTTTAAAAGTCAAATATATTCCATTTTAATCTTCTGTCTGATAATATTTAATTTTATTTGTTGGTAGAAAAGAATGCCGCGTCAGATTCGATCGCGATGAACACAGAGGACGACGATGGGGCGAATCGGTCGCTGTTAGGCCTAACATGGAACCTAACGACAACGACGAGCCGGCTAGAAAGTGACATCGATTGCGACCACTTCGGCGGCTCGCATAGCGTTTTCTCGACCACTTGGTTCCGTGGTATCGTCTGCCTTCTGTACGGAGTCGTTTTTGTGATCGCGTTGACTGGCAACGGACTGGTATGTTACGTGGTTCACAACAGTCCGCGGATGAAGACCGTCACGAACTTCTTCATCGTGAACCTAGCCATTGGCGACATCCTAATGGCTCTCTTCTGCGTACCCACCAGTTCTATCAGCACCCTAATACTACAGCATTGGCCCTTCGGCACAGAGCTTTGCCATACTGTCATTTATCTGCAGGTTCGTTTTACGAAAAAAAAATTACACCAGTTATCATAATAAGAGATTAAAATATTTCATGTATGTGAAATGGTGGAAGGAATAAATTATGATAATCAGAAGTATTTTATAATTTTGATAAAATCACTTAGGTCGTCAATTGTAACGTCTTGTAGAGCCCATAAATCAATATCTACATTTAGGTGATATATCACAAAACGCGAAATCTATGTATGTGATGAAACATTATAAATTGATTGCTTAGTAAAGTTTCTGATCCGACAGTCAGCAATAATATTCTCGATTTGGATCACTTTGCAAGTTCTTCTACGCGGAAAATCGTGATTCCCTTCGGTACGATGATCGAATTAGGCGAAAGCAGTTACCCCGGTTGCCGAGGCTGAGCGGGGCCGGGAAACACGGAAATACAGTTTCAGTTAGGTTGATGTCATTAACAAGCGTAATTACTGGCCACTCGGAGACACGATATGCCGAGCCGGTCGATCCGGAACAATTTATTAGCCGAAAAGCCGGCGCGACGTTCGAAAAACAAGTAAACGTGTGCACGAATCAGCCCGGATCTGACCATTTAATATCGATCACTCATTTATCAAAACGCGAGCGGACCGGATCGTTCAGTCGTCAGCGATTTTAATAAATTGCCCGCGCTTGGCCGTGAAACTTCGTCCCTGATTACGTTTTTCTTTTTTT
>SHCU01000009.1:169311-183473 GCA_004307685.1 Ceratina australensis
CATCGATTGCGACCACTTCGGCGGCTCGCATAGCGTTTTCTCGACCACTTGGTTCCGTGGTATCGTCTGCCTTCTGTACGGAGTCGTTTTTGTGATCGCGTTGACTGGCAACGGACTGGTATGTTACGTGGTTCACAACAGTCCGCGGATGAAGACCGTCACGAACTTCTTCATCGTGAACCTAGCCATTGGCGACATCCTAATGGCTCTCTTCTGCGTACCCACCAGTTCTATCAGCACCCTAATACTACAGCATTGGCCCTTCGGCACAGAGCTTTGCCATACTGTCATTTATCTGCAGGTTCGTTTTACGAAAAAAAAATTACACCAGTTATCATAATAAGAGATTAAAATATTTCATGTATGTGAAATGGTGGAAGGAATAAATTATGATAATCAGAAGTATTTTATAATTTTGATAAAATCACTTAGGTCGTCAATTGTAACGTCTTGTAGAGCCCATAAATCAATATCTACATTTAGGTGATATATCACAAAACGCGAAATCTATGTATGTGATGAAACATTATAAATTGATTGCTTAGTAAAGTTTCTGATCCGACAGTCAGCAATAATATTCTCGATTTGGATCACTTTGCAAGTTCTTCTACGCGGAAAATCGTGATTCCCTTCGGTACGATGATCGAATTAGGCGAAAGCAGTTACCCCGGTTGCCGAGGCTGAGCGGGGCCGGGAAACACGGAAATACAGTTTCAGTTAGGTTGATGTCATTAACAAGCGTAATTACTGGCCACTCGGAGACACGATATGCCGAGCCGGTCGATCCGGAACAATTTATTAGCCGAAAAGCCGGCGCGACGTTCGAAAAACAAGTAAACGTGTGCACGAATCAGCCCGGATCTGACCATTTAATATCGATCACTCATTTATCAAAACGCGAGCGGACCGGATCGTTCAGTCGTCAGCGATTTTAATAAATTGCCCGCGCTTGGCCGTGAAACTTCGTCCCTGATTACGTTTTTCTTTTTTTTACTTCAGCTCTCTTCCCTGTGGTCTTTATTTCCATATTTTTACTTTATTTCCCCCTGATTCCTCTCGATTTTTCTTTTTTACACGAGAAGTTCCTCCTTGAAAACAGTTTCTCCTTCGGCAATTTTTACATGTCAGCAAAAGAGAATGAATAAATGAAGACGAAGAGAAAATATATACCATACCTATCGTTGTATTTTTAAAACAGTCGCCGCCTGGGAATTACTGTTTCGTTGTGGAGAGAACGAAAAAGTGGGCTTGAGTAAGAAAGAGTAGAATAATTTTAGCTACTGCTGCCTTTTATCTTATGATATTATTCAGACGTCTAACACGAGACGGGGTTCGAGTGTTTAACCTCTCGTCGATCGTTAAGAGACTATAAAGTGATTCAACAGATTTGCGCGAGATCGATAAAGAAAGAGTTTTCGAGTGGGCGTCCACTCCTCCCTTCCCTCTAATCAATGAAAGTATTCAATTTAAATATACACATATTATTCGAAGAGATTCTTTTATGACAACATAATAATAAATAAAAGTCTAACAACGATATTTAAAAATTGACGACGTAGAAAATTCATTTCAAATTATTGATTTAACAAGTTGAAAAAATATTAAGAGAATTTGTCTAAACTGCATGTGTAAGGCTCCTGTATTCATGATCTATCGATTCAAAATGCAACTAGTCAACGTCAAGTCCGTTTCTCTTCGTTGAAATTTGAGCTCTCTTCGACGTCGGCTCTCGATTTCAGGTAGGATCGAGGCATGACGTCGCAAATGGCAAAGCCCAGGCACACAAGTCGACGACTCGTTATCGCTGATAGGACCAGCTGTTCTTTCACACGCCTCCAGAAATCACAACGCGAATAGAAATAGTACCCGCAAATTGATTTTTCGAATCTGAGACCGCGACGAGCTTGGAAACTAAAAATGCTTCTGATTTATTCTTCAGTAATAAAGCTGTATCACGTGTACATAAAGATATCCTTTAATTGATAAACTGTTAAAACTTTTTATTGTTCAATTTATAGCTAATGGTAGAGATAAATAAGATAAATAATATTAGACATAGTATATAACAGTGAATAATATAATTAATGCAAACAAGTTAAACAAGATTTGTTTTTATTCGTTTATTAATTCAAGATTATCAGAATATCAAATGTGCTAAAATTACAAATCACGTTGTTAATATAATCAGATTAAAAATAGCAGAAGTGAATGATCCCAAAGAAATTTGAATTAGACATTGCTTAATCACTTTACAGGCGGTATCAGTATTGGTGAGCGCATACACGCTGGTCGCGATCAGCCTAGACCGTTATATAGCGATTATGTGGCCTCTGAAACCAAGGCTGAGTAAACGACAAGCTCAGCTTCTAATTTTCGCAGTTTGGATACTCGCTATGGTGATCTCGCTGCCGATCGCCGTGGTCTCGAGGCTCTCGCAACCATCAGCGCAATATGAAAGATGTAATCAATACATTTGTGAGGAAGTTTGGCCGTCGCTTGAGAACAAGTAATTATTCTATTAACCATTTAAGAGACTGTTAAATTTATGTGAATAATAATCAAGAAAATTTTCTTATTAATTCTTTTATATTTTGTCAGTATGTCTATTTCATATCTCAAATTACGAAGTACTTGTATACGAAGACTAAGCTCGTATTTGATTTTACAGTTGAATTTATCGTTTGTCTCGAGATTAATCGTTCAAAAATTATAGGTATCAATCGTTCACTTTCTATGGGAAATAGATAGATCTGGAGTAGCTGATTTAATTCGTTTTAAAACCCTCTTCGATGGACTATTAACGTCGTACGAAGAGTCCAGTTTACGGCGGGACGATTGATCCTTACAATATTACGAACGCGTCTGTACATGCACGTTCACCTGTCTATGTGTTGCAGATATTATTACTCGATCGCGTTATTGGTCCTCCAGTACGTGGTACCGATAACGGTCCTCGTGTTCACGTACACCAGCATCGCGGTCATGGTATGGGGCAAGAGGCCGCCGGGGGAAGCTGAAAACGTCAGGGACCAGAGGATGGCGCGTTCAAAGAGGAAGGTAAAGTATCACAAAACCACTGTGACGCAGAATTTCCCCGGGAAATGACAGGGAAGTTATTGGTACAGATGGCTGCGATGCTGTCCGGATCAATTTCTCTGAATCTACTCTTTGCAAGCGTTCACTTCTTTATTTACCTCTATCACTATTTACACCGATCTGCTTCTATTCTAAATTTCTAAAAAAAAACTTGGAAACGTTGGAAAAGAATTAAAATAAAAACTCGAATCATTCATGAACGTTGGTTGTCAATTTTCCTGCGAGTATCTTGAATAACAAAAGAGAATTAAAAAATATAATTATTAAGATTGTAGCATGAAAATTATTTTAAAAAACTTTTTTTTTATTTTCATTTTCCTCTCAATTAAATTTTTTAAATTTTTAACGCAAAAGTTCCATTCTGCATAAACATCCGCAGTCCAACACGTTACATTGAATCGATGAAGGTATTAATGTAACGGCAAATAAAGATTGAGCTGTGAGGTTTCAACAATTTCCCAAATTCTTGCTCACCACTGCAGAAGCAATTTTGTCGGGTTTTACACACCCCGGTTTAATCGACTGCGGAACAAAGTGACGAGTTAATGAAATTTGCGAGCCCCGCTTTAACGCGCTCGGAAGTACTGCGTCCAACGCGTTCAATTTATCCACCTAATGACGAGTCGATTTTAACCAATGCTAATTGCGCGACAACGCGATTCCAACACGATTGGAATCACTCTGCATCAAACGAATTGCTACGTAGAAGAAGTAATTTCGGGAATCGAAATACATATCTCGAAAGAAATATGAAAGAAAGAATTCGAAGAGTAATATTATTTATAATTTAAATAATTAATTACGTATTGAAACACTGAGTCCCCTTTCTTAATTGCATCGCTAAATTTGTTCTAATGAACGAGCACACGCTTTTGTGGGGACAAGAACCGTATATTTGGCAGAAAGGAATTTCTCATTAGAAACGGGGTACAATTCAGCAAACAAGACTTAGATTCCTAATCCATAAAGCGGAATGTAGCTTCTGGATAATCGTTAAATGACCGTTTCTTTACTATCATTTATTAGCGAAAGTGTATTGTTAAAGGAAGATGTATTATGTTCAGTTCTTGAATAATGACTGAAATATACATTCTGTATAAAATTTCTTCGAACCAGCCTGATTTAATATACATGCTATCAGCTGTGACGTAAATACCTTTCACGTTGATCGTACATCACCTCAAGGTAATGCGAAAGATACCGTTAAAATTGATAGAAATCAATTCTCATTATGTAGCTTTCATTGCAGTATGATGTTTTTTAATAAGAATTCAATTTATAAAATCTAAGTACTGTAGAACCAGAATTGCCATTGTGTATATTACGATAGTGAAACGCGACAATTTCGAATTCGTTTCGCTTAAAAATAAACAGTTCGTACTTCAGCCTCTTATCTACGCTCTCCGTATGCCGCTTACTCGCTATAACGTAACAATCATTCCGAAACGACTGATACGCGCTACGTTTATGTAAAATAAACTATCATTAGACATATTAAAGTGTTTAACGCTTAATGTTTAACAAGTAGATTTCTAGGTTAACGCAAGTATTTGTTGAAGTACAAATTTTAAATATATATCATTTTCTTATACATGCGATACTGGAATACAAACGTGAAGCCAATACTCTCGTCCATAAATTTCTATAAAAAGACTATGTTCCCTGGTTGGTCTTAAAATAGCTACAGATTAATTTCTCCCCAAGGTGAAACAAAAAATCGGATTTTATTTATGAGACCTCAAAATCTCGTGTTTATGTTAATCTGCACGATACTGTAGATACGAAATCACGAGAATTCTAGGTAACTGTAAACACACGCAAAAACATCGCCCGATTATAAAAGGTATATTAAAATTATCTCATGTCAAAATTATATAAAAATTGTAACCTTAAATATTACTGTTTTACACGCATACACATCAGACTTAATTCTTAACAATATTTTACAGAATTATGTATCAACAGAAATGCTTTAATATTAGTTACTGATTAAGTACTGAATAAGTACTAATATCAGTACTGATTACGTGTAAAACAGTATTTCAGTTTTAGTAACAGTTTCACATACACACTCATTGTAACAAAGTTCATGAGGCTAATTGCTAGCGAAATTAATAAATGAATTTTGAACATGAATCGCTGATTAACCAGCTTTCGAGCATGGTTGCTAAAATCGGTCGGCGAGGCGAAGTTACTTATTGTATAGCAGGAAGATATTAACGTGGTAAGGGCTACTTGCATCATTATGCAGTATTGTGTTTTAAGCGTGTCCAATTACACGCCGAGAATTTACATAGAACCTGTAACGCGTTCAGCTGCCTCTTAGCTAATTAATTAATCAATCGTTCAATAAATACAATTCATGATATGCACATTTGGCCTGCAAAGTGCGATCCGCTCTCAGTTACCATACAGCGCTCCCTTTAATCCGCGACCATACGGCATCTCCGTGTTCGTTGTGAGGTAATAACTGCCGCTTCTAAATAGAAAGACAATAATAATTAATTTACTTACTACGTCGTTTTGAACGAATTTACACTTTATATCTCATATATTTAGTGTACATTTTAACTATTTAAAGGAATTGATTATTTATTATCAAATGCTAAGATTGGGAATTCATAAATGATTTAGAGAAATTAGAAAAAATTGAAAATTATACTAACACGTTACTCGGTGTGCCATAGCCCATCAAAGTAGTTTGATTATCATTGTTACATAGCCGCAACTTATAACTGATTGAATCCCTACATTTCAAGGCAACAAATATATCAGGACGTTTCACTGATTCTGCATACAATTTATACGACCTATGGTGGCTACAAAAACCTGTGAAAAAGGAGTAGTAAATCGTCGATATTCCCAACGAGAAGAATAGAGAACGACGGTGAGCCCTTGAACCGAGAACTTCCGCCTCGTTTTATCCGACAATACGATATCTTATCCCCAAGACAAACGAGCCTGAGTATCCTCTTAATATAAGCAGGAGGACAGCTTGCGCAATTTACTTTCGGCCAATTCCGAGCATACTTGCCGTAATGCGGTTTTTAGAAGAGAAACTTGAATGAATTGCACGAGCCAAAAAATTAATGAATGAACTATAAATTGTTTACTCCGATCGTAACGCCTTGCGAAATATAAAATCACGTTCTAATATTTGTTCCTAGTTGCATTATTGTTATCCGGATTTAAAATTACTTTAACGCGAGTACGACATGTAGATGAAGATTAAAAGAGAAAATACAAACTTAGTATATCTAAAATTGGACAGCCAGGCTGGGGTCTGTGACCAAAATCCGGATAGAAGTCCACGGTGCCTACTGAGAGAAACGTCCCGTAGAAACCACTGTCAGTATGTATAGCATCGACAAATTGGGCATCGGTCGGCTTCAAGCGCGGACCAATAAAATAGAACAAAGGACCAGCTGCATCTAAAGCTGCACGATAAAGTTCAGTTGTAATGAACCCAGGTTGGAGATTTCTAATCACGTTTTGAAAGTTAAATAAAAGGAGAGTAGTACATATTCATTAATTGAGTTTTTTTGACGAAACGCAATGTCTCGGATTTGATACCTTGATAGTTCCGTGTTTCAATTTAAACAACATTCGATACCTGTTATTCTGGGAATTTTCACTTTCAAGTTCCGTCCTATGTTACCCGCGACGTGAGCACCTAACGAATGTCCGATTATGTGAAGTTTCATCGGATCCAAGCCGGCGTCTATCATACAGTTTAAACTGTTAGCCAAAGCCTCCCCGACTGGCTTTACGTACGACACGCTGGTTGTATACAGTCTGAAGGCGAGCTCTCGATAATCCACTGCGAGGACATTATCGTCCGTAGCTTGCAAATACGCTACAAGGATTTAAACGAATACGTAATATTCTAGCAAATAGTGTAACGTAAATAAGAAAATAATTAAACTTTTATTTAAAAAGAAAAAATATTTGTTTCCTTTCGTTCTAACAACATTTTTATGACTAAGTACATTTAATCAACGTCGTAACTTACCGCCCGTTATCAATTTGACATCCTCGGCACCTATGTTCTCTGAGTAACCATGAACGAACAATGTCGTTTTTCGAATTCTATTTATGTTATCTACGAACTGACAAGCATTTTTTATGTTTCTGTCAACATAAGTACCGTCCCTGAAAAATTCGAACCCCCAATTAAGCAGGCATTATTTACGTTTGGCTGTTTATTTTTAAACTGAAGTCATTGGTAAACACAAAAAGAGACAAAACTGCATAAGCTAATATAATAAATTACAAGGAGCAAAATAACTCCATCTGTATTAAAAATTTCGAATATATTCTGAATACTACCTTTATTATTTAAATTAGTTCACTTTTTGAACTTAACTAACATTGCATTATAATGTTGTAACAGAAAAAGTACAAGTACCTTTTAAACAATCGAAGGAAGATGCTATCAATGCCGAGAGCATCTGTGAACAAACATGAAATTGCTTGACATACAGCCTTCAATTGGCTATCAAGTCATCACTGATCATTTGATAGACGAAGTGTATTTCAATTGTTATTTCATACTTGCGTGTGTAAAAGTGTTATGCAAACTTACCTGCCAGCAGAATGTTCGCAAAAACCAGAAGAATCCACAGACCACGATTGTGCATGTTCGAAAGTTGAATTATTTGTTTCGTCGCCCACTGCCTGTAGAAATTCACACGCGTATTATGAATCCGCAAATCACTTATGAAATGATCAAATTTAACATTTCGCGTGTCACTCTTGTTGTCAGATTCGCACGTTCGTTCAGCCGTATGCTTATCCTAATGCTTTCTAAATACAGAGTGTCACCCGAATTCAAGTTTAGCTCGGGTTCCAGAGAAGAGCCATGAAAGAATATCTATCTATGTACTAGTCTGCTAAATCTTAGCATTTTTATCCCACTCTTTATCCCAGTCACTCGACCTCCACAACTCATTCTAATTCAATGTCCGCATGCCGTAAAAGAAAAATTGCTCGGATAGTGTGAATACGCAGAATTATTCGAGGAGAGTGTATTCTATCTATTGAGGAAAATGTATCGAGGAGCACGCAGAGGCGACATAAATTTTCATTTAATTATAGAACTTGTTAATTCAGATATTTGGGATTATCTTCAAAACGTAATAAAACAGATATATCGGTAGATTAATTTAAAGACTGAAAACTAAATAAATTAAATCTGGAATATAAGTGCAAAATTATTTGACATAATTCTGATCAAACATTCGGATTTGATATGTTAGAAATAATTATGTATTGCGAAATTAATGAATAGGATTCCTCTCATACCTGTTCAATTTATCCATTCAATTTAACATTTAATTAAATTTCATTTGATAAAAACTCACTTGTCAAATAAGTGAATGCGTGAACATGTAGAGGTTCATTAAAATCAAGAACTGATTAGCACGCCAGGCTCTTTAGTAGACGATTGCGTTAGTTTAATCATTCTAATCGTTATTTATAACAAAGTTACAAAGCAATTATTTTAGGAACGAGTATCTTCTATTGTTCAATTATAATTGAATTGCAGATAGTTCAATTCGTAACGCTTAATCAGTGTGAGGATTTTGCTACGTCCTTAGCAATTATAGAAACCGATAAGGGAATTGATTTATTTGATTAGATGTTTAAGGAGTTCAGCGGGTAGGCTCCATAAATTTATCAATATGCATAACCGTTGCCGCTGAATTTATGCATTGTGAAATTTACGACAATGCTCCCAGAACCTCATTAATAACAACATGTGCGCGCGCGTGTATGTGTGTGTGTTTGCAATGCAAACCGGCCGGTATATCAGTCAAAGTTATTGTCCGTTCCGTGTTAAAGGTGCACCGCACAAGAAGCATCACCGATTTGCCACCTTAAAATCGGACATAAATATGCTTGATTCTCCTAACAATTTTTTCTACTAATTGAAACTTACATTTAAATGCACAAGAAAAACAGTGCTACTGAATAGATATCTATATCTTGCGTTTTTGTGAAATTTCTCTTCATTACGTTTTATCTTGTTTAATTTAAATACCAATTACAAAACATTTTTCAAAACAAGTTAAAAGTTCTGAAAAATTTCTTAGGCTTTTAGAGATAAGTAACGTAGTTATACAATTTAAAATAAACGAAATACAACGAAACAGGCGTTCTTAATAAACGGGAACGTGTTTCTAAAGAGGTAAACGGTCGCATGCGTTGAAGTGGATCTAAGAGCTTATGGTCTTGCGACGTTATAAAATTTATAATATAAGATTATCTCCTGACAGTATCAGAACATCTTCAAAGAACTTGTAAAGTGTCCCGTAAAAGAAAATCCTGGTTATAACACGATTAAGGATTTGCTCTTAAAGCCATTTGTACGACCAGAATAACGATGCATTTGCGGTCTGTTTTTCTCACTTCGCGGTCTTATACATCCACTCGGTAACAGGAAGATAAAAATCCCTGTAAACGGTGTTAAAATTTTCACGAATCCTAATTCTTTTAAACGCTCGTTCAAGATCAGCTTAATTAAAAAAAAATGACATCAAAGAGGAAGGATGTCTCAATGAACAGAAAAGCGCGGCGACTTCCTTTTTCAACTTTATCGATTCTTCGCGATGACTCGACAACTGTCAAAAGGTATTGATTTATTATTTCGGGCGGAGTGTCTTTTATGCGTCGGAGTTTCTTATTACAACGCAGAGACCGCCCGATTCACTTGTGCACACATTGACCCCGGGGAAAGGGTACGAGTATTTGAAATCGATCAATGGCTTTCTTGTCGACATAAATTCTGTAGAATCGCTTGGATTATTTTCGACGGAACCTTCAATTTACATCTTCTCAACTTATAATTTATTTTTTAATTAAGAAATTATAAAGCAGGCAGTTTGCACGCCAACGATATTCGGAGAACGGAAGCTGTACCTTCATTACTTAAATGAGGGAAGTGATTATAGGTTGCTAGGTTCTAGAAGATAACGGAGATGCAAGAAATGAAAAGACGTGGAAGTGAATCAAATTACACAAAAATCGCTCAGATTTCACGGAGAAAAATCTATTTAAAGCGCGTGAATAAAGACATATTTAATTAACGGCGATCGAATTTTTCACTTGTGATAATTGTCGCGAGAACTAAATTTGGTAAACGGAGATTGTGCACAACTAATTAAAATAGTTTCGGTACTTTTCGTCGTTCGGGGTACGCGATGAACTCAATTTACATTAATAGACCTCTTTTCTCAAAGGAAAAGTCTACTCGTTAAACAATGAACTCCTGCTACCTGGTAACTCTTTGATATTCGGTAAACAAGAGAACTAAAAACCCAATTTATCACGAATTTAAAAAGCTTTCTGCTCCTACACTGGAAAAACTGAGAGCTCTGCATTTCTCAGAAGGGAATCATTACGATTCTTCTATACGGAATACAGGTAAAATGCATTTTTGCCGTAAGCAGTTGGTTCCGTGAGAGGTTGCCACCGCAAAGGCAACAAATGTGAAGAATTCCAAATGATAAAAATGAATGGAGTGTACTACAATGATATATGTCATACTTTTAAAAATTAGTCATACTTTAAAAATTAGAATAAAAGAGTTCTTTAAAGGAAATGTTCTCAAATGTTATGAAACGAATCAATAAACTGATGATATAGTAAATAACAAGGATTCAACATTATCACATAGATTTTCGATCGAATTTTGTTCATACGTCAAAATACTTACTCTATCCCTACGGAGCAGGTAATGAACGTAGACGTTAAAACTCCTATCAACTGTACGATTATGTACATTGTATTGTATATATAGTTTCCGTGCCACGTAATTTACAATCAACTACAAAGTAAAACGATGAAGATACGAGTGTAGCTATTTACTTTTACCTTCTAGTAATCGATAACATTATATTTTGTAGTTACTGACACTAATCCTTGCATACAAGGATTTTTTTAGCAAGTATTGATCTCAACCCTGGCTTTGTTTTCGTTTTTAACCATTTATATGTAAGTACTTCATAAATTGTTAACCGATAGCCACGTATTATTCTATACACGCATCGATGGATCTAATTTTAGTTTATTCTAAGAATAATTATGATTATGTTAATAACACGTTTAGCTTTAAAAGCGTGCGATTTTCCCTGGCACTAACATGAAACTCAAAGCAGATTAAAATGAATGACACAAAATTCTTGGAAGAATTATTATATTTTAAGTGTAATTTGCTGCAATTTTCACAATTATTTCTTGTAAATTATATACATGCAATTCGATAAAATAGCAAAGACACGAGGCATTTTACTCGGCATTGATACCTTGTCTCCGTTGTGTCTGATAATTTCAAAATTATCTATTAAGGAAATAACAAGAATTTATAACATATATATAAGTAATAAAAGGCACACGCTCGTGCGAATCACGAGACATGAAGCATGTGCGCACTTCTTTCTTTAGTCAGACGGTTAATTTGATTGCGAGATCCCTTTATTACGGTACCTACCTTCATTTCTTTGTTCCGCTATAGATGAATGTGATGTAAATATTTGAACAGCAATCATCATAATGCCATCATATAAAAAGTCGATCCTTTATGATTGCAAGCGTTCCCCTGTGCAAAAAATTCTCCCGGAAAGGTAAAAGAGATATACGAATCGCACGCATGAAGGCCTCGAATAGATAACGAGAGCGTTCATACTTTTTGTCTGTATATATCTGAGAGTAGTGAAGATTAAATGTGCAAAACGAATGAAAGTAAAACGCAAAACGAAAGAGTGGCAGAAAAAATGTTCACGTATCATTTCATCGCTGAAAGTTCTTTAAATCTAGAAATATACATATATACCTATTTCATATCTGGAAACAAAATAAAGGAAGAACAAAAAGAAGTACTTCGCTGGAATAATAACAAGAGGATATAAAAATCGCAGATGGAAAAAATGGGTAGAATAAAAGAAGATGAAGTTAGGAGCATGGAGAGGAATGTCAAGGGAGACCAGTTCCTAGAGAAAGAGTAAACACAAAAGAGGAGCGCGTAAAGAATGAAGAGATCGTAACTCACACCTGTCAGATACGTAAATATTTGTTATAAAAACACGACAAGATATCAGAACTCAGCGAAATTGTAAATTGCCCTTCTTGAAGAAAGAAAATCAAACAATTAGCTCATGACGTTACCAGAACTTTTTAATGAATTAAACAAATTTGAAAAAGATTTCGCTTTCCTCTAATTGGATTATACTAAGCGCGCAATTGAATTAAACTGTGATCCATCGTAGTTGCGAATTCTCTTGGGAAAGCGATGTCATTATTTTTAGCGGCAATGTATCTGCCGGCCACGCAGTGAAATAGGCCGGCATTGAACAGACCGCTCGTATAATAACGGTATCTAATAACCGCGCGCAGGGTGCGTAGGCTCGGCCTAAACGAAAACTGCCTTCTGTTCATGATTTATATCTCAACTAAATTTCGTAGGGCTGCACGTTTCCCTCGTTATTTACCCTATATTTCCGAGCCCTATTAACGTAAAAAAAATGCGATCACAAATTTTAGAAGAAAATTGCTGCAAGTGTGTTACTATATTTTTTAGGTTTCAGACCCCTTTCATAATCACTAAAAAAAATGAAGTTCAAATACATTTAAAATACTCTTCTAAAATGAATTCAGTTGAGTATCAATCATCCAAATTTTACTTGTTTCAGATGGTAAAAATGATGATGACAGTAGTGATTGTATTCACTATCTGTTGGCTTCCATTCAATATATTGATCGTGAGTAATCTAATAATTCTTACTCTGATATCTCGATAATGATATTCGATAGTAATATTTTCCATTTTCAAAAATTAGAACAACTAAACAAATAAACGATTTCATACAGTAACAAAACGTAATATGATTTAATAACATGATATTTGATAAAATACAGTAATGATACAATTACTCGGTTGCATTGGATAATATAATACGTTTTATGTTCTAGTTATTAATGGATAACAACGAGGCTCTCGGTAGTTGGGTTGGACTCCCATTTGTGTGGATGTTGCTTCATTGGTTGGCCATGTCGCATTCCTGTTACAATCCAGTAATTTACTGCTGGATGAACGCGAGATTCCGGACTGGGTTCATAACTGCGATCTCATGCTTACCCGGAGTACACAGACTATTTCGTCGAAACAGACAACGTAACAATTATCATGCTAGTACGATGGGTATTCCTTTGACAGGTAATCAATTACAAAAACATTAAAAACCGTGCCAACTTTTTCAGTAATAAAAACTATCGTACAAAATGAAAATTAAATACGTTAATTATCTGGGCATCGAGTTTTTGAATGGATGTATATTCGAACATATCATTATCCAAACAGAGAATAAATCACCCGTGTGGATCTGTATTTTGCAAGATTTTTTCTATATTGAATTTACAGGTCTCAATGGTTCAGGACATTCTGTTCTTCGACGTATGAACACGTGCACGACCTACATCAGTGTGCGTCGCAAAGCAAATGGGAATCACTCCGCACCAGTAAGAAGCGCCAGCATCCGGAACGAGTGCTTCCGACCAACCATTCAACAATCACAGCGACAATTCCCTTACCTTGAGTCCCATTCCGAAGAACAATTGTGATTTTCTAATTAAATTAAATCTCGTTGCGTGTTTAAGAAAATAAATGCGTGAGGAAGTAAAATGTTTTAGAATGTTGTAAATGTTGCAAAAGTCTGTGTAAATATAAGTTGTGAATAAATTATTAAGCAGATATTGCGAATTAAATTTTCGTGTGAGGACACAACGAGAAAAGCATGCAGTTCTATGTAAATTTTTAAATAACATTAAAATGTAAATGTGTCTTTGTTATGATTGCGTATTTTCAAAATTTTTTAATTCAAACACTGTTAACCTTCGTACGATCAGTCTATCCTTTTCTACAAGTTTCTCAATTTCTCCGCGTGAGGCCTCCAAAAGCCCTTCGGAGTTCCCACGTCGCTCGGAGCCGGGCGATGGCTCGATTGGTAGGGGTCGGGACTCGTAATCGGCGGTCCCGAGTTCGAGTCCCGGCCAATGCTAGTTGATACAAG
>SHCU01000009.1:187965-210655 GCA_004307685.1 Ceratina australensis
TATTCGTCGGAAACGGCCAGAAGTGTGGAAAAACAATTCTTGGATCCTGCACCACGATAATGCTCCGTCGCACACGTCGACCTTGGTACGCGAATTTTTGGCCAAGAACTCAACAAATGTAATCGAACAAGCACCCTATTCACCAGATATGGCCCCCTGTGATTTTTTCTTATTTCCGAAACTCAAATTACCCCTTCGGGGAAGGCGTTTTGAGTCGATAGAGGCCATAAAAGAAAATTCGCAGAAGGAGCTGAAGGGGCTACCTTCTTCAGCGTTTAAAAAGTGTTTTGAAGACTGGGAAAAGCGTTGGCGTATGTGCATTGCTTCTGATGGGGCCTACTTTGAAGGCGACAAAATAAATTTGGATGATTAAGTAAGCAATTTGAGTTTTATTTACAAATTCCGGGTACTTATTTTACATAATGTATGAACAGATAAATCATGCAATTTATCAGTTGTTATTCATTGTATTAATTCAAATTCATTTATATTAATGTTATTATTTTGCGAACATTGCAGTTTATAATTTATAAGAAAATACATGTATATATAATAAATATATAAATGTATGATAATTATCGAAAGAAGAAGAACTCATGCTTCTGCTTGGGTTGAATTTCTTCCCATTAATTCGGGATAGGAATTCTGCAACAATAAGTTTATTAAGTATAATGTAATAAGTTTATATTCGTTGACTCAATGAAATATTCAATAAAAGTCAAGCGATTCATTTACTTACTGCTGTCTAATTTTCTACATTATATAAAATACAATGTTCGTACACGTCTCTTTATATAAATAATTTCACAATTCACATTAACAAATTATATATACAAATATGTATCTTCATGCAGGTTAAAGATGTTGTCACTTTCAAACGTCAAAATTATGTCTACGTCAAACAGTATATTCTGCTTCGAGCATTGCAATATCAAAACCTAGACTTCATACTCTTTTTAAATTTCGTCCGCCTAGGGAACGCACACAGCCAAACGACGTGGCTACGATTCGCTGTCCCTAGCTGTACCTACATGTTCATGCAAAATACGTGTTCGTAATCTAAACTCATGATACCTGAATAGTAAAATAATCATTCATGCATTATAATCTACGAATGACGCACGCGAACAATTCTATTTTAGATCCTACTGAATTTAAAAGAATTAACATGAACATCATTCATGTTAAAGTATTCCTGTCTACTTAAATAAATTTTACATAAATTGCTTATATTTAACGTTGCATTATTAATAAAAAAAAATGTTTACACAGCATTGATATTGAATTTGCAGCCAATTTGATTAAGAATTGATTACACATCTAATTAATTTGAACAACAGGCGTATGAAAGTGGGATGTGAATAATAAAAATTATGTTAAAATGTAGAAAAAAAAATATCGTAAGAAACTCATCATCTTTTTATCTTGAACATGATATTTATTCACCCCTCTCTTCTTAACCTGAGTATCACTTCGATAATCAGTATTCCTATCTTAGCAAACTTCTGCTTCGCACAGATACATACATGGTTCTGTTTAGTTTTAACCGAGTCATATAGTAGATTGAATTATTTAATATAGTGCATAACGTGAGATTACTATCTGTAACAAACAACGGTTACCGTTTATAATTTAAGGCAGAGTAACCTTTACTTTGTTATGGTGAAAGGAGAAAAAATACATATGTCTTCAATATAATTTATTGGTAACAAGATTATAAACGATTACAACTTTATGGCTCAAGAATTATTATTACTTAAAGGACTGCTTAGGAGTATTTACATAAGTAAAAATGACAGCAATATTGGGTGCAGGAATAGCAGGTTTATCAGCTGCATATTATGCTCTTAAAAACCCAAAAGTGGGTCCACTTGTTGTGTTAGAAGCATCAAATCGTATAGGTGGTTGGATACGTTCCATAGAACAACCTGATGGAACAGTTTTTGAGAAAGGTCCTAGAATTATAAGAGTTATGTATACCGTAGATAGTGCATTGAATTCATTAAACCTAATTGAAGAATTAGGATTATCTTCTAGACTTATTCCTATAAAACTGAGCCATCCTAGTGCTAAAAATCGCTACATTTATGCAGATAATGCGATACATCTTGTTCCTAGTACTTTAAAAGGACTAGTGACAAAGAATTCATTATTAAATCGCCGATTAAGTAGTATCATATTGAATGATATTAAAGCAGAAAGAGTTTCCAAGGATGATGAGAGTATACATAGTTTTATAGGAAGAAGATTTGGCACAGATGTAGCTGAGAAACTAGCTGCTCCAATGCTTTGTGGCATTTCTGGTGGTGATGTACATGAATTAAGCATAAAAGCTTTTATGCCAAAGATGTTTGAAATTGAACAGAAATATGGTTCTGTATTTCTGGGTGCTATTCGGCAAAAAAGACTGAAAGCAGAGGCTAAAAGTGGTCAGGAATCAACGTACATAATAGAAAGAGGTAAAAGAGAAAGATGGTGTGGATGGGGATTAGAAGGAGGTTTCGAACAACTGCCCATATCTTTGGCTGAGAATATATCTAAACGTGGAGTAAACATAAAATTGGAACATAATTGTGAAAAAATTATATTTAATAAAGACTCTGTAGAATTAACTGTAAATGGTAAAGTTGAAAAATATTCTCAAGTTATATCAAGCTTGCCTGCCAGAAGCTTAGGTAACTTAGTGAAAGAGCAACACTCAGAGTTATCTAAAGAATTGCTCGGTATACCCACAGTAACAATTGCTGTTGTTAATCTTCAATATCCATCAAATGTGTTATCTTTAAATGGATTTGGAGTTCTTATTGCACCAAAAGAAGAGATTCCAATTTTGGGTATTATATTTGATTCATGCATCTTTCCTCAAAACTCAAATAAGACAGTATGTATAAATATAAATACTTATTAATTAATTTTCCAAATACAATTTTACTACTCGTATCAATTTAATTTACTTTTAATTAACAAAAATATGGCCGTAGTATAACGCGGAATGTCTTCTAGTGTCTGAACGATCATTTACAAATATAAAAATGGACTAGAAATACTTGAATATATATACAATTCTTTTCTAAATCCAGGTACTGACGGTAATGATGGGTGGTGCATGGTTTGAAAAATACTTTGGTGACTGTTCATCCGAAGAAAATTTTAAGACTGTAGCGATCAAATACGTGAATGAGATTTTGCGCATTCATGATGATCCCAAGGCATGTAATGTATCCATTCTGAGGGACTGTATTCCACAATACGTAGTAGGTCATCAGCAACGCTTAAAATGCGTCCACGATTATATTTCCTCGCATAAAATTCCTCTAAGATTATGTGGCTCTTCGTACGACGGTATAGGAGTCTCTGACGTTATTCTGTCAGCAAAACAGGCTGTTTCTAATATCGATTAAAGTAGAGGATAGTTCTATGAAATTCTATTGAAATTCCACTCTGCTAAATGAACTATTCGTCCATTTAAAGACGAAGAATATGCATGAAACGAAGAATATGCAATGAAAGAATATACATGCAAGAAACAGTACGGTAAAAAATATAAACTAATGTGTAATTCAATTTAAATTACAACATGCATAATCCATGCAAAATGTTTCAAACAAGAATGCATGTAAAAAAATAAGTGAAGAACACATCACAATCTAAAATTGCAAACTTAATTCAGATTAGCATATCTTTTATGATTAATTCAATTGTATATTAATATCCTTGTATAATAAAATACGTGAAAGTTAAAATAAAATATATATATAAATATATTTTTTATTCTGTACACAACATAATTATAAAATGAAATAACAAACATATAAGCAGGATGTGAAGTTGTATTCTGTATTTATATACATTAATATAACACTATAAATTGTCACAAAACAAAAAACAGCATTCATTAAATAATTGATCAGTACAACACGTATTACTACTTACAAAAACACAAAAGTATATAAATATTTTCACAAATACAGAATAAAAGAAACGGATAAATTAAAAATATTCATTTTATTTCTTAATAATATAGAAAAGCAAGCATGAAGTATTCATTAAAATGCAGCAAGCACATAGCATTCCATACTTAAATAAAACCTAATTAGACAACTACTGCTATTCTGTACTTATTGATAATTTTGAAGAAAAACACAGTACTACAATTTTTGCTGAGTTAAAAGTGGTTCTTCTTTTTAAGAAGAAAGCTTGCAAAAATAAAGAAAAGAATTAATGCAGATCTTTAAGAAAACTGATGAACTCAAGCAAAATAAAACTTTTGTTGTATATGTTTGAACATTGACAGAGCGTCAAGTGAAATTCACTGATTGACGTTACCTGCATATTTCACTTCATCAAATGCTTTTCTAGCTTTCTTTAACTCTTCATTCATTGTCAGAAGGTCTTTCACTCTTGCATATTTCCTTGGATCCTTTCTAACTATAGAACAAAGCATTTATGGGATTAGATTCTGGAATTACATTATTTAGCATTAATGTAACTGAGACTATTACCTAGAAATACAATATCCTCTACTTGAACACGGCCAGTACGGCCAATTTCCATAGCTCTGTGCGTCATTTCTGTGATAAATTCAATGACAAGATCTTCTAATAAATCCACGCTCTCTGTATAAGGATTTTGATCATCCCCAAAACCATACATCATGCAGCGTAATTCCTTCGAAAATAGCCTCTTCCTACCACCAGGCAAAGTTCCACCGATCGGAATTTCCGCCTCCTCATCTTCGAACTATGATAATTACAGAATTTTGTTTAAAATAATCTGCATATTTGTCAAAATAAATATATTTAGAAGAAGCACAATTATCGCTTTGAGGATTGAATGTAACTGAAATATAATTTAAAAAAATATAATGTTATAAAAACCTGTTCAAAGCCTTCCTCTGTAGTCATTATTCGTTGTAATCTGACGAAATATTAAGGAAATATATTTATGTGTAAAGAAGGACGTCTCATTAAATGGATATAAACAAATACGCTGTCATATGAAAATGTTTCGATGCAGCAGCGCTTCGAAACTAACCTGCTAAAACAGTTTCTCGAAACTCTCAACCACGTACAGGAAATGACCAAAAGTGAAAACAAATATTCGTACTAAAATGAAAATTAGTTGATAAATTTTTAAAGAGAAGTTTACAAATATAAAACAATGTCTCCGGTAATTCCTACTCCGAAAACGTGGAAAGAAACCAATCGTTTGCATAAAGAACAACGTAAAAAGTGGCGCGAGGAAAGGTTAATGAAGAAGTTCCAGAAAGAGGAAGCCAAGAAAGAATTGGAGAAACCCCTTGAAAAGCACTACGAGAAAAGGGATGTTTCAACCGTGAGTATCGCGGTTCCTGGTTCGATCTTAGACAATGCTCAGTCCCCGGAATTGCGAACGTATCTGGCAGGACAGATAGCACGTGCAGCGTGTGTTTACAAAGTGGATGAGATCATAGTTTTCGACGATAAAGGAGAAGTGACGGAAAGTGATAAGAAGAAAATAAGAAACGATGTTTTGTTAGGCGAAAGGCGAGTCGGTTGTTTGCAGTTGGCCAGAATATTGCAGTACCTTGAATGTCCGCAATATCTACGAAAATACTTCTTCCCAATTCATAAAGATCTACAATATGCTGGAGTATTAAATCCTTTGGATACACCGCATCACTTGCGCCAACAGGATGTGTCTTTATATAGAGAAGGAGTCGTTACCAATAAGCCTGTTAAAGCTGCTAAAGGATCTCACGTGAATGTCGGACTGTTGAATGATGTTCGTGTGGATAAAGTGTTAACCACTGGATTAAGAGTTACAGTGAAAATACCGGAAGGTCAATCAAATCCTAAGAAACTGAAAGGGTACATTGTGCCACCTGATGTTCCCAGGTCAAACACTGGTATATATTGGGGTTATTCTGTGAGGCTGGCTAATAATCTCACCGAAGTATTAACACAAAGTCCATATAAGAATGGATATGATGTAACTATCGGTACTTCGGACAAAGGAAGTCCCATTGACGATGTGGAGTCCAAGAGCATTGAATATCATCATGTTTTAATAGTATTTGGAGGATTATGTGGATTGGAAGCAGCAGTGGACAGTGATCCCAATTTGGATGTAGATGATCCTGCTTTGGTATTCGATAAATATTTAAATACCTGTCCTCAACAAGGATCAAGGACTATTAGGACAGAAGAAGCAGTTTTAATTACTTTAGCAGAATTGAGAACAAAATTGTCTCCAAAAATTTCACCGTTACCAGACTCACAGTTTAACAGTTTTGTAAACAATTAAGCTTTCAGTGTTTTCAAGTAAATGTAAGTAAATTACCCAAAAATTAGAAAAATCTTTATTTCTGTTTTTATACAACAATTTTGTAACAAACTAGAACCTGTACAATATATCGATCCCAGGATATATCTCTCTCCTTTCTATTTTCAACTACTTTGTAGCATACAATTTACAGTATCTCTTAAAGTATTGATAACTTTTGCTTGATCAGGAGAACCTATAACAGCTGTCCCAGAAACTATCATATTTGCCCCAGCCTATAAAAAGTAATTTCTTAAATCTGTTGCTCCATTGGAATATGAGAACAAAATTTAAATACTTACTTTTGCACATGCTTCGATAGTTGTTGGCCCAACTCCTCCATCTACTTCTATGTCCAATGTTGGATAATTTTTTCTCAGCCATGCTACTTTATCCATCATAGAATACATGAATTGTTGACCACCAAAACCTGGTTCCACAGTCATAATTAATACCATATCTGCTAAGTCAACATATTCCACAACTACATCCACTGGAGTTCCTGGTTTAAGTGCCACTCCAACCTTTCAAAGAAATCAGTTCAGATTAGCTTCTGAATTCAATTATAAATATTACTTGAGTACTCATACCTTCATTCCTGCTTCTCTTACTTTCCTACAAACCAATGGAACATCTTTCACTGGTTCCACATGAAATGTATACTGATTAACACCAGCATCTGCCATAGGTTCTATCCACTAATAAGGAATTCCAAGCAACAATTTATTTACGTAAATACACGTGCTCCTTGTATAATAACTTGTCTTCAGCCGATTTACGATGTCGAATTGAAGAAGAAATTAATTTATGTGATGCGTACCTGATCGGGATTAGAGACCATCATATGTGTTTCTAAAAAGGCATCTTTTACTTTGGTTCGGAGACACTTTACTAACGGGTGACCGAAAGTAAGGTTAGGTACAAAGTGTCCATCCATAACATCTAAATGCAAATAATCTGCACCATTATTAATTAATCGTTGCGATTCTTCCGAAAGCTGTGATAAATCAGCGTTCAAAATTGACGGTCCTATTTTTGCTGTTAGCTTCTTTGCCATTTTTACAATTGTAAAACTACGAGCACGTAACGCGTATTTCCAGCAAAAATGATAAAGCGTTATCGAGCGAATAGACTAATGATCTTCTTCACAAGGTCAACTCTCCTTAACCATGCTCTCCCACTTAAATTGCGTTCCAAAAATGCTAATCATTGGGAAGAAATGAATACCATACGAAATTTATAAACACTGTACGAAATGAAATACATTTATTTATCCATAAAAATATAGCGGCTCAGGATAGATAATGTTATCATAAACTTAGAAACAAACGGGACACGAGATGAGTTGAAAATGTTAAATGATAATGATTAATACTATTAAGTCATAAGCAAAATAAGATTCGGAAGCCAGGAGGCCCATTTTTACCAGACTAACTATTAAGATTTTGCAGCTATTTTCAATAATACGAAATATTCTCCGTTACGTGTATTTGACATTTAACTGCCTCACGCTTACATACACAATAAATAAATAATTCGTTTAAACTAAATACAAAATCTCCTTCGAGAGACGCTACAATACATAGACATAATACAATTAAATATAAAAATAGCTTAAAATCGCTATTTCAAAAATTACTAAAAACCATCGTCATAATCGCAAATACGAAACTCTTTGGCACCTTAAAATCCTTTACAAAACTTTAAGTAAAATAATGGCTGCGTTTCGTGAATGCTAAACGAACGTTGACAACGCATTGTCAAGTCTTCGGTACCGAAATATATTTCTATTACTATCTTATAGTTAAAAAAATTAAACTACCATCCAAATGTCAGCGAACCGGACTTAGAGCAAGGAGACAGTCGCGCGTCGTATAATGATAGAATAGAGATCAATCGTGGTGGTTGTGCTTCGATGACTATTCTTTAGTTGACCCTTCGGCTTACTTGTTTTTCAGGCTGTAAAATAAATTTACGAATTTTATTTAGAGATTCCCCGCTCGTTTCGAGATGAGTATCATCCTGTATACATACACGTAAGGGGTAAAGGAATGTGCTGACTACTTGTTGGCGATTTCCTGATTTGGCTTCGCAAGTGTAGCTACCCATGTCCTCCCATAAAAGTTCTTCTATTAATAGATCGCCGTTGTCTAACACTCTCTGTCGTAAATTTGTTGACGGACTTAGAGGTACGCCGTAGATATCCGTCCAAGTAATTTGCGGTGTCGGCTTGCCACTTGTTCTACAGGGCAGCACCACGCTCGATCCTATGTTTGCCATCAACGTAGGCGAATAAAAGGTGATGGTTGGATCGCTTTCAGAACTGCAATTACCGCTACCACTTTCGCCTGGAATAAAAACAGACCGTCGAAATCTTCCACCCAATGCCTGCGTCTCATTTTCGCGATCTCAACAAGTGATGGATCAATAATCTGCAAATTTAGAGTTGTTGCTGGGAAAAATTTCAAGCGGATACCGGATTCATCGAAAATAACAAATGGAAACGAGTCACGTCTTTTTATCTATCAATTGTTACGCGCGACGTACGAATAAATTGTGAAAGGCAAGAGAGTTTGCGTGACAGTCGGTCAGAGCTTCATGCTAATGTAGCTGCAGCTGATTGTCAGTTAATTGTTAATTGTATTCCACTTACTGTTAACCAGCAGCACCGTAGGAGTGGAGATCTTCACCTCTCTCGCCGAAACTGACGCACAGTAGATCAATCCAGCATCATCCGGAGTAACGCATTCTATCACGAGCTTCGAATTAATTTTGGCCACTCCTTTCCACTCCTCGGATGGATCGAACAAGGAGTGCGTGCTGGCTTTCACGTATTCGGACAGCTGCGCAAAAAAAGGGGAAAAAATGAAGGCATAACTCATTTCTTCTATCAATCATATCAAGCAATATAGAATTATATCCGATATTCACTTCATCATTGCTACCGCTGCCAGTGAACCAGAATATTTCCGGCGGTGGACTTCCGCTAGCTTTACATTCTAATTCTACCCTGCTCCTATAGAGGAAAACCAAAACGGAATTAGAAAGGATTATTAGTACATTTTTACTTTCATTTTCTTCTATGTGCGCTCTAATTACCCTGCGGTTGTTTCAATGCCGTTCACCGGATGTTGAGTGATTTTAGTCCACGGTTCCACGGGCTGAAAGTTTCAAAGAAGATTTCAAGTTCACGATTAAAGTTCTTCTTACAAATCGTAATAACTTTTTATAATTCAAATTTCTCATTACCCTTGATTGGAAAGCTTGTGCTTTATATTCCGACCATGGCGACAGGAAATTCGAATTCTGCTCGACTATCTGTCTGCCGATGTTCCTACGTTCAGCGGCTCGGTCAACCGCGTGCCGTGGCAGGAACGAAAAGGGGTGCCCCGAAACCGTATATAATACGGTTACGGCGCAGAGTACATCGATCAGCATCGAATACGTTCGCATCTGAAATGACGGGGCGAAATCATGAATGAAAAATAAGAGAAAGACGTCGTTGACCATTATTAAATTCGTTTCACGGGCTAACGACGTTACGTCAAAGAAACCGATTTGACGAGCGTGAAGGAACATGTATTGTGTAATGATTAGAGGTTCGAGAAAAATGCTAACGTCATCAGCGATCTTTTCGCAGAAATCGAACCCCATTCAATGTCACATACATACGTATGTACATGCGGTTTCGAACTGGTTGTGTTAGGTGCGAGATTTATAATATCGATTCATTCGACCTTCCTCGAGGATACGAATAAACGCAATTGGTAACAATGAAATTAAACTCTTGACAGCATGAACATAATTAAATACATCTCTTGTAATAATGCCGGGCACATGCATCAATTCCTCCTCTCATGTCTTAGCTATTCGTCGAGCCCGCTCGCCGCTAATTTCGTAATAGATCATTTCACCCGGGGAACGATTATAGCACGGTGTCGATCCTTGCGTTTTGCCGCGTTTCTTTCGTATCCTATCCATCGGCACGGTTCTCTCGCATGACGCACGTTACGGAGAACTGTTTCAATGTCGCCGACGAACGGAAGGAATTTTCCAAGAACCGATCGATCCTGGCCGCTCGAAATTATACGTGGAGATAATCGATTTCGAAAGTGGCCCGAGAATAATTTTGAAACCGATCAGACGCGACCGTGTCGAAACCCCATGAGGAAACGTAGCGCGGGCCTCTCGGACCCGGTGTATTGCATCGGCCGCATGGCATGTTTGTTAACGTGGGCATCGAAATCACCAAATTAGAGAAAGAGAAATTCCTTATCTATCGCGCGGTCATTATCGTCGTGTGAAAGCTCGTACGCTTTTAACGGCTACGCCCCCGATATCTAGTCTTGCACGGTTTCTCGAATACCATTTCGCTTCCTTCACGTTCTAATCTCTATGGTCCCCGGAGCACCTTCAGCTTGGACACTGTCATTTCGAGGATTTTTCGAAACGCGTCTACGTGCTGACCGCGTCGTTCACCGTGTCTCTCCCGGTTGTTCCCCCTACCGAGACCGCACCGGTCGCCGTCTTCTCTCTCGAAGCCAAGTTCACAAACGAAATTTAGACACGCTTTTACCGCATCAATTTTATCTTTGCCGTATACTCGTCTCCCTTTTCTCCCGTTTTTCTTCTTCGCTAACGGACGCCGTCGTCGGAAAGGCTTCGGGAGAGAGGAAGAAGGAAGGTCACGCGTACCGTTTGAAAGAGATTAAGTAACTCGGCTTTTAACGAGGCAAGATGCGTGTTCGGAAACGAATTCGCGCGAGCGTTAATGAACACACATGCGGTGCAAAAAAATAAGGGAGAATCTGGGAGACGATACGATGCCTCGTGGTGTGCGTGGCTTCTTTTTGCTGCAAAACGGTTGCATGCAGCGTGTCCGGAGGAGAGTTAAAAGTTGGGCTAAAACTTCCGAGATATCGTCGCGTAATGAGCCGAATAATTTCTTCGACGCTCCAATAAAATCTATAGTCCATAGTCGGCCACTTAATCAATCCGATTGACTTATCGTGGAATTAATTAGTCGCTTTTATCAGAAAATAACACGTGTGTTGTATGAGTCAGGAGTCAGAAGATATAATTATATAATATTATCTGAAAGTCTTTATTACATAATATTGTATAATTATTATATATTATTTTTTATTGAAAATGTGTTAGGAATTATATTTGATATCTGTAAGAGAGTCTTCGATTCGAATACAGATTTACATGTCTAATACGTAGCTAGGAACGTTATAATTTCCTTTCACTTAATACAATTTAACATAGTAGCAGCTAGACGTAAGTAATTAACGCGAACGACGTAGCGCCCGATCCTAATTTTCTGATACTGAGAAAGGATTAGTCACAATCTGCATCAACGCGTTCCATGATTGGGAATTACTATCTAACGTTGTTGGAATGTAATCGTGTGCTGATACGGCTCGTACAACAGGTGGATGATGTTACCACGGAGCGGTATTAAAACATCCGTCGTGTGAATGAAATTAAACGATTATGATTCGGCAACTTTTTTTTAATTCGATTTGGTAACCAGCCAGAGTGGATAGTCCAAAAATCGTGAAAAGTTTCATACAATTTTACCCGTTAAAATATATACGCTACTAAAAATAGAATGTAGTTCTCCGAACATTACCTACTTTCGAAGAACTAAAGAATACAGAATTTAAACTAAAAATATCATTTTTCAATTTATACGTGCAAAAGCTCACGTGCCTCGCAGATTCTCCTATCTATTCCTACGTAGATTTTATCGGTCCGCCTTCGTTAATTTTTTTTTTTCTTCTCGCTTAACAAAATTCGTACGCACGTGATCGCGTTTTAAGTTCGACAATTTTTTCGTATTTCCACGTGCATGCTATCCCGTTGCAAAAGAATACATGAAATGCGGTCTTACCTTGGTAAAATTTGTTTTAATCACGATGGGAAATTGTCACAGGTGGATAATGTTCGCAGAAATATCGAGTCCGCTAGTAGTATGAGGTAAAACTTTCGATAGAGATACTCGCGCCGGAGATGCTTTCTAGGAGCGCACATCACGGGAGGAGGTTTCGAACCGAATGATGCAACTTCTTATACAATCTTACTTCGCATCTTCCCTATGATCTCGCGCCCTCTTTCCGCGGAGCCCTTTAACGCGTCATAATCTAGAGACGATGATATCAGGCAGACCATAAAACGCGATAAGGAAATCGCCGGTATCAAATGAGAAAGGCGAAACGTGTCTAAAAATTGTCCGCTTTTACTCTACATTTTTTTTTCTACTTTCTCCTGGTTCGTCTGCATCCACGAGGTAAAAAAAATGTTGATTTCACGTTTGTCTGATAAGAGTATGCATGCATCAAACGATTAGGTTTTATAAAAAAAATTGTTCAAAATCTGGGTGAAAAGAGTTTGCTATTCGGTCGAAATGAAAAAAAAAAGAGGAAGGAGGGAGATGAATTGACACTTCTGATTCTCGTTGGCTGGTGGCTAGGCAACAGCGTGAGGCAACAAGAAAGAGGGTAAAAAAGCGGACGGAATTCAGGATCCTTGTCGAAAAATCGGACTTACCATTCTCTCCTTTTTCTATTCTCACTACTGCACAAAACCAGGATATGACAGCCGAAGCGTTCACTATTTAGGTAATCTTCAGTTTGGCAGCGACGAATAAAAATTACTGACTGAGCGTCCGGGAACAGTTATTGACACATTTATATATTTCGAATGCGGCGACCGGCACTCCCGCTCTCATTCCTATTGGACGGCATAGTGAGGAGTAGGGCAGTAAAAAGCACACACCAAACAATTGAATTCATTATCCGCGTATCTCGTTTGTACGGTACACGGTAACAGATCGTACCCAATTTACTTCCACCCTCATCTATGCCCGTCATCGATTTCTACTTCGAAAGTAGTCGGGGTAATTATTTTTATTGAGGCTGATCGTACCAGGAAGGAGACGATCGCAATTACCCCCGACCAGCAGCATCTCGGTCGGATCCAGCCGGTATTTCGACCGTCGAAACCTCTCGTACGGGCCATCCCTCCCAATTTATCGGGGTTGTACCGCGAACCGTGTGAACCATCCAATGATCAACGTATATAATCGAATGGTACCCGATAAATTGAAAGGATATCGTTACTAATTGATCGTTTTCAATTGAGGACTATGCCAATAACTTATATAGCCTGCAGATACCAAAACTTCTTTAATAAGCTCCCTTTTCAACCCGTCAACTGACTTTTGAACTCTTATTAGAACGATATTCGCTCGAATTATGTTATACCGTTTTAATTGCTACCAGCAGGCTACAGGACATTTATTAATTTCTTTTTGTAATTTATATCAGTATACTTAAGCGTCTCTCAACGCGATTCATTAGGTGTGTTCCTATCTGTGACTTCATAGATACGATTTAAACATTTTCATCACTTATATTATCATAGCATCACTTATATTATTTTATCAAAATGTAATTCGTGAAGTCATGGAATATAATATGAAATATACACAAAATCACAAATGGATATTATTAGCATTATTGTTTATTATATATACATACAAAAGCTTATTCTTCTTGATACTATTACTATATTTTCCTAATGGAATGAATTTTTGTAAAAAGAGTCATTCATATATATAACATGTATTAGATTACCCTCAATTGACTACAGATTTGTTATCAATTTTCATTCATCATTTTCATCAGTACTTATTCGTTCGATCTGATTGCCTACTGTGATAATCTGAAATCGCGAATCACAATCAGCGGATGTTCTATCGTCAGGAATAATCGAGGAAAGTGGCACCGTCATTACTCTATTGTATAAGATTATATTAAAAAATAATACGACAACTAACGTATTACAAAAATATTCGATAATTATGAATACAAATGATTGATAATTTGGACGAGATCAGGACCTCGAGAAAAATGTAGGAAATGAAGGTGAAACAAGTATTACGAGCCCGTATTATACTTTTATAATAAACTTTATTTAGGTGAAAGATATAAAATAATAATACTCTCGGTTGAATGTTTATACATTAATAATAAGTAGTATAATAACGGAAGCAATTAATCTTCGTTAGGCTTTGGTTTTAATTTAATTGCATTGAGCAGTTTAGCCGTAGTCGCAATTTCTCCGTCCATATCTTTTAGATTATTGTCGACGTCAACCACGTTCTTCACTATATTTTGTAAAGTCTGCAATTCGAAAATTGATGAAACATCTCATTTGCACACATAAACATAACCTACCATTTGTATGTTCTGGTAAAGTAACAACGTGTTCTGTTCTTGATAATCGAAGGAAGACTCGTAAAAAGACGCCGAAGACGTTGACATTTTCTCAGAGGCCATGCTTAATAGAATATCTTTTATTGTTACTTTGAATTATAGATTTACTCCCGCTTTTTTCGTGCTTGACCTATTAAATGCAGATGCAAATAAATCCGTACACCGGGTATGCACCCCTCCACGGTCGTTATCAACATTCTCTGACCAATCGCAGTATTGCCTCGCGCGCATCTCATACACGTTCACCCGACGAACTGTCATCCTCCGTACACCCCGTCGGTATCCCGTTCTGTTACCTCTGGTTTTCAGGTTATCCTACAGATATTTATGTTTCATATTTCATATATGAAACAATTATATAAAATAGATTTCTATATTATTCTGTAAAATGTTTTGCATCACTACATTATTTGATATGATTTCCTAAATATTCTGATTGTAAGATGTCATCTTTGGCAGAAGTATATCTCAGTAAAATTACAATTATAAGTAAATACTATTGGTGCTACAGTGTCTTTTAACAACTCTAATCATTTCATTGCAATGGAAGCGCAAACTGATACTTCTGTTTTGCGACCACCAGTCAATGTAAGAAGTATGAATACTGGCAATGTTTTTTATACCCCTTTAACTTCATTTGCTGGTACGTATGTAAATAGGAAAACTGTCTCTTATTTCTTGTGGCTAATTAAATATGTTGATGTCTATCATTTACAGAAATGTGGTATCAGATTTTTCTATGGGCTCTATTTTCATCTATTTTTGTTCATACTATAGCTGGTGCTATGTGCTTCGCTACATTAAGGCAACACAAATATGGAAAGTATGTATACTGCATTATTTTAATAATATAGGAAAATTCTAGTATATACATGTGTATTTATACAAATAGAATATACAACAGTACTAAGTCTAAAAGCCAAGTACAAGTAGCAATAGCTTTAAACTGTTTGTTGTATCATAAAATAACAATAAATTTTGATTTGAAGATTCTTCCCATTGCTGATTATAATAATGGGTGTGTTATTGCCACTGACATCTGGAGTTCTTAGCTCTGCTGCTGTTGCTTTTGTATATAGAGCATCTCGATATCCGATGTCACCATTGTATGCTTTACTATGGGGTATTGGTCAAACTGTTGTAGCAGGATGTGTTGGGTTTACAAGAATTTTAGCAACTTTATAATACAAGTCCAAGTTTGTAAATGAATGATGTACAAAATAAGCTGTTATAAAGATATATATATATATATAAGTATGTATTATATTATGCAGAGCATTTTCAGAAAGGATGAACAGTATTTTACTTTGCATTAGTAATAAAAAATGTTACTACTAATAGATAATTAAATAAGAAAACTTGTATATATATATATGTACGAATGTATGATATTGTACAAATGTAATGGAATTTTAGATTTTAATAATTATAAAATTTTGAAATTAAAATGTGTTATTTACAGAAGTATTCCTTATGAAAAATAATATTTTAGTTTCGTTTAGTAAAAAAATGCTTTTGTTTTTTCAGGTAATTTATTGCAAAACATAGTATAAATCTTTTGAATTTTTACAGAATTTAATAATATTTCTCCTTATGTACAATTATGTCTTTTCCTATCCTTGCGATTAGTCACTCTTCAATTGTCCTTTGTGGTTATTCGCAATATTTTTAATATCTAATAATCCAGCTTCCAGTTCCTCTTGAATTTCATGTTTCTCTTCTTCATCTGAACAAGTCAAACTTTTTAACACCAGATCTGCAATAAAGATATTGTGAAGTGTATTATATATTAGCGATACAGATATTAATCAAAGAAAACAAACTTATACCATGGTATTTAGATAATGTTTCCATTGTCGACGTTTGTACATGTGTTCGAAGAAATGAAAGAACCATAGACACGTGTCTTCCTGACATATGTAGAACACTTTGTGTTGCTGTTGAAAACAGTATGCTGGTGACTAAGTGCAATGCCAATGCAGGATCTTGTGTGGCATTAAGTTCTTCTAATAAGGCTTCCCTATGACCCAAAATAAATGGCCTTTCTTTCTTCTTATCATATTTTCTTAATACCAAACAACAAGTTGCCATTGCCGCGTCTACATAATTCAGGAAATCATCGATGGAATTCCCAGTAATAGATTTATGTATATTGGATAAAGGCTCCTTCACGTCTTCCGATACATCGAGTAACATTTTTTGCCTTGTTTCAGTGGTGATGTTTTCAGGGAATTGAAGCATACTCTGCTGCGCAGCTAACTTGAATAACTCGTTCACAAATTCAGTACCAAGAGACTTTAGCAAGTATTTCGTTAAAGCTGGTTGATCCGTCTTGTCCATATGCTTGATTCCTTTGTCGAATATCTTCATATTTGTTACTAACATGTTTAAACGCTCTTCAACTTCGCTCAAGTTAGTAGTCTTATTATTTTGCGCTAACTGATCTGCGATTGATATAGCATAACTATTTATTTTTGGTTGTAAGTACAATGCGAGTTCGTCTATTAATTCGTCAATTATTGATAAGTTATCATCTTTTTCAATCTCATTCTTTATATCTTCTAGGGATACTAATTTTAATTCAATTTTCGTTGGCGTAATTTTGATATTCTCATCGTCTGAATCATCGCGAATTTTTCCTTGTAAATATTTCTTTTTAGTAGATTTTGTTTTCGTTTCCCTTCCTTGACTGCCTCCACCGGCCTTCCCGACTGTTGCCTTCTTTCGACGTTCGTCCTTTCTGCTACTCTTGCCCTCGAGTATCAAATCAGCCGATTTCGATTTGATTTTATTCTCCGCTATAGTTTGAAACCATTGTCCACTGGCCACTGCTTCCCTGGCTTTCGCCTCAGCCATTGTCTCAAACGACTTGTTTAACGATTGCAAATATGCATCAGACATCACTACAGTTTTTGCAAATACATGCGTGTTATTATTCATCTTCTTCTCCGCGATTTTAAGAAGCATTTCCATATCTTTATCGGAAAATACAGATGGTAGAAGAGGACTTATGTCAACGAATGATCCAGTTACAACAGCTTCTTCGATATTTGATTCTACCTGATCTCTAATAGTGGTACCCACGGCAACAGAATCAAGGAAGGTGATATCTTCATTTGGGAAATGCCGCCTTACAAAATTCGGCGGATCTGATATTCCAAGACGAGTAAGAGCGTCATACTCTATAAAAATTATATAAGTTCGTAATTCTACATTTGAAATTTTTACATTTCATAGTTAATACTTTTCTGATGCTGAAACCACCTACCTAAATAACCATTCTGTTTGTAAAAGTTATCCACCCATTCATTCTGACTTTTAGAGTATATAGTTGGTACATAAAGAGAATTAGTTCCCTGCTTTCCTGCTACTACACCAGGGATTTCTTTCACTTCTTGTAAGCTATCCATTATTGCTGTAAATTATATATATAATTGTTGTAGTCAACAATTAAGATCTATATATGATTTGTGAACTTACAAAAGAATATCCTTTCTGAAATAGAACATTGTCCTAAAATTGCAGATAATGGTGTAGGCTTTGTAATTGCAGACAAGGCACCCCGCATTTTTGCTTTATTTCTTGCTATAAAACTTTCTGTATAAAATACCCTGGAGTTTTGAGTATCCTGTTTTCCATATATTGTCTTTCCTAATTCCTTCTCAATTAAAGACTGTAAAAACTCAGCTGGCAAATCATAATGCACAGTCAATTCTGAGACATTGATCAAACCATGTTGTGTCAGCTTGTCATTGATTTCTTCAGCTACTTTATTCATATAACTTTTATCAATAAGTTGTCCAAGGATTATCTTTAATCCTTTGCTATGTTTCTCTATATCATTGGCCACCTTAGATACTTGAGACAGGCTGACATTAAGAATTTGTGCCAATTCAACTAAATTTATTCTGCCACCATGTATGTACAGTTCATCTTTAATCTCTTTTCCAAGATGCTGGGGTGTAACATATTCTTTGCCATCATTAGTGAATATCACGTCTAATAGCTTGTCCTCTATTAACTTCGTTACAATTTCTATGCAGTTACGTTCTGACAACCTATATTAAAGATTACATGATTCATGATAAAAGTAATAAAGCATTATAATGAATTTAATCATAAAGTTAGAGCTTATGGAATAGTATTAGATATCAATTACAAAATATTATTAATATAACTATAGCTATAGAATACAATTTGAGTTTATCTAATTGCGAAAAAATTGCAACTTCATTCGATGGTCCGCAAAATATGTTAATAGTAATGATCATGAAAAGAATTGTTAAAGAATAAAGTGTATGAAATGTATCATACTTCTGTAATGTTGAACTAAGCTGCGCTTTCTGAAAATCAGCAGCTAGCCTTTTAACCTCGTCCCAGTCGACAGTACTCATTTTAAATTTCGACACTTTTTATACCAGATTGTAAGAGTAAACACTTGACACTACTCGAAATTAATAAAGGTTAAGAATTGTTGTAAAATTGCTACTGTACACGTCAATCGCACGTTCACCACCTGTGCCGTGACATCTGGTGTTTTTAATGGAGAACATGCAACACGTGTTTAACAATTTTCAAAGGACACATCAGGTATTCGAAAAAGTTTTATTCTGTATTAATTACATCGAGTAGAAAAGGTATTTCTTCACGTGGATTAGAGTTAAAAACATATTCATTGAAAAGATGAAATACATGATGCATTTTTGTTCATTGATTATTAAATGGAAATATTTCAATTATTGTTGTTAACATAAGAATATTCTTCTATTTTTAATGAACACATAAAACATTCTGCTTTTTCTGGGACATAAGAATTTGTTGTTAGTCAAACGTGTATAGAATTATTTTTATTTCTGGGTGATACGGAGAATGAGAGTACAGGGACTTTTGTTGAAGAACATTTCGGTAATGGTGGATGATATTTTGTTTACACGTGTTGTATCCGTATGTAAACATAATGTGTGTTCCTCACATAAATGTTTAACAACTATAAGGAGGAGAAGTAATATGTAATATTTTCTATACAATCATTTCTTTAGAGACACAAATGTAACGTGAGATAGCATATTATATAAGGTTAGAAGCGGTGCATGTTGTTTTATTGAATTAGACTTTTTTGTTCTATCGCATATCTACGTGTATTAGATCAAATTTGTTTTTTATTTGCACTTATTTGTATCTATTAAAGATACGCATAAGGAGAATTTATTTCTTATGTGATCATTTGTTTAAAAACATATTGTGCAATGGACAATCAATGTGTGATCATGTGTACTAATGATTTTTCATCCTGAAGCTTGCTTAGTGAATCTGAACATTTAACAAACATTCGTCGAAATTTTATATTACAATCGATTAATAACAATGACTGAATTAGTGTGGCCTCAATAGAAGTGTTTCTTGTTATTATTACTAAGTGTGTCGAACCATTCATACATCTTCATGTGCCTAAACTTTCTGTGACATTGTCTATTAAGATGTGTTTCATATTTTTTGATATATCAAAAAATTGGAGAATTTAATATAAATTCCAAATTACAGCAATTTGCTAGAAAATGTTAACACAAAATGAATTGCTCAATCAGAGAAACGCAGAAAGTTTATCTCATAGACTTCTGTTAATGTGATAAGGGAATATTAACACTTTTAGTTTTGTTTGATAATAATTTTATCATCATACGTAATGGGAAAATTAAACATAATCTCATTGTGAAATGGATCATGGCATAATGATCTTTTAAACGATGAGATGTGATTAAACTTTAATGAGTACATAAAATGCTAATAACAAAATAAAGCATATGTACATCTAACATTGATATGATAGTTCGTAAGATAAAGTACGTATGTACAGTTAAAGTAAGTGCTTACATGGAATATTAGTTTTAAGTCATATTATAGAAGCAAATTCATACGGTATTGAATGTATTACTTTTCTGATTATATATCATATAATTATTGTACATATTACCATATGTAGAATTATTATTACAATTAAGCTATCATAAGAATGATTAAATTACAAGTTTCATATCTAAATAAATTGTATTATGATTTTGACATTCTCTTATGACTTCTCACGCTCCAATTATGTATTATAAGTTGTATTCTCAACCTTCCTTTTAAAAATTATTCTGTTTCCCCTTATGAATCATTATTCATCATGCACTCATCACAATAATTTTTACTTTCTGTTGACTTATTGAGGCCATTGTTTTTTATCTGCCCTTATTTGTACCTATTAAAAACATGCATAAATATAACGAAACAGTTTTTTCTATAAGAAAAAATTTTGCATGATTCAATGTACGAATTTTACGTGTATTGTGTTCGAGAAATATGTTACATGTGCTATACGCATTTCTCTTGGCGGTATTAAGGTGTGAATTATCAAAAGTTGATGCAAGAAAAAGATTCTTCCATTTAGCTTACTGTAATTTATACTTTCAAACTTACGAAGATAGTTGAATTAAATATGATGACGTATAAAAAGATACCCTTGGGCGAGTTAACTTGCGGTTGTGGCAAAGCTGGACATGTGATCTTCTTAGGTATACTGATATGCGGTATTCCTACAGAATATAATTTAAAATGTATACGTAATGTATTGCTGTATGGGATAGTTTGCATTGTTGTGTTTTATCTTCAATAATCCCATGTAGCCTCAACAGTCTTTATTTTATTTTATTTCTCTATTACATTGTAAATTTTTAGTAGCTATTGTACGTCGACGGCTCTGTTAAAAAATGACATTTTAATTTGCTGATGCAACATCGAAAGATGTTTAGCTACTATTCGTGCTCCTTCGTCTGGAATTCATTGCTACGTGCCTTTTGTTTAAGATAGCACAAATAAATCATTCGAAAAAATAGTATAAATAAATAAAACCGCTTAAGAATCTCAGCTGTTAAATTATAAATCTATTGCTAGCAGTAATCTATCAAATTCTTCATTTTACTTCCCAATTCTTTACTTTATCAAATTAATTAAATTATTCCATAATTAAATATCGAGCACGTATACGAAGATTTATTTTTATTAACTTCGAATGGCGCCTAAAAACGGCAGTCGGGCTGCACCGGCAACGACGTTTTATAATTCCACCGGTATGCCATCGGGCAAGGGCGTGGATCCTGATCGCCGATACGCAGAGCGTACGCTTAGACAGTGTTTAAACACCGAATCGGATATTCGCGTGTAGCGTAGGGAAGAGAAAAATCATTTAGTAGTAACATACGTCGAAGTCGTATGGTCAACCGTGTACATACGCGTGTACATAAACACGCATATATTGTACATTAGCGGACAGATGTGTATAGTCGTGTACTCTCTTTCTTGTTCGCTTTCGCGTTCGCTCGCTCGTTACTACGCGCGTTAGTTCTCTCTTCTTAACGCGGAACTTTCGACCTCTCGTTCGGCTAATAACGCTGGTCACCACTTCAGTTTATGCCCGGCTCTGTCGTCGGCCGGATCGGATAGTGGAGAGATCGCGAAGAGGAGGAGCCAGTAAATAGTCGTCGACAGGGAAGACGCGACGACGGATACGCGTTTTCGTTTTTTCAAATTTTCGTCGTGGAGAAGCCAACGAGACTGGTAAAAATTTGACTGCGAATCTTTTGCCCGTTTCTTCTATTCGCTGCTACTGCTTCTTCTTCTCTTCGTTCCTCGCTCCTCATCGTTCTTCCCGCCTCTTGCCTTCTCTATTCCGGCTCGCTTGTACTCTCGTCGCTTTTTAGTCTACGGTATTAGAGAATAGAAGAACTCGTCGGCCGTGAACTCCCACGACAGAGGAGCCGCATGCTTTTCGGCGATGATTCATCTTGCTCGAATTCGTCTACTCCACGCGATAAACTACGGTCGATAGTGTTGACAGAGATTAAAAGTGGATAGATCGATTAGATCAGTGCGAATCTTACATCATTGCAGGAAAAGTTTTGGTTTCAATTATTAGATATTTCTTATATTCTTGCGGGTTTCAGTGCCCCTTATCTACAAAGCTACGCACGTGTCACTCCGATATAGCGTTACGATAACATCGTAGCTTCCTACGTGCACTGCTATTGCCCGTACATTTTTATTACGATCACCTTTTTTCGACTAGG
>SHCU01000009.1:210676-221235 GCA_004307685.1 Ceratina australensis
AATTCGTCTACTCCACGCGATAAACTACGGTCGATAGTGTTGACAGAGATTAAAAGTGGATAGATCGATTAGATCAGTGCGAATCTTACATCATTGCAGGAAAATTTCAATTATTAGATATTTCTTATATTCTTGCGGGTTTCAGTGCCCCTTATCTACAAAGCTACGCACGTGTCACTCCGATATAGCGTTACGATAACATCGTAGCTTCCTACGTGCACTGCTATTGCCCGTACATTTTTATTACGATCACCTTTTTTCGACTAGGTACTTGATTTTTTGTGATTGTTTACTTCGTCAGCTGATCGTCGTTTATGTTTATATTTTTGTGATACGTGTCGATGATACGTTTTAATTCGTGATACGTGTCACATGATGATTTAATCGTACGTCAGCAAATTGCATGCCTGACGCGATTTTAGGAATTCTGATATGTGATTACTTAGCTTTTATTCGAGATACAATTTACTCCACTTATAGACATTTATTATTCATATATAGTGTCAAATTATGGAGATTCAAGTGTGCGCTTATATACGCATATTTTGTGAAGTACCGAGTTATTTTACGTATTATATTGTTTTTGCGTTGCGTTTTGAATAGGTTTCGCTTAAAGTCCTACGAATTCATCACTCTTTTACGTTATCATTGAACTTGTATCTCTTTCATAGAGGTAAGAGGCCTGTTATCAATGATACTCCCGGCTCTCGTCATGCAACGTGTGAGAAGGTTAATCGGTGATTAATCGACACGGGAGTCGAAGCATGATTTATTGACTTTGCTTCATCCACTCAATTCGAATACAGATTAATGTCAAGGTTAAAACGTATAGATTTCAGAAAATAATAATATAAATATTTCGCTGATAAAGCACATTTCCGAAATAACTTACGCGTATATCACTTTAATTGAATTCCTACGACCCTCGAGATTACCGTTACTCAAATTAAATAGCGGTAGCTATCGCTTTACGTTTGGAACGAGATTATAAAAAATATGGTTCTTTCAGATTGTAAATATATTCCACGGAATTCGTTTTATTAATGAAATGAAAATGGTAATGAGGATAATTTAGTTTACTTTATGCAGAATGAGAGCGTCTTGCGACGTGCTTGTACGTGCTCGAAAATTTACCGAGTAGTTTCATAGTTACAGATTTACATTCCAAGTTCCACCAGTCAACACAAGAATAATCTTCTCAAATTTACTAATCTGGGTAACAAAGTACGCCGGTCGGTGTGAACGGGGAACGTGGTTCGTTCTTCAGGCTCTTTGGCATTACGCTGCCGCCGGTTCATAATTAGAATTTATACACCGATTGTCTTGCTCGCCCCCTTCGAAGAATCCTTCGTTTCTTCGTACGCAATCTTCCCCTATCTTCCTCTTATGCATTCTTCATTGTGCTATCGTTACTCCGTCGTCGCTTTTCTTCAAACTGAATCGGCTATTTAATTTAAATTCATTCCGGATGTTCAACGCTTTGATCTTCCTTATCATCGCAAGTGGATTTAAATTCGATCACTTACAGTCGAGCCAAATTAAACTGCCTTAAATGTAAATGAAAGCATATGTCTTGCCTCGAGTCAACTAAAATTTTGGTAGAAATTAAAGAAAACTGTATGAGTCAATGAACCGTTTCGTTTAAATGCGAGTATAAACGTGCGCTCGGCTTCTACGTTTCGAATTAGTCAGACGCGTGTAAACGCGCCACTTTTGATCATTACAAATTAGAATACAAATACAACCAGCTTTCGACCGTTTAATGTTCTTAGAAAGTGCTTTGACACTTCGTTACCACTCGCTATACGTTCTGCATCGTGCTCCCCCGACTCCTGCAACGTTTGCAACGTTTTTAACTCTGCTAATTTTTAATTCTTCGCTGATCAGTAATTACTATTTCGCGGTGTGAGGCAACGTGTACGTGCATCTGTCACGTCAGGAAGATATCTAGGCAAATTGTATTTATATGCAGATGGGGGTGATCGTACGTCACTAACCGTCACTCGAAATGTTATCTCGTTCTTCTATAACTCTTTACGAACGCGAATCTATTCCCTAATTCAAACTATTGATTCTATTATACGTCTCACGTGGTTTTGATCTCATAGAGCTTAGTGTAGTACGAATGTGTGTATGCGAGCGCGTTTGATGCACATTTATCAACACGTGATAAGCCGTGCGAATTGTTTAATACTCTGCATATGCGGTTTAAGATACAACATTATCGTGTTATTCTCATTTTTTCCTCTATCTGTCTTTTCACGAAAAATAGACTTATTTGCAATTAATCTATAATTGCTATCCTGATAGGAATATGAGTACGCAGTAATTTGTCAAACGATCAGGATAAATCTGTCATATCATTTTAATAAATCTTTATCATTTGAAATTGAGATAAATGTAGGAGTTCATATTATGCGAATATATATTTTACCGTCGTGTAAGACCAAAATAATCGAGGAAATATTTAAGATTAAATGCCATAACTTGCACGCGTCGACACGTGCTTTTGACGTAGTCTCTGGTAGCTAGGTGATAATTCAGCGACAACACGAGTACTTTCGTAATTAATTACACGATTGTCAAGGTTCACTGCAAAATTCTGGATATCGTGAAATTCCAAAATTATTACCGCCGCGCATGCAAACTAATTTACTATCTTTTGGGAAAAATAACTTCTTGTACCGTGCACTGGTAATTAAAATTATCTATGAGTTTAAAGATTGCGTTGAACAATAAGTAATAAATTATGTCCAATTAGATAGTAAGTCACATTTTTTTCTTTTTCAATTAAAAATCGATTTTCGCCCATTTTTATTACGGGATAAAGATTTTATTTTATTTCTAATTTTATTAATTCCAATCAGATAAAAAGTGGATTTCTTCCAAGAGGAATAATTTCTCTGTCTCATTATTGTAGATTATTGGCTGGAATTATTCGAAAGATGACGATCGCAGAGAACACAGAGTCGAAGCAGAATCCCATGGATGATGGCAATGAGGAGACCGTCGATCGACAGCGGTTGAACGAGGAGATGCAAGAGATCCAACGACCCGAGGAGAGCAGCTCGAGTTCGAGTACAGAGGGTAACCCGTTGTTAGAAACCGGCCCCAGGTCTTCGTCGGTGAAAATCGACGTATCAGTCGCGAAGCCGAAGAGGTCAGATAAGGATGAGGAGGACCGGGCGAACGCGACGAAGGACCCGGAAGTCGACGAACCTAACGTGATCGTCCCACCCGATGGCGGGCTCCGGGCATGGATGATAATGATAGGCAGTTTCATCATCAACGGTGTTCTCTTCAGTATAATCAATACGTACTCGTTAATTTACCTCGAACTGCAAAAGAGGTTGTTGGAGTCCGGAGAAACAGCAGCCTCCTCTAAGGCGGGTGAGTTCGCAAAATTTTTAATAATTGGTGCTGGGACTGCGAGACTGCATGGTATAGATAGCTTTGAGTAGTATTGTTGTATTAAAAATAGTAGAGTTAGAGTATTAAGAAAATTTTTATAAATGTATATAACTTGCAGTTTTTATTTATGAGCAACTTAATTATCAGTATAAGATATAATCATTGGTGATTTTTAATTGAATAAATAGGTAGCAATATAAATGAAATTTATCTCAATTATATAAATACGTAAAAATTGAAATATTCGAAGTATAATGTATTGAAACTTTTCTACTAACTTTGTAACGTCCAAATCGCTCTTATGCTAATTTATTTATGAATCATCGTATTTAAATATGTAAGGCGACCCTTAATTGATATGTATGTGTCTATCTGTGAACATATTAAATAAGAGTGGTCGAAACGATAAGATTATCGCTTGAAGTATTACCTTCTTACCATTTGTGGAATAGATTTAAAAAATCAAGGCCGAATGTTTATCATAAAAAATGCAGCTAAATTTGTAATTGTTATAAAGTAATATTGACAATCTTTGACAATCCTGTGTAGGCTATTTGAAGTAGGTTACTTGAAAGTTCACTGGTCAGACAGTTATGAGAACACGTAATGTTCCTTTACCTCCACTCCAGACAATACATATTTGTTTAAAACAGTCGTTCAGTGGCAGCGATGAACCGTACTATCTTACTATTTTTAGTACGTAATTTTTATAACGATAATACGTAATCTAGTTTCACTGGCAGACCGTTGAACCGTCTGGGTTTCATTCATCTCACTTTTCTCTGCACATTGTTGCATTCCGCTTTATTGAATAAAACAAACAATATTTAACAAGACGTTACGTAAACTGAAGCCATGTTTTGCGCTCGATATATTTCAATAGAAAATGAAGGGATTAGAACTGAATAACGCTTGGTTGACATCGCAAATTGAAGGCAAGGATAGAATCCAGCGTAGAGAGCGTAGTAAGGAGCGTCGTATCTCAAGCAAGAGTTGATCAATGAACATTTTGATGAGAATGCGAACGACATATCGTGTAATTTAATCGTTAATTCGTCCGTGGCCTAAATTCAGTGCTTGAAAATTAATTCTACGTACGTCTAGTATACGCATTGACGTATTCTAAGACTTAATCATTAGTTAAGCGAGGCATAGTATAATTACTTTGGGTAGCGTATCAATTAAAGGGATCGATCAGGCTAATCATTCGCGGAGTCAATGCCCTGGACAACCTGGATCTGAATTAATCGGCAATTACATGGATATTAATAGCAACGAGGGTCAAATAATATTAATCTAGGGGTAGTATACTATTTAAACTGGAACTAGGTCCTGACTCAAATAATACGAACTCTGAACGATGCTTCTGCTCTTGTTATTAGTACATGTACGATTATTATGCGCGACCAATTAATGATGGATTGACGTCATGTCATGTGAATTTGAATTCCACGTTACAGTATACTTTCCAAATAAATCACTTTTTCTCCTTCATTTTAGACGATAAATGGCTATATGTATTTGACGAATTTATTTGACTGAAGGTGAATTTTGAATAGGGATTAATAATATGTACGTCAGAAGCAGGCAATATCAAGATCAAAGTGAACGGTTCGTTGAATATCGGTTGCATGATGGAACTTCTGTTATGTGAATTTCCATTGGCCGAATATTTTGTTGCCGGGACGTTCTGTTACTTGAATATTCTATTAAGCCCTTTTTAGTAACTCCTCATACATCGTTTCCTTTTGACGTCACTTTTCACAAATAAAATTACATACATATAGAGTCCAGCATAGAGTCTGCAATATGCCATACATGTGAATGAGATTCAAGAATATGTCATAAAAATGAAAAGGTGTATGACTAAATCTTGTGTTAAAAAATACGTAGAGGCACAAGTTCTTCGGACAATTATACGAGTGATGAAAGTTTCACTGTGGTCCCACGCAATGTCGGTAGCAGAGAAGAGACAGATATTCGCGTAGATAGTAGAATCCTTATAATTGGTCTTTGTCGAAATCATCAGAATTTGGCGAAAGCATTCGTGCTTTTGTTTCAGCCTTAGTAGGGTCGTTAACCATCGGTACAACGTTCTTTTTATCGCCAATTTCTGGGATTCTGACTGATAAAATAGGGATTCAGATGACCACATTTTTGGGCGGTGCTGTTGCATCCGGTGGTATGCTTCTCTCCTCGATATTTTCTAGCAAGGTAAATAATTTTTTTTTTAATTATTTTCATCAAATAACAGATCTCTTCATTGTCTTTGTGAATGCACTTATAATAAATTTTGTCCCCTGTTCCTGCATTTTAATTTCTCTATTTTTTGCGTATAAGTTATCTAATAGCCTCGGCAATTTTGCACATTATGTTACCGGCGATTATATCGGTTATTGTAATTAGTAACCCAATGGTAATGCGGCTAGAATAAAGTCAAGTGAATGAGAACAAGTGTAAACAAGTCCAATGACATTGTAACAATTACTATTCACAGTGAAACAATATCGCATCGTTGTAAACGCTTCGACTTATTTCGTGCTTCAGGTGTCGTTACTCTACTTGACGTACGGCGTTATGTATGGGCTTGGCGCGAGTCTTGCCTACACGCCGAGTCTGGCGATCCTGGGCCATTACTTTAAAAAATACTTAGGCCTGGTAAATGGGATCGTCACGGCTGGAAGCTCCATATTCACGATACTTATGCCGTATATGATGGAACTCATACTTCGATCTTTTGGCCTGGAGGGAACCCTAAGGTTTCTGGCTCTCCTAACTGCGATCGTTATGGCCTGCGCTATACTCTTTAAACCGATTCCATGTAAGCTTTATTCCTCTAATCTCTCCCTTTAATCTTTTAGGAAATAAGTAAATGTTAGTATTGAATTTGAAGGTAATTGAATGAAATTGAAGGTAAAAATTACTTTGACAAATGTTATTATATCTTGAAATATGGTTTTAAATTAATTGACATCGAAGCGACTTTATTGTAACTCATCTTTTATAAATAATTGTTTTAGTAAACACTCTACCGCGAGATCAATTAAAAGCCAAGTCATCTACCAAGTCTCGTGTAAAACAAATGGTGAACGTTTCTATCTGGAGGAAAAAACGATACGTGGTATGGGCCAGCTCCATCCCTCTCGCACTGTTCGGGTTAGTATAAACATCGTTGAGCTACAAGCTATACTTTCGTTGTAACGCAAGCAGGTCGGCTCTCGCGTCCTTTGTTGCGGTTTCAATCGCTTTTTTTTTTATTTGATTGTTAAACCGTCCGTTTTAATTATTAACGCATGAACTGATGTCGCAGCCTCTCGAGTCAACAATTTCGCGATCAGCCAGGCAATGTAAATGTACAAATTGAATAATCGTATTGCCGTTTCCAATACGCGTTTTTTTCCCACGCTTCGAAAAAGCATTTTGAATGATATCACGTTCAATAAAAATAAATTGCTTTTTTATTCGGCTTGCCTGAGGGCAGATGGTCATGCAACACTAAAAATTCGTAACAATATTATTATTGCCATTTGGAATAGACAGTATTCATCGCATGTATGGTGAACTTAAGCGTCCTTAAAAGATCTGTACTTTGATTCGGAAAGGGTTGAAGTAGCTTCGGTCGACGCGGAAGCGATTACAACCAGTTGTAATACAAAACCAGTCAGGAAAGTCTCGCGAAAGCAGAACTTGTTCCTTGAGGACTTGTCGAGTTACGGGGGCGTGTAATTCAAGTCGTATCGCTTGCAGTGAAAATACCGTACACGTGTGCCCGTGTGTCTGAAAAACGGTCTGAGTATTAAGTGACACTTTTTGACATTAACGTCTACGTCGGTTTCAGATATTTCGTACCGTACGTTCACATCGGCAAATTCGTGAAGACGGTGTTCAAAGATGCGGACAGCAAGCTGCCAATCATGTGTATAGGTATCACTTCCGCTGTTGGTCGACTGGTGTTCGGCTACATCGCGGACTTGCCGAAGGTGAACAGAATACTGTTGCAACAGGTAAGTCCAGGATCGAATTTTCAAGCGAAATCTAATTAACATCTTGTGGATTTTTGTGATAAAACGTACGTAGATGTTTTTTTTTTTATATTTAATTGTGCAATAGATATAGACCATAGAATGTTGGTTGTATAAAGAATGGACTCGTGAAAACATTTTATTAATAATTAGTTAGTAGAATTTTGATGAAGTATAATACACGAAAATTGCGATTATTAATTGGCTGGGTACAGCTTAATTGAATATTTAATCATGTTCCATAATGTGAAGCAGCTTTTTGTTTTGAAGCAAACTTGAACATTTCATTTAATTACATGTTATTAAATTCCTTGTTGAAATGAAACAGCGTAATTTCCCTTGATTATATGTTTAATTATTCTGTTTAAAACTCATTTTTTCTGTACATATTTATTAAAAACTTCATTATTTTGCTTCTATATAAATGTAAAAAGTTGGAAAACAGTTGGAAGTTCTTTATGAAATTACTTAGTACATTAGCAGCGAACCTACGTATTTAGTACTTAAATTCTCCTTAAATGAAATTTCTTGTTTGGTTTAAAGGAATTCGCCTTACTTTCGTTTCAGATATCGTTCTTCAGCATCGGCATCCTCACCATGCTCTTGCCTGTTACGCCCTCGTTCCTGGTGTTGCTGATCATTTCGCTGGCGATGGGTCTGTTCGATGGGTGCTTCATATCCCTTCTAGGCCCTATCGCATTCGATATTTGTGGTCGAGAAGGAGCGACTCAAGCCATCGGATTCCTATTAGGAATGTGTTCCGTACCTTTGACCGTGGGTCCGCCTATTGCTGGTCTTCTGTACGATCAGACGGGTAAGCCAGTTAATTTATATACTAATCAGCTTTTACCCGAACTTGGCATTTGCCAGTCGAGTGGTTTCTCCTAGGAATAAAATTATAATGTTGATCGTTCATTTGTATACGAAAAGTTATTATTTTCCTCTGCTTTACTAGTAATTGTTTCGAATCTTTAACAGGCTTTATTTGAAAGTTTTGTATAAAACAAATTAAAAATTTTTCTGCGCAGGTAGCTACGATATGTCCTTTTTCCTAGCCGGGATTCCGCCGATCGTTGGCGCGTTAATGATGTTCCTGATAAGATTCGTGAAGAACGACGAGGCGAGGACAGTAACCGAGAACGTGAGGGATAAGGCTGGTTGTCAGAATGGTCGGTAAACAGGTATTTGTGCATTATTCACATCTAACTAACAGAGTTTGTTTCTCCATGTGGTATCGAAAACACGTGCGTGTCGGTTTTGTTAAACTGTTTTCACGAAGGCGGTTGAAACTTTCCATGGAAAGCTTTTCGGATAAAATAAAACACGAATTCTCCCGCCTGCTGTCGAGGGGACAGAGCACTTGGTAAAAAAAAATGAACTCAGTATTTCGCGAAATTATGTCTGCGCACTTTTGCTCAAATTTTATATCGTTCCTTTATTTCTGCATGAAAGTCATTGCATGATTTCACAAGTTTCATCGATCCTCATCGCGTCCTCACATCCATTTAACGCGTTAAAGACTATCGTCCTATTAACGTGTCATTTTATATCCAATTTTTTTCAATGAAATTTGTTCCCTAATGGGTCGATGAAATTCAATTTGGTGCATTACATATTCATGGTGATGGGGATTGGGCATAAAAATGCAAGTTTGTTACGGATAAAGAGAAACTTAAATACGACAAATTTATGAAACTGTTAATGGTACATTAAGTTTTATAAATTTTCACATTTCTCGTTTTTCCATTGCATGAAACCTTTTCGCATTTTAACGATATTAATTATCTGGCACCGGTTGATATGTATGTTTCACGGAATCCATTTCCTTTTTTATTCACCCGTCTGTAATTAGGGCACCTAACTCAGTATTTCGAATTAATCGTGGTAACGCGAGCTTCCAACAATTAATTACTTATTGCACTCTGCGTTGACAGTTTAATTACGGCTCGGCTCTGCTATATGACGACATCTCTGTCATCTATTATACGCAATTCATAGTCGGTGTTTACTTTCTGGTGAAGGTAATTCGTCTCTACTTTTCCGTTTATACATTTCAAACGCTGGAATTAAACCAATTGGACAATCTAGAGCATATTTCATCTCATTGTGACAAAGTGACAAGTATATTAGTTCAGTAATTTCAATTTTCCTCAAATATGGATGTATGAAATAATCAGTTTTATTATAGCATTCTTGGAATTTGGAATGAAAACGATGATAATAGTTGCAATAATAATGAATTAACAAGTTTTAATCAGACGTTGATTTCACTTGAGAAATAGAATTGTCGTAGATCATATTTTACGTTTAATCCATTACGTTTCATCAACCATACAATCATTGTGTGTTTCGTTATTTCAACTTCTAAACTAACAGGAAAACGGCACCCCGGTTTTTCACTAACACCCTGCACTCTCTCGTTGTATTACCTGGCAGTCGTTTAGCACTAGCATTTCTCGTTTCCTTTCGTAAATATTTGTTCACGTTCACTCTGATCGCGCAGAAGCCTCGCGTTTTCTTTTGCCAAAAGACGCAAAATGGTTTCAGCCAAAATTGTGTGTCCTCCGCTTACGATTCCGTAGGACACTCAAGCATCGGCTTTCTGTTCCCGTGGCTCGTAACGGCTATTAAACACGAGCAACCAAGCTGGAAGGTGACGTGCCGAGGCGTGCACCTTGCCCACCATTCGTCGGGGTGTTGTGGATCCCACGAAGGTGTCTTGTGCCAGGAACACAGGATCGGATGTCCTGATCGTTACAGACACTCAGAGAGCGTGCCATTGCTCCACGGTGAGAATTGGTTGTCCTCTTGAACACCAGAGTTCTCGATGCTTCTCACATTTTAATTTATGAACGAACAACTCTTCTTTGTAAGATAGCTAGGAGTCTGATGCCGCAAATGGGGCACTGTTCTTCTCCAGACATATCTTCAATAAATTATAAAGATTTCTAAAGTTCTAAAAATCCATATTTTTTACTGTAACTTTTGAGAAGCAACGACGACCTGCTTGATTCGACGATTACCGTGAGCGCCTACGCTTAAGTACTGTTTGCCTGATGTTTCTTAGTGGACGTTAACAATAACAGTTTTTATAATGAATGTTTAATCGTTGGTGAATGATAGAAA
>SHCU01000009.1:228664-240044 GCA_004307685.1 Ceratina australensis
TTTCTGTTATTGTCGCGCGCGTGTCGGTCCTTCCGTACTTGTGAGACAGAACATTTAATGTAGGCGGTATTGTTTTTGTTTGGTCAATGCTTTAAGGAAAACAATATAATACTTAAAAACATTAATGCAATTTATTGAAACAAGATAAACAAAGATGAGGTTTCTGTGTACATTCATTACAATCTATGACAATTGTTGGTTTAGTAACGATTTTTGATTTTGTGCAAACGGTCTTCATTTCTAACGTATGTTTAGTCGAGAGTAATAGAACATCACGCCTCTTTCTCCACTTTAAAACTGTGATCCCTTCTTTACTCTCTTGATATCTGATATCTGTTTATACTCTGGCTCGCCTATCGGCGAGCGGCCCGGTAGGGCCCGCCTGATGGCTAACTGTGGCCTGAACGGAACGGCACAAAAATTCGGCGTGGCGCTTAACGTGTTAAACTGCGTGTGACCCATGGGATATGAATATTTTAGACATTGATTTGAAATATCATAATTGTAATAGGTAATAGAATTATGTATATTGCATTTAAAGGATTCTTATAAATATTCGTATAATACTTGTAAACTTGAATTGTCTTGAACTGTACTTACTTACTTGACTTACAATACTTACAATACTTGAATTGTCAGTGAATAGATTGAGATTCAGAGCTCGTGATTAACTGATACTTATGGGTGATAGTGTACCCGGTGTACGAATTCGAGCGGACCGACGGCGAGGTGGTCCGATCGAAAAACGTGGCATGCAAGCTAATTATCGGATTGACAGTGAAGGCTCACCCGGCTCTGATCTGGATTCCGGCTGCGGATCGCTTAGAACTTGCCGGCTCCCGGATGCCAGTGAGGAATCCTGTCCCTGCGCAACATCCAGAGAATAAGTTTTTCGGCCAGTTGCACTCGCAGACGTTATCGGTTCCTGCCTACGTTTCCCGGGTGACGAGCAGAGCGACAGGACTGATTCTCTGATCGATTCTCATTCGTTCTCTTCTTATCTCGAATATCTTATTGGCTCGTACATAAAGTTAATTAAAGTATAATTAGAAAGAAATTCGAGTATCACGAGGTATCGGAATCGTCCAATGAAATTGGTGCAAATAAATTTGAAAGCGAACTTTTTTTTATTTTTACGTATTTTATGTCACCATAATAGCGAACGAGCGATATATCGTAAAGGATTGATGACCGAGTTGAAATAAATTGGTTCAATTTGTCTGGTTATTGCTTTTCCATCCATTAAGGTACAGCGCGCGATAGTACAATCTTCAGCAAGAATTGCAGTTGCAGATAACGATAATTATAAATTAAAATTAATCAATCCACAGTTTTTTGATAAACAATAAGCCGACACTGTGACGCTATATCTGACTTCGAATATAGATATCATGTTAACGATTGTTATCCCAAGCCACGTTAGCTAACTAACAGGGGGCAGAGAGGTATGTGTACGGAGTATTTATACGAAAATTTTCCAATTTATCTTTGGCCGTCGGTACCGCGGCTGGAACGAATTAAATGGAATCTATCGATCTCGACTGTGGTCCCATCGCGTCCACTCGAGTCCATTTGCGGCGACCTGTCATTTCCGCTTTTCATTCTCGCCCGTTATCGATAATCCATAAGTCCCTTTGTGATAATCGCAATCTCGACGGATACGGAGACCGGCTACCCTTCCCTCGCGTGTGTGCGTGTTCCAGCTGTCAATAGATCAATATCTTTTTCAACGGATGTGTTTGACATCGGGCCTGCCGCAGCTCAACTCGCGAGCTCTTTCTTCGCCCGATGATACCGACGAAACGCGTGTTCATAATTATTGAAACTTTACGGCAGGCGGGACACTACTTTTTTAATCGATGTAGAAAAATTAAAGTACATCATCATTTTATAAAATAAAAATCCTGCGGGATTCTTTTCTCAATAAGACATTAGGTAGAAAGAAATTACACGTCAGTTAGTTTCAATTCACACGATTATTAAAATAAATTATATTAATAATTAATCGAAGCACTATTAATCTCGTATTAAAGATAGTTAGATCACATTTAACCTCGGCTTGTGTCATGAGGAATTAACAAGGAAAAAGCGAGGGATACTGGGAAATATTACCCGATATCGATTTGGCAATAGAAACCAGCGTTCGGATAATTCTTCGGTTAAAGATAGAAATAAACGAAGGGTGAATAATGTCTATAGCGTCAAGATGATATCGTCGACGTAACGTTCTGCGGCGGACAGATAGGAGTACCCGGGGGTCGATCGAAAACGCGAAATATAATAGTCCGCATTGGGTACTTTTGTTCCCTGATCGAGTAATCGAGTATTCTGGTCGAGTAACAAGTGGTGCACGCGTCATGTCACGTGTCAGACGCAGCGATCACTACACACTGCCTACTGTAGTGGGATAGGTATATAGCCCCGGGCTATGATGCCGTTTACCTGAAAACAAAGAACACGAGTATTCCTAGTCGATAGAAGTCCGCCCTCGCGATTCCCATTACTTCAATTCTTGATATCGTTTTCAACCATCGACCCCCTAGTTTTCAGTTGCCTTTCCGTTTAATCAAACGGTGCGCGGGCTTAAAAACATACAGTCGGTCTCGTTGACGATCGTAGTAAAAACAACTGTGGTTTAACAAAAAATATACATGTTCATTGCGCGTACATCGGGCTCGTCTTAATTAAATAATGTTCTTCGTCGTAAAAAATGCGGCACGGAGATCAACTTTTCTCGCACTCGCCGTTCTTGTCACTCTGATTAACACCCACGTATTGCGCGGCGTTGCGCTTCGCGTCCTGCCGTCTTTTCACGTTCTTCGTTAACACGGTTATGACGAAGCCGGCGAGCAGCGTGACGCCAAGCCCTACGTGGACCGGCACGTCGCCGTACACCTCCATCAGACGGCCCATTATCAAAACTAGTATCATCCCGTAAAGGTTGTTAGTCACGTTCAAGATACCCGCCGTTGTCCCTTCGGATTCCGGATACGTGTACTCCGCGCACATCTCATATCCTAAGGTGAAGTAGCCGACCATGAAGTACCTGAGAAAGAGTAAATGTACTCCTCGTGTCTAACACTCCGATGGAAATCCGATGCTGTGTACATTATTACTCGAAGCTCTCTCGAATTTCTAGATTTTGCAATTGCTTGATGTTTTATGAAAAGGAGTCAAGTAATCATTAGATATATAAAATTTTAGATAGATATATAAAATAGATATATACAATTTTCAGTTTATCAAATTATCAGTTTATCAATTTATATAATATTAAAGATTTGTTTTTATAAAGTGAATGCAGATTTATACGTATTTCGGAGAGGGACTCGTGATGGAATTCGAGAGGCTTTGATGTTAATAAAATAGCTTTGTGCGCGATATTACCCTAGAAAAATGGCTGACAGATAGACCATCCATTTTATTTCGAGACATGTGGACAGTGAAAAGAATACCTGACCGCACAGCGCGAGGAAGTACACGATTACAGTCGTTTCCCTGAAAATACACGTGCCGGAGCTTTCATTATACGACGCAGTGTACATAGTAGGAAAAAATTTGCGAAGCGAATACGAGAAAAAAATTGACTGCTGACCAAAACACACGGTGTATACACATGGTGCAATCGATACAAGGAACTGCTTTCGCACGCAGTTTTCAGAGCAATGAAAAACTCGATTAACTATGATTTATCATATGAATTCGTAGATGATAGAATTTTATATTAATCGATACTTTAAGAAGAATAGTTTCTCAAGACATTATAATAAAGCTGATAAATAATAGAATGAATAGTAAAAGAAAATAATTGTTGCGTTCTCTTACTTGTATTTTTGCGTCTTATCGACAATTACTCCGAAACTGACAGAGCCCAACATACCCATGAGAACCATAGCTAAACCGATTCTACCCGCATCTTCCTCACCGTTCTGTAAAATATAATATTTAACGCGTTCCAGATTTACATTACCTTGTTACATCACATATTAATACTAATCTGCATTTCAATTCAGTAGAACTTAATTGAATAAATATTAATTGCTATTTTAATTTTTATTAAACTCACCTCGAAATGCGCGAGATATATTTGATTTAATAACGTTCCGGTCACATTTACCACCCCTATTCCTAAGCCGTACGAGTTGCAAAGCAATAAGAATTGCTTGTTTTTACACAATCTCTTAAGCGAGTCTAGAACACTTTCTTCGACTTCGAGTTGAGCCTGTTTTTGTATAGCTCGTGTCTCGCTCGGTGGCAGTTTCGGGTCGTCCTCGAATACTATTACGAAAATTCCCCCCAAAAACATGTACCAAGAGTTTAAAGTCTTTATAATTAATCATAGGAATTTATAAAATTTCTGAATATTTATAAATGATTTCTTACGGAGGAAACTTACGTATTATAATCAATAAAAATACGATTGTGACGAGGACAGCTTGATTCCAAAAAAGACGGGATAAACCAACACCGATTTCGTCTAGGTTTTCATGATTTTTCACAATTATCGGTGTGAGCAAGAAGCATATCGCCACCCCCATTTGATTACCAAAAACGCTTAACGACGTGGCCGTCGATACTTGATTGGAATCGAACCATTGCGCTGCCAAACGTCCGGGCATCATCAAAGTCATTGTCTGGTAAAAGTTTTATAAAAACTGTATACTCATTCGAGTAATTCGTAATTACTTATATCTACGTCTAATGAAACTGACGATTGACGCCGATAAACTCTGATCCGCGTAACCAATCTTGATAAGATTAGAGTATCACAGTAATCAATCTTTCGTCCACGTTTATCATTTGTTTTGGTAGTAAGATTTTAGGTATATCAAACTGGGTCAAGTTTTCGGCTTTCGCTTCCAGGAATCGTTTTACGGATTTCAGGATTACGACGTATCTCTTTCATTAAACTCGCAATGCAGTCGGTGAACGATCATAAATCTCGGCGAGATAGTGCTCACGGGGTTAAGCCACGGGGACACAAACTTCGACTAGACTTGTAATGCCTCGCATTAGCAACAATTTACGACACGTTTTCACGACCTCGTACCATGTCGCGATGCGATTGTTTCAGCACTACTAGGTCTGGGTCTCTTTATATAGAACGCCGACCCATAAACAGGCTAAACATGCATCCGACGCTACGTCCAATAATTCAGCATTTGTAAAAAAAATTAAACTAATCTGGCGACGAAGTGCCATTAGCATATTGATATCAAAGTATAAGACGAATCTTTGCCACGTCTTAAGCAGACGATAACAAGATTAATTATCATTCTCTGTTTAATTCCTTCATTACTGATACTGTAATTCGACAAAAAAAACAGAATCTGCAATGTATGAAGTATTATAGAGTTTCGATATTAATTCTAGTATTATGACATTATAGAATATAGAATGTAAATTAATAAGACTATAAAATGAAGGACGTTCGTGTATGTTACCTAGAAATGCATAAATCTCATGATACGTCAAAATTTTATATATTCTTATCGGTAAATCTGATTAGAGAATTGTAGGTGTACAGGGGATAATAATAATTCGCTTCGGGCGTCTAATTGATCATGTTTCATGCCACCGCGTTGCATCGCGTCGGATGCTTAAGGCTGACTTATTGCTTTCGTACACTGTAACCGGAACGGTCTGACACAATCCGTACTCATACTACTTAACGGAGCACGATCACTGCCAAGTCAATGTGAACTTGTCTCAAGGGCAAATTCTATATTCCGCCTCTTCACTTTGACAAATCCTATCTCATACAGAATACAATAAAATGTACTGTGAACAATAAAACACGAATATAAGCGATAAACGTTAAATATTTGATATGTGTGATAGCTTATGTTTTTTTGAATCACGATAAATAGCGATATATTTTAGATTTTGCTAGGGGTAACTGTCTTTCGTTTATCGTAACGTACGATCGTTGTCGAGCAATAAAAGATACTTTGCTTGCAAGCGGTATTTATGAGTTTGAGGTCAGAATGGGAAATGATCGTGGTAACCAACCTGTGTCGAGGCGAGCAGAGACTGTCCGATAAAGGTAACGTAAAATCTATCAGGACTGACTGACAGGACTTTGATCCAAGAACCGATACAAGCGATACCGCACCCTACAATGTTGCTCCATCTGAGTCCCCATCGGTTCACGAAATACGTCGAAGGGAAGATGAAGACCACGTAATAACCCATGTACGCCATTGCCGTCCAGTCGATGGCCAACGAGGAAACACCATAATATCTGAATAACGTGTTTCAAAACTGAATTCTACTGAATTTCATTTTCACCTTCAATATTATTAATGACGATTGAAAATCAATCAAGCTTTATTCCCGATATATTTTATTTTATTTCTATTTTATTTGATTCTATATTCGGAAATTCATAAAACACGAAAAAATAACTATTTTGTTCATTACTCCAAATAGACTTTGTGACTAGCTCTGACAAACGAGGATTCATGTAAATAGGTAAATTAGAGAATATTGATTATAACAGGGCAGTAGCATCCCTAATTATTAACATATTAACAGTATCAGTGGTTATGTGTAATTTGATAATATCGGGATAGGCGCAATACCTGCTGACTATGTTGGTGATTATCGAATACTGCGCCCATTGAAACGTACTCAAACCATTGTACAGCACAAACAAGCACAGCATTAACCATCGTCTCTTGTACACTTTCGTTTGTAATATATTACTATGCTCGTGCCTCTCCTCGTGGTTAATAACTTTTACAGGATTGCTCACACACAATACCTGGCTCAGATCCTTTTCGTCAGTCATTATCGTAGATATAAAGGTTTAAATCAACACTCGAGCTCTCCGCTATAAGAGAAATCGCGTTTATCGATAAACTCAGAGAAACTCTCCAACGGAAAACCTATTAGTATTCCATATCAGTCTCTTCTCCGCGAGTAGAACTCGTGAAAATTTTCGGCTTTTCCCATCAAAATTACGACGTTATCCACGTTGTTGGCTTATAAACAACTCTCGTTTCTTCTCGCTGCTCGGCACACAATTCCCCGATCTGGACTAACACGAGATCTCGACCTTCTCCATCCACAATTGAACGAATTTACAGAGGCTTATTTGATGGCATCGTTTTTTCGTCTTATCTCGATTGCCGATTAAACAACACCACGTTATTTGCCATCGGCAATCTCTCGTTTTACTATGCGTATCTCGTTATCAAACTTAAATCTGATTGATCCATCCTTCCGCCAACTTATATTTTCAATTCGTCTCTCTTTCTCTCTCTTCGACGTTCGCTGCGCAACTTTTTACACGGTAGTTAAACCTCGCAGCGCGGAAGACAAAGGGATTAAAACGATTTTACGACAGCGAGCGCATAATATCAGAGGCAAACAGAGTCGAGTCGAACCGAGGACCTGCGTACTTTGTAATCTTTGAAAGGCGAGACATTTGTGACGAGAAAACCTCTGGCGCCACTCTATATAGACTTTAGAGTTTAACCGATGTTGCAATTTACGATCGTTGCACCAGCAGTCTGAAATTTGGTTAATCCTCACGGAGGGAACGCAAAAATAGAACATCGCACCTTTGTGATACCACTATGTTTACTATTTTTTTTTTATCGGTATTCCTAGGACAGAATTCATTCTTTTCGATGTAGATTAAAGTTAAACACAATTCTTTTTTATATATTCAAAATAATGTATAAATGATGTGATTGCTTGGTCTCCTTTTTAATGAGTATATTTCTGATTAAAATTCATCAATTCTTATGTTTGAATATTACATATTATTCGTTTAACTTTTTCTGAGAAGAATTGTGATTGAAGAGTTGCTTTATTAATTGTTCGTAAATTTTCCATATCACGAGGGCCATAGAAGATGGGATTCTGATAACTTATCTGAATCTTACTTCATAGTTATCGTTGATGCTTAATTTGGATGTTTCGCGTGTCATCGATATTTAGTCCCGCGGAATCTCTGTAAAGCTGATTCAGGTAATGACACAATAATAACAAAATGTTGATTGCATACTGCTTTACTATATCCAATTGTTCGATTCGTCGAAGCGCGTGACAACAAACGCGTTTATCGCTAATTAACAATAATTCGTCAGCAATCTCCAACGTGCCATAAAATACAAAACGTTGTAACATTCGCAGACTCTAGCAGCAATAAATAAACGTTCGTCTAATGAATATAACAGAAGTTTTATTAGATATATTACATTTTTTAACAATAAAGACAATGGAAATTCTTTCGAGGCTCCTTTCAGTTACGCAAGTTCACAATTCTTTACAAAATTAAACATCTCCGTTATGACCCTAGCTTTTAAATGCATTTAAAGTTAAAGTTTAAAAAACGCCGGGAAAAGCTATTAAGTACACATGTATAACTGATTGAGGTGGCATATGGAAAATTTCTCCTTTCCATTGTAAAAATATGTGACATTCACGTGTGGCATGGCACCAAAATTCCATTCCGCGACGATACGAGGCAGTCGCTAGTACAATGTATTAATTCAAATAATTTCGAGGCAAATTACTTATAAATCTTTTTTAATAATTCGTATTCGATAATTTGATCTCGCACAAATTTAAGTCATGTCAATCATAAATGTTGCTGCTCCTATTATTCGTTCGTCAAAATTAATTGCACTAATAAATATGCAATTTTGGTAACTTACCACACTGCGTTTTTTTTTTTTTTACATTACACGCAACATCGCTCCCACTCGGAAACAGCTCCCCTTCGCTTAAAAGTTTTATTTATACACGCACCCGTGTTTCGGTTGGGAAAACTTTTAAATCATCGGTTCTCGAAACGAGTCATGGAAAATATATTACAAACGATGGATCCGCTATTCGTTACCAAAGTCGAAAGAACAATTGTTTCTCTTTATTTAAGTTTGTCATATCTCGTACGGATATTAATATTGAAGTGTCTCGTTTACATATATATATATATATATAATATATATATAATATATTTATATGTATATATATCTATACACATAGTCTAACGATTATTCGTATTGTACACGATTTTATTGTTTAATGGTAGATACTATGTTAACGGTGTTGCAACCGTGATCCAATCAACGCATTCAACGCGTTTCAGTTTATTTTATTATTAGGTATTACAAACTATTCAATTCACCGAGCAACAGTTCAATACACACGGGTTGGACACTCTGAATGTAAAAACACGTGGAAAAAGATCACTTTATTTTAGTTTTTCAATCATTTCATCTAATCTTGCGTTACTCAATTTTGTCCAAGCTGTTGTCGTTGGTTGAACACACGAGGTGTTTCAATTATTCTTTGGCTAGTGTACTTTCATCTTAAACCGACCATTCCGACGAACAAATCTGCTCTAAAATGTATCTGTTATTGTAGTTCCCACCTACTGTATCGCAGTAAATTTGAAATAAATGAAACAGTTTATTGGAAAGCATTAAATACATTATATAATTCCAGATGGTAAATAATTGTCGAGAAGACAGTGAATAAAGTATTTTGGAAATTATTACTAGAGCATCAAGCTTTGTTCGTCGTTCGCATGGTGAAGAACTTGCGGAGGAAAGACAGATCGGAATATGGTAACGTGTGATACGACGGAAATCTAGCAGCCTCAACAGAGTTACTAAACGAACAATGAGAAAATCGATCTTTCGGATAATACTACCATTTGGCACGTGTGCGTGTGTTCAATGTAATTCTGACGCAAATGAAATCGCGTTTGGATAAATGTTTTTCTTCTCCGAATTCCAAATTAAGGAAACATGACATGCACGATATTTTATTTGATGCTTAAATTTCTTTTATCAAAAGCTAGAAAAATGAATTGATGACTCTTAAGAGATCACATAAGGGCTGGACCAACGACAATTCTAAAGTAGTTCACTATTTCTCTTCGTTTCAACAATTTTTTTCAAGATTTTTTTTTACAGATTTTTCTTGAAAATATTTTATCACGTACAATTTACAAACGTACAAACAGTTTTGAGATGGATTCGCGGATTGAAACGATTCGATGAAAAGAATTTGTTTTCATTTACAAACGTAGTCTGAGAAATTGTTATGTAGCTTTTAAGGTAGCCAGATTCGTTCGAACAACCGAGAAAAACAGGGGAAAGACGCGCACGAGAATTCGACAATGGCTGCGATATGTGTCATCTTTTTAACATTTAACAAGATTATATAATATATATTTATATAATTCATTCATTTACTTATATATAATTAATATTTAACGTTCAATCGATCGTACGCTCGTTTAGCCGTTACGCCGCATTTTCTTTTTTAATTAGACAATTTGATCCCAGAACACATGGTAATAGCTTAAAAAACGTACCATTTATTTATAATTTTCGCACGAATCTTTATGTATAAATGTACAGGTATCGTAAATCGCGTTCATCTCGTAGACCCGACTATCTGGATCGACTTTATCCATTATAATTACATCCATTTTGTAGGCCCTTTTATCCTTCCAAAACGAAAGGCTTGCAAACAAGACACAATCCTCTTTACAATAAATATATTAAATTGGAAGAGGGTTTTACATGTCTGTGACGTTGGGATCAAATAGGTAATTCCGTAAAAAGTGAAAAAAGGAAGACATAACGATCAAAACTAGATCTGGAAGGATGTTTAATTATACTCCTTGCTCCAAGCCTTTCCCAATGCAATTTAAGTAACTAGTTCTTTGGCTTGTAAGTAATAATTAATGAATTTCACTATGACTATTAAAAATCTATTGAGTTTTCCATTCACATATTTCCATGTTCGTTAATAAGCATTTAAGCCATATGAGTTTTATATGTATTGTAAAAAAACTTTTTTGACGTGCTATACATGTACGAATCCTGATAGTAAATCTCATCACAGCGAAATTCATTATGTTGGTTGAAGTAAAAATAACACATGTACTCGTCCACAACAATATAAGCTCATCGTAGCATTGACCACAACTTGTACAGAATTATATGCACATGGCCACAGGTGTAATTGTATTAAATTAAAAAAAGAGAAAATGGGGACAAGGGGAGAAAAATAGTAACGTGTAAACTGGAAGAAGTTAAAGAAGCTCTTCGTTCTCGTCGGTGACGCCGTACATCTGCGGTCGCCGTTCCTGTTGCTGTTGCCTCAGCGCCTGCTGTTGCTTTTGCAGCAGCGCGATGCTGGCAGCCTTGTAGTTGATCGGCCCGTAGGAACGGTAGTCCACGTCCGCGTAGTCGAGATCCGAAAATTCCGGTTTGAAGGGCTGCGTAAACAGAACATGACAACGACAACCTTAGTTTGACACGTTCTTTCACTTTCAATGTCAACGCAGCCGAACGCAGCCGCGCGTTGCTTCGTCTTCAAAGCCTCCTGCATTTTGCATTCAAGTGTG
>SHCU01000009.1:240054-251545 GCA_004307685.1 Ceratina australensis
CTTAGTTTGACACGTTCTTTCACTTTCAATGTCAACGCAGCCGAACGCAGCCGCGTGTTGCTTCGTCTTCAAAGCCTCCTGCATTTTGCATTCAAGTGTGCATGTACGTACGTACAATGCAAAGTTTCGCGGGAATGGCGGCAGAAGAGGAACGTTAGAAGCATTTTAATATTTATCTTGTTTAGAGTTCCGCAGACGAATTCTTGTATCAAGATCGAATCCAATTCGCATAATTTATCGTAGCAACGAAAGTAACAAATAACAGAAGGTCAATTAGATTTATTCAAGGATTATAACAGATACTTTGAAGCTGCGAACATTTTATGTTCTTCGTTGCACGTGTATGCAATTTACAATTAATTTGGTTAAAAATTGGTCATAGATAGGTTAGAAAGAAATTACTAACTTAGTGATAAAACAGAAAAGCAAACAAAAAAAGTAGCTACTTGTAGTTATATCTTAATGAGATTAGTAGAGAGAATGCAATTGCAACGCATTGTTATCTACTTCCAAGATACTTGCCGAGATCTTTTTGAAATTTTCTAATTTAGTGGTGATATCTTATAGATACATTTCTCTTGAATTTCTTTTAGAGCGTTTTGTAAAAAAGTGACATAACTATCCAGATAAAAAAAATATGCTCTATCTGCTTTTACTCTCATCTATCCAAGTTTTAATTCTAAAACTTCGCTCATCTCATTTCCTTATTCATAGTCGTTCTGCGTCATCTTCGCTTCTCGGATTATGAAATGTTAAGAGTAAAATACTAGTAGCATAAAATTTCTGAACGTATCAATAATTTTCACCGAAAAATATACGTTATTTACCTCTTGATAGAAACTGATTTTAACGTAATAATGAACTAATAAAGATGTGTCGTATAAATGAAATTTAAATAATTATATTTATGTCGAAGTTCAATCGCGCCGCATTCAGTAAATATTTATTCGTATTTATATGACAATCTGTTTCACCTAATAAACCCTCGTTAATAATGATTATTCTATCTTTTTGATGTATATATTTGAAAAAACGTATCATCACACACAGTGTATTTGTACGTCGTTCGGTACATTTCAATATAATTTATCTTATTTGAATTCCTAGTATTTTATCATGATTAACTTTCGTGCTGCAAATTGAAATAATTAATTATTGTAATTAATAATCACTGACCTGGTTTCATTAATTATTTGCACGTGTCTTGTGCTCATTAATAAATCATAATTTAACAATATTTATTATTTTCGCACAACTGCTTTCCAGTTTTATGAACGCATAAATCTTCATTATTCGATAAAAAAATATCCTTTAATGTTTCAACTTTTTACCGTATCTCCTATTGCTTTATCGTGATACGTTGATTAAAATCGTATCGCCGTATTTTATTTCTCCCGCGTAGATACACTTTCTTGTTTTCATTGCTATTGCTTCGATGCATTCGCGGCTGCATTTATGTCACGGCGAGGCGCAGAAAATAGCAGAGCCACGAAACGGAAAAAGAGAGAGAGGAGAACGAACGACGCTGAACTCGGGTATTCAGCAGACTTTTTTTTGCTGACCGCGCAACGATACAATTGCTAAGAAATCTATTCCGGACATTAGCGTGTCGATACGAATATCTTTCCCTTTATTTCACGCCGGCAGCTGTGAATTATTAGATTAAAAATGTCGGGCATCTTTCACGTAAAAACGTATCTCGGCAGTGCTTGATACTTTATTGCCCGCTACGTCTGCCATTATTATTAAATAGAAGTAATCGTTTCAATTAATCGACATAATTCTATAATACGATGTCAAATGTAAACGCGAAAGTAAATTCTGGAATTAATTTACAGCGAAACGAATGTCTGACCAAACACAGTCCATTACTACTTGCTTCACTTAGTTTCTGTTTTACAACGCGTTGCTCGATTATAAGCGAATTCCATCCGCTCCGGTAACCTAGTACCACCGCTCGAAACATACGTATCTCTAATAAAAAAGAAATCCGCGCTCATTCACCGGTTCTGTGTACAACTGAAACCTCAAACTTTTGAAACACGCAATGAATATGCAGTTCGCGGTTCAAATCCGAATGAAGACCCACCATGGCAGGCGCGAGCGATACGCGTGTTTTTTTTCTTTCTCTACGTTCGAAAAGCAGCCATTTGAAACGGTAACTGGAGCTACAGAACCGGGGTCGTTGTCGCGATCATTCTAAAATTTCGGCGTGCACGATCAAACGCGGTATCCGGCCGATGAATCGGCTACGAAATTTTCAGTCGAACGACCTGATTCATTCGCCGAGCAGACAAACGATACGCTATCGTTTGAATTCAAATAATCCGATGTTCGTTTCGCGCAGATACGCGGTAATATCATTAGCCTGCTGATTGGCATGCGCGGCGGTACAATAATTATAATGAATCGGATGTGGAAAAGATTCGAATCAAATTTTCACGCTCGATGCTCTCTCCGCGACGAATTTCTTAATTAATTATCAAGTGTATTTACGAAACTTTAATCACTATTCATTTTTCTTACTTATACCATGTGATACCGTGAAGTCCCTGTTTTTACATATCTTTTATTACATGCGTTTTGCTTGTAATTGGAATTTTTTAAACAATTCCTCACGACTAAAAAAGCGGTGTGCATACATACATTTGGAATTGGTGTGCACTTTGGGGAGCGAGTTAATCCTTTGCACTTGTTGCCAACTGAGAACATTGACCGAATCGTCATCGTATTTTTGCTATACGAAACTGTGCACGTCTGAACTTGTGCTTACGCTAACGTTCGTAAGTTTCAAGTTGGACGTTTATTAAACTTTGCGATCGGGATTGGAGTTTATGACGCAGACGTGACTGTTCCGTTGCTCTAAAAGCTAAACTCCAAGAAAATCTGAGAAACAGAAGCCCGACTTAATAACGGATCCACAATTTCTAAATCGGAACTTTCATTCTTTATAATTACTTCGGTTATTTTCTCCATTAAAACTATAGTCTCACGGAGAATATTATCAGTTTCTTTGATCATAACTTATTTTTAACTATTTTCACTTTTCACACTAGTCCTGGTAAAATGGATAGAGAAGAGAACAAGTTTTTTGCGACAAAATTTAAGCGAAATAACTGGTGCCACTTATCAGCCAGCAATTATTGATTTCACAAATTCTGTACTTGTAACGTGATAATTAAGTGGAAAACTAAGACATTAAGAAATAGTGTGCCTTGATAACGTTGCCATTATTTTCATGTTCTATACTAAATTCTATAGCCTATCTTAAGTTAAGTATCTGCAGTTCTTGGAGGACCTCAAATTATAATATAGATAATCATTTGATTTCCTTGAATGTTTCATGTAACTGAAATTTTATACGACTCTCTTATTCTGTACTTTTCGTCATGGAAAATAACAGATTTGCGTCTTCAAGTGCAAAGGATTGAATACTACAATACTGAAAGCTTTTTTCTACAAACAACAGATTTATCGACCATACGCTGATACGTATACGTTGGTTTGATAACAAATCTAAGCCATACGACGTAATTCATAGAGAAGACAATGTACCTACAAGGCATGTCGGACGCCAAAGTGTCCTAGTAAATGTACGTATCGCTCTTTGTCCGCTGACCCTCCTACGAACAAACATTTAGATACAATTGTTATGTATGCCGATGTCGTATACAGTTATGGATACAAACGACACCATTCAAGCTCCCCGTAATTTCTTCGAATTTCGCATTTCATTTCCCCAGCGAAATTGCTGCCCTCTGTTAGCAAACAGTCTTCAAATTGATACGTTTTAAACAATAATTGTATTCCAAGTTTTGACTGTTAATCTTATCGGTGATTATTATATTTTGTCAGGTTTGGTACTTATCGTAACGGAACAAATTTATGCCAATCATTTCAATACCAGGGTTACCGAAAGTTGTGGACACGCAAATTACAACTGAATTAAAAATCCACATAATGGCACTCTATAACGGTTTCAATTTTCCCGATAAAAATTGTCCGATGATTGGAAACGTTAAACATCCGAGATTTATTCGAATTCCCAATTCGTTTAATGTTGGTTTTTCATCTCGCGTTATTCAGTTTACCCGGTTTCGATTTTATGCGGTTTAATTGATTTTTCTTGTTAACTGGTTTCAATTAAAATACTTACCAGTAACCGATCACCATCGATAGGGGAATAAAAAAAAGGATACAAAACGAAATAAAAGATTTCAATCCACCGATGACCGCAATTATGAAAAAAGTGGCAAGCTAGAAGAAAAGCAAAAGACAAGGACAAACAAACGCAGAGGCAATGGCAATTCAAATAAGAGAAAATATCAGACGAAAGCAATGAAACAATCAAATGAAATAAAATATGGAACCTACCTGTAATCGTGTTGGTAATAAATTAAGATTCAAGTGGAAACGAGGCATGTCTATACATTTAGGGAATTGCTCAGTGAATAATTTATTTTTTAATTGATTGTCGCATTTTATATGATAATGATGAAATAATTTTTAATACGTTGTGATCTACGTTCTTCTTAAAATTGTGATCATGAATTCAACTTGTATATTTGAACTAATTATATTAGGTCATTAAGTATGAAATGTCCGATTACCTAAAGCCACAAGTTTGATACCAGATATCTCCGATATTTCATTTCGATCGTCTTTTATTTTTTTGCATTGGGAAGGCATGCCACCTGGCTTTCAGATGCACTCTTTTTTTAACGGTCTGTCGTATTGTCATCTGGACGTTAAATGTTATAAGTCATGGATAAGACGAAAATGCGAGTTATTTTCGAATATGAGTTCCATCGCGGAACTAATGTAGCGAAGGCAAGCCGAAATTAACGAAGTGTTTGGCAAAGATGTGGCTAACGAACGTACAGTACGTCGGTGGTTCGAAAAATTCCGATCCGGAGATTTTGATCTTCAAAATGAACCACTCGGACAGCCTCTCGAGCAAGGTGGATAACGACCAACTGAAAGCTATAGTGGAAGCAAATCCATCGTTTCCATTATTTCTTGCCCGATATATAATAAACCAAAGTTTCGGTCTCAAATCGGACGTTTCATACTTAATAACCTAATACAAATCAATTCAGTTGATTTTGAATAATCCGGTAACTATCGAATCCTGTCATGAGAAAATCTGTCTACTGACCTTTTAGACATCGATCTCCTGACCGACGTCCCGGAAGTGCAGTTCCGAGTACTGCATGATCGTCGGCGCGGAGGGCGAGCGACCATCGCCGAGATTCGACGACGCTCTTTTCTGTTTGTTTCTGGTCTTCGCGTCGCCCGCTTCCGCGTACTCGGAACACCGGTTCGCTTGCCTCTCCCAGATCTGCTGCCTGGGGTTCGGCCGGTGACGATCAGCGGCGCATTCCGCGATCTCGTCCTCGTAGTAGTCGTACGCGATCTTGCAGGTCTCGGGGATGCCGAGGTCCGGCGGCTGTTCCCGCGACCTGTTCACCTGGTGGAAGCTAGTCTCGTACGAAGGCGCGGTCGCGTACGCGTCCGACCTCCTCGAGGCGTCCGACCGTCTCTGCTTCTGTTTACGATCCGCTCGTTTCTGCTTGCGATACGATTTCTGTCGCTCCCGATCGCTGGATCGGTTGCTCGCGTGCCGCCGCGGCGGTTGCCTCGCGGCGTCGTGATTCGTGTAATTCTGTTGCTGCTGCTGCTGCTGCTGCTGCTGCTCGTCGTCCGGGGCCACCATCGACAGATGGTTCTCCTGCTGCTGCTGCGTGATATTAGGCGGACGGCTGTTCGCGTGAACGTACGAAGTCTGCAGGGGGCTAACTATCGAGGAATGGTACAGGCTGCGCGTTAGTGGCAGTGTTAGTTGGCTGGAACTGTTGCTCGGTAACGGGAAACTGTATTGCTGCATCTCCTGCCGATGCTGCTGCTGGTAGTGCTCTTTGTAGTTGTATAGGCTGTTGGTCTGCAACAGGCACGGTTAGTCGCTGGGGATATAGCCCGCCCGGGGAGGCATCGTTAGTACCGGATTGTACACGGTGTCCGGTGGTATCGCACAAACAATATCCCATACTTAGTCGCGAGTCGAAATTAATAACATTCTGGCGTGCAATCGTATATGAACTTGTTTACGCGATAACGCGATCTCTGTATAAAAATGGTAAGGTACATTTATTCCATTTCATAATTTCTGCTTAATGGCATATTTTTTTATAATTATATGTTATTTTAAGATCGTAGAAATATATAGAAATTTGTATGTTACCTTAGGAATACGAAAACTAAGACAGTCAGTAAAATTTGTCGAACTTTTATCTTACTTCTTATATATATCCATATAAAGTAAATTGAAATAAGAAACTAAGCGACTCAACCACTTCAATCACTGTTAAAATAGTACTGTATGAAATCAGATGTAATATATGTTGAATGAAATTAAACATACACTATGTTTTTCAAGTATGAAATCAGATACATTCGGGGTATTAGTGGACACCGTGTACGTAGCGACAGTAAGCCAGGAGGCGAAATGTTATTTCGTCTTTCGGTGGTGCCGACGGGGTAATCGGTGGTCACGTTGCAACCGAGGAGAAATGTAATCGCTCGTGGATTGGCGTTTCGGGATTCGTGTCCGGATTTTTGAACGCCCGAATCGAGCCCGATTGAATAATTGAAACGACTGTGACAGGCGCGGACGTACTTGTCACGGTCGCGCCTGCAAATCTCGTTTTTCCCAAACGAAGTGCGAAGATGAACTAGCTATTTCACTGTTTCGAAATGATAGATAGGATAAGTACACGTTCTGAATATTTTATAATCCAACAACAGTATCCTTGATTTAGTGACGATGTAACGAGTGTCAACATACATTAAATTATATTCTGATTAATCAGGAGACAATTGACAGGTGTACTTTTCCAAACTGTAAATCTTGTTTTTACAATTTCTGTATTGAAACATTCTCGAATATTTTTCTATTACTATGTTCATTCAAAAAGTAAACGTTCTCTCGATAAATAATGAATGGTATCGTGCTTACATATGTAAACAACGTGTCAATCTTACGTGATCAATAGGTTTGATTTTTGAACAGCATCCACATGTCAACGCGTTGACAGAGAAATACGCCGATTAGAAATGATTGACGTGCAAGTCGATTGTTCACAAACAACATGAGTGAGAGAGAATTGAAATGCGCAGAATTCAGTATTAAAAGTGGAAAATCATTTTACATTATCATTTCTATATGTATATAATACTTATGGATTTATTCATAATTTCATTCTCTTGAATGCACTTGATGAAATAGCTAATATTTTATTAGATTTTCTGCGAAGAATGAAAAAATAAGTTCGTGGCAATTGATTCTGCATTTCTCCTTTGGTTCACTTAAGCAAGCCAAGCGACTGTTTCCGCTGTTTGTAAAGGAGATGAGGTAAAAAGAGGAACGGAGAACGGGAAGGGAACATTGAAACAATATTTTACCTCCTTGATGGACGAATTCGAAAAGCTCCGGTTGCAAGCGGCTCGTGCACGCGTGCTGCTTTAATCATTACATGTACACTCGTGTAGTGTAAGTGTGCGCGTGTGTTTGTATGTGTGTGTGTGCGGGGAGGTGAAAACTTACTTGATACGCGTCCGACACAACACAAGGACGGTCGCTACATGGACGGCCAGATCCAGCTTAGCAGGGAAAATATGATTTCCGATTATAACTCGGCAAGTTCCAGCAACTCTACCTCCTATTTGCTCGAAGCTGTTGTTTTATATCTATTGCGGAAACGTAAATCGTACTCATGCAGTTGGTGCGATGCTAATTTTATTAGAAAACTGGTGCTGCTTAAAGAACAGGATATTTACTTCGCCTATGAAACATCAGCATCCTTTTCGTTCCTGTCGCCTCCAGGCGATACGTCTCATCCGACTCGACAATATAAAAAAAAAACTCTTTTACTGAATCTTCTTATCTATTTCCGGGCCACTAGACAAAAACGTGCTCGCAGAGAGAGCGATCCATCCGGCGGATCGATCACCCGAACAAAACGATCAATCGCATCGCGTCTGGTTTCAACTCGGTTAGCAAGAAACCGAGGGTTTCTTCTCCGCGGCGACAGCAACGATCCTCGGATGCGGGCGAGCATTCGTACGAGTAGATACACGAGTAGAGTCGACAAACCTTAGTCCTAGGTAACGAGCCGTCGTTTTTCGGTGGGAAAACGGGCGGGGGAACGTTTTGGTAGACGTGCTTCGAGGGATCCGTCTTTCTCGACTTCCTCGGCGCTGGTACCGGCGGCTGTTCCGGCCTCGACTGACCGTTGTCGCTTACACGATTCTCGTTCGACGACGACGTGTCCGCCGCGACGATCGTCGCGATCGTGCTCGTGCTACCGTTCTTGTGCGGGCACTTGTATATCGGTATCGCGTACATCTGATACTTCCTCTGGACGTACTCGTGCCGCCTGCACAGCCTGAGCGAGTAGAACTGCGACCGCTTGTGCTTCCTTCGCCGCGGTTTCAGGCTGTTGTACCTCAGGACGGGCGAGTTGCAGCCCCTGGGCATGTTGTAGTCGCTATAGTGCGGGCCCAAGTGGCTCCTGGTCGACTCGTAGCCGGAACTCGCGTCGCATAGCGACGCCGTTCTGCTCGGCGGCCGCGTGCTATACGGCGAGCTGGGCACCGAATGGTGATGGTGATGGTGGTGATGATGGAGGTGATGCAACGTGCCATGCAAAGCCGAAACTCGGGCAAACATAGGGGAAGCCGACTAAAACAAAAGACAACCGGCCTCTACTTATCCTCGACATCCTCCTCTCTTTGCACTCCACCTCCGCTCGTTTCGCTCAGTGAATGCTTACCTAGGTTTCTATTATTATCTACGTGCAAACTAGAATTTTGGGATATAAATTTTACACCCAAGAATTTATTGTACAATTTTAATGCTACGGATAGTTAATTCAAATTTCGAAACGAACTATTGTTTTATACATTTTGGTAATACTGTTTGTTTATTTCGCTACAGATTTTTCGTGATTTCTGATTGACGTAATGGGAGTGCAAAGAATTGGAACCCTTCGGGTTGTTCAGTATCGAATCGAAATTGCATACAGTGAATCGCGGACGAAAAATATTCCTTAATTCGTTTTCCAGAGAGAAATCCTATTTCCTTTGCTATTATTAAAATCGCAACGTTCGTAGCAGATGAAAAGAACAAAACATTTATCATTTTTTTTTGTTACCGAAAACCTCGGTAAATTAATTAATTTTACGTTTTAAATCGCGTTCCGCAGTAAACGTTCGCAAATTTCCATCGTCCGGAAACTTTCCCGGAATATCGGGCATAACTCTTCTCTTCGGTAACTACCGTTCGTTTCGCCGTTCATATTTAAACGGGAACCAGACGGGAATAAATAAAAGCGCGCTAGCGCAAGCAGCGGCTATTATTAATTTCCATCGTTCCGAAAGTACTTCCGTATTCAATTTCAGATAACGTCGAATCGACGGTGCCCGATCGAAAGTTTCCTAAAACGTTCATTGCGTGAGTCCAGATAAGCGATTGTTTTAATCGTCCCATATTTGTCTCGGGCAACTTTGCCGATTGCACTGAACAAGCTTCCAGGTTTCTTTGACGTTATCTTCGAACCACAGCCAGTTTATTTCTTCGAAGTCTCAAAACTCCAGTTGGATCAAATTCAGTTACGAGATTCATTCTAAAATCAATTGCTACATTTTTATTCAAATAATTGTGTAACATATTTCATAGGTTGTCCCATAAGTTTCTTCCCAATTTTTGAAACGGAATTAATATATGGTCCGAAAGAAACTTACGGGATAATCCAATACGTGTAATCGCAATTTCTTTTGTTGCTTTACTCACATATCGGTTTCAACTGTTTGAAATTAATTGATTTTAATCAATTTTTAAGTTTTTTAAGTGGTAGTTTCACGGGCTAAAAAGAATGAATTTTCAATATCTGCTCTATTTCACCTTTTATCACAAATGTAACGAGGTGCCTCCGTAGATTTCTGACGACGACGAAAGGTGAATATAGAGCACATATCGAAAAAAAAATATTTTTGCCTCCTGACATTTCCATTTCAAAAACTTAAAAATCCATTCAAATTAATTAATTTCAAACAATTGGATTAGACAGGTGTGTAAAGCAACAAAAGGAATAGTGGATGCATGTATTGAATTATCCCTTAAGTTTCTTTCGGATCGTATATTAATTTCCTTTCAAAAATTGGGAAGAAACGTATGGGACAACCTAATATGAAAATAGTTGTTGTACACTTCGAAATTGCTCGTGCTTATACTTTCGGTTTAGCTGGCTTGAAAGAGTATAAATTATACTTAACAAATTTTTTATTCAAGATAGATCGAATCGGTGAAAAAAATCTATTCACCGGTTTGGCTTCACCACCGTAGCTGGTGTGTCAACGGTGCGATGTAAACACAGGACAAACGGGCAAACAACAGGAATACTGGCTGTAGAATGAGATCCGGTCATCGAGACGCGGGGTATTGTCAACGTGTTTGCTTCATTTCAATCGGGCCGCGTTGCAATTGCCGGGCCAAGGCCGAGGCACAAAAAAAGAGGGGAATCAAAGCGAAAAAACATACAGGCTGTTTTTCTAGCCGCGCTTCGCACCGCTCTTGATCATTCCACTTACCTGTACTTACACGTTGCTTCGTTCCGACTTCAATCCCGCTGAAGTAGCCCTAAGAATATTGTTTTAAAACTTGTCCCGCTCGTTTTATAGTTCATTGATACAGTTTGTCGTAATTCTGATGAATACCCATAAAGTAATTCATTTATATTAACATTTCATTAATATGTTTTATTCATTACGTGATTAAACATTTGGATTGATTGTGTGCATAACTGAAATCACGATTTAGTTGTAATTATAAATTCAACGAGAGCTGAATCAACAGCAGAACATCGTGTGACGGACGAGCGACGTTAAAGGGGCTCGTGAACAAGAATAAATGCGATTCAAGGATAAAACTACTACGAAGATGAACAGTTGAGCTCATCGCAACAAGCGGAAAATTAATTTGTTATCGCCGTGCGTAACCCTGACACGGACTATGTGCGCCCGCAATACCGATCAATTGCGTATTGGCGCATCGATGACGATTTATGACACGTCGCGTTGCGATCGCTCGGCACTGGGTTTCACCGTTTATCCAAAGCGGGCAGACCGCGGATTGCACCGATTCGCCTGAATATCCATTCATTAACCCTTCACGCTTCTGCTACATCGAGAGAGTGAGAGGCTCTATCGACGCCACCGTGCTCGCTGCTTTTACTCTCCCCGGATGAATTTCACGCTTTGAAAGTTCCCGTAATTTTCGCCCTCGGCCTTTCCGCGCGAAGCTCGCCGATTAACATTCCCCGACCCACCCCCAACCGCTCTCTCTTTTTTCTTTTTTTTTTTAATTCCGCGCCCGATGACTGCCTGATTGCAGTTAAAATATATTAAATGGCAAGATGCGCGCTGTTTTTAATGC
>SHCU01000009.1:252456-279898 GCA_004307685.1 Ceratina australensis
AATTCCGCGCCCGATGACTGCCTGATTGCAGTTAAAATATATTAAATGGCAAGATGCGCGCTGTTTTTAATGCGAATTAGATTTTTCACTGATTTCCAAGCACTGCTGGTGAAATTCTGCGATCTCAATTTATTTTCGAGGGCTCATGAACTTCCAAATGAGACACGAATTTAATGAGAGTTTTTAAGTCGGATTGTCAATTAGAATCGAATGTCATTTACAAATTTACGATGCGAGCATTAGGAGATAGCGAGACCTGGTACTTCGAGTATATTACATTTAAAAATGTTTCGGAAAATATGACTCAGATTTCCCAATGGGAAACTTTTTTACATTGACGAATATTTTTTACTTGAACGAACGTTCATTGAACCTGAATTCAGTTTTGCTGTGGTACATTGTTTTATTCGAAAATTCTGTTTATTACGCCAATAGTTGAAATTCCTGCTAAAATTCTACGTTCTCGACCCCAGTGCATTATGTGTGCGTACGTTTCGCCACATATCCGAAATCGTCTCGCCGCATCGCGCCGGTGGTTTCGTTCAATTATCGACCGTTAATCGCCGACGCGTAACCGGTTTGTTAATTAGCTCGAAGAGGGAAAACGCGGCGTGTCAAACAACAGCGAGCGGGACTGTGAAAGGTTAAACGGACAACAGGCAACAGGGAAGGGTTCGGCTCGATTCTAAGACTCGTAGTTATTGCCACGAATTGCTGACAAACTATATCGCAGCCAATTATACAGACCCCAGAATTACACAGAAAATCGTGGGAATATTCATTTCTAAATGAAGTTTCATCCTATTCGGAAAATTCCTAAACGAAGTGTTCAGTTTTAAACGAAATTTTCTTCGAAACATCTTTTAGAAGTGTCAAGTTTAATTTCGTTTAGGCATATATTCACGCTGTCTTGTTCGACTGCACGCTTTGAGGCTGCCTCTAGGATCATGTACTCGCACTTTGAATGCACCCAACGCCATAGTTGCATCTTTAATTAATCAGCCATCGTTGGCAATTCCGTGGCGTAATCACAGGAGAGGACCGTAACGTGAGATGCAAATTGGCCAACATTTATCGTCTCCCGCTGATTATTTGGCATTAGGGAATCGATCCTTCCGGGTCTGGTCAAAGCGTCGGTGTTAACATCGTCAGAGCACGGAACATATCGCGTATGATATATATTTTTATTATCCTCATCCGATTGTATTTTACACTTAACGGTTTTCAGAACCACGTTTAATTAAAAGTCTCCGATGCCGATGGTCATCAGATAAATGACCGAAAGTTGTTTCGTTAGTTTTATATCTGTATTAAGGAAGTAGGTAATGTAATTCGCAGTAGGTAAGTAGAAATTCCCTCACGTTAGTAAAGGAGCGTTGAACGTTGATAAAGCTCGATAGAAATTCCATTGGAAAATCGAATCTCGACAAGAATCAGCGTTCAACACACGAGAAAAGGTCCGTGAACTCATTTAAATGGTCGCGTTCCATCGCGATTCGCTTTCCCAAATCGGTTCGAATGGAAACTCGTCGTTCGAGGGCTAATTGTTTCCCTTCCACTCATTTTTCCCTCCGCCCTCCGGTACTCCCCCGACACGGAACAATCACGTTTCCTTGACGCGGCACAAGTTTCGCTCGTTTTCATTCCCGAAATTAGCAGGGTCCCATAGGGAAAACTTTTTACTCATTGTTACCCGGGTCCCTTTGATCTCGGGGCCGGACGGTTGTTGCGCGTTGCCAATTTTCGGTTAAGCGTCCTGGCACCATGGGTCGAGGGGAACGTTTGCGACACGGAGTTTTTCGCGAAACTACTCTGCAATTCCAATTCGACGCCGATACTTCGCTACGGTTTATTAAGCAGGAAGATCTCCAAATGAAGGTAGTATCGCTTAATTACTAAGATTGGTAATTTTCCTCTTTATAATTGAAATTAGTCAGCCCGAACGGTCCTGAAAATATTTTCATTCATCGTTTCGCTTGGGAAGTAATAAAAAGGAGAAGTACTTGTGCTCGCGGTGCAAACAAATCTTTTTGCATAAAACCTGAATTAAAGCTTTTACGTAAAAACTAAATTAATCCCTTCTTTCCCAACGTGCTCGCAGCGGTGAAATAATTTTTAACGTTTTTAAATAACGTTAATGGATTATTAAGGTTGAAACAGGCGGGCTTCTTGTGCGCGTCGCAGGTGTTGCGGCGCGAGATTAGGCGGATTGAAAGAAGTAAGAATAACACGGAGACTCTCTCTCTCTCTTGGGACGAGGTAAATTATTTTTTAATGAACCAACGGAGTTGGGATTGTGAAGGCCTTGTATCGGAGGTCTTGTTTCAAATTGGCCTTTAATAATTTAAGGTTGACCCGTAGTTCTTTTTTGTTGCGCGCTGATTAACGAACACGGTACGTAGTGTAAATAGGCTGCCAATTAAAATTGTACGATCGCACCGGGTTATTCTCGCAGTTGCACGCTATTTCGAAATATTCAGTAATACTAAAAAGAATAGTAAATTATCAAAGAATTGATAAATATGTCTTGAAGTCAAAATTATAAGAAGTGTATCAGTAATTATACACTGAATTAGTGTTTTAAATTAAATGAACAGGGGCATTGTATTGTCTGCAGCGTACAAATATTTTATTAGCCGAACGTAATTCTAGCTCGTATTTCCGTTTAACACCTGCACTCCATAAAAATTTTACGCCTTCCTTTTTATTCTGTTCTCATAAACGCCCTCTGGTATAATACAGGAAAATGTGTCGCGTAAAAGAGTTTCCTTGAAAATAAGAATTGCATATTAAGAGTAATTTGATTCGTTTAAAGGCGAATTACGAGGTAGACAGAGAACGTGCGAAGTAGGAGACTGTATCTGCGAATTAAATTTTAACAGAAGCTTGAACAGCGTTCACGAGTAGTTTTCAAATAAATATGGATGCTCTGTGGATATTAAGATCTAACGTTCTCTGGTAAATGTTATATCAACTCATTGGATCTTTCATAACAGGCTCAATCTACGTTCCTTTGACAACCAAAATGCATGAAGTACATTCACGGGCAATTGTTGCGCGATGCTATTTGACTCTATGGCTTTGCCTATAGGCTTCCTTTCACGCGTTTTGACTAAAAGCGAATTGAATAGTGTCTCCATCTCCGAGAGTGCTCTAAATGATCAAAGCTATTGCTGGGTATGGGCGGCGTAGCTAAATGCTTTCCGTCTAAACCATCTACGAATGAGATAATCAATTTTTGGACAGATAATCTCATCGTTTACAAGCAGTCCGTCTGTTGTTCTCGTATCGAAATTATGAAGTCTGAATTTCATCGATTAAATGGTTGCGATAAATATGTAACGAATTCGAAAGCTTAACGCGAAATTGAATTTCAGGACGAAGTTAAAAACCAAGCACGTGCATTTTGCAACGGATTCGAAAATTTGATACCTTTAATTCGCGTGGCCACGCGTTATTTCGTGGCATACATCGGGTTATAATTACACGGCGAGCGTACTCGGTTTAAATAGAATAAATCATATAGCCGCGCGGCTTTTCGACCCTGGCAATTAGCGAACGTTAATTCGGTTTGAAATTTATACTTTCTGAACACTCGACGAACGCGTTAATCATTCCGCGTTTCCCGTCAAGCATAATCCCGTCCAACTGGCGTGGGGTCGGGGACGCAAAAATTATTATACGCGCGATAAACACGGTTGATACCCGTTAAACGTGACGAACGCTCCGTGGGCAATTTTTCCAGCAACTTGACAGTAATTTATGTCGCCCCTTTTCAAATGCAAACCCCTGGCATTCGTCGTATCAGGTTATTTTCATAATTGGCAACTTCGATTTCACGCATGATCAATTCGTTTCGAATATTGTTTTTTTTTTCTTTTTTTAATTAACTTACGCTTTATTAGAATCGGGTAATTATAAATTTATTAAAGCGAGCACGATCTGATCTTTAAGCGCTCATAAACCATGCTTGATAAGTCAACGTGAACCGTGTTCGTAGTTTCAGATACCGGGTAAAATCGTGAAAATAAAACTTGGCTCTTAACCCACGTTTATTGCATTAAAATATCTCGGCAAGAACTGGATGAAGGACGAATTCGCCCGAGAGATTAGTTGAAAAATTTTGCGCTGCGTTATTAAACGAAAAGTGCAGTCGTAAACTCGGCGTCCGCGACGTGATCCTTATTTCCAAAATGTCTGCGAGATATTAACTAGTCGAGCAGAACCGAGTGTAATTTTTCATCCATCAGTGTTCGCGAACTTTCGCGGGAGCAGAGTCCTGCTGCAATTTTATTCCTCCTAATGCATTAGGCGACTTTATAACTTCTGCTTCTAAATGAGGAAAGTCATTTATACACGTTGCTTATACATTCATCCTTAAACATATTCGATTTTAAAAATGCTTCTTTTCGTGTAACAATTTCTTTGTCGCAAACAATGCGTGTTTTAATTAAATACTTTTTCTCAATCCGTTAACGTACAGACTTGCTGCGCAGGAACTAATAACGATTTTGCTGATTTGTCAAGCTGTTATGTACGAGCGTATAAACATTTGGACGCGCGAACCGACCGCCGATCGATAATTAACGCGTTATAATCTGTCGCGGGTGGCCTGTCGAGAGCGGCGGCCGCGAATGAAATATGGATTCCAACGTAGTGGAACTAGCCGCGGGTAAAAGCTTCCGGGACCAGAAGACGTCTGACAAAGGGTCTCCTCCATTTAATATCCATCCGCCTCGCTCTGTCCGCGCGCGCCTCTCCTATCCATACTCAATTACTTCGGGATACGAACCGTTCCTCTGCTTCCGATACGGCCATTACGGAGACACTCGGTTAAATAAGAGGGAATTAACCCAGTCTGTGTGTGGCTTTCAACCCTTCCCGCGATTTTCTACCCCTTTGACGGAAAACCGTGGCGAGGGCCTGACAAATTTTCAGAAGGAACGAATTTCAACCACACCGACTGCCTGCACGATTCTTCGACAATTTTATTCGCGAGGAACAAGCATTGATTAAACTGAAAAATGTACGTAGCGATAAAAAGTGCAGTGGATCGTGTTCATTTAAATTTCCATCGTCAATGGAACTCTGTTAGCTGTAAATATTTCAAAGCTCCATATCACTCTCATAAAGTATATCGCCTAATATATTCGAGCCATAAAAAGTTGACGATCCCTTCCGTTTCCTGTTTACATACGAGACAACGCATTAGCCGGATCATACGCCGGGTCTATTATTCAACGCATGAAACCGAACAACGTACCCTTCGATAACGCTTATCAACGGTAGTTACATGGAATGGGAGCGTGACTACAAGCTTGGCTTAAGTTTTAATGCGCGTGTCGATGTGTGAAGGCCGCTTAAGATCGCAAAAGTATGTCTTCCGTTCGAAGGATGAATGAAAGCGCAAGAACAGCCGTTAAACTCAATAGAATTTCTAATACAGCAGTTTTGTTAATTTTATCTTGCTAACAATTTGTATTTGCTGTATAAAGCGGGAATGCCTCGGATCATTTTTCAACCGTAGAATCAATGAGATATCATAATTCTTTATTCGTCTGCTCGTCGACTAATTAGCGTCTTCAGTGCGAGGAATCAATTTATAATTGTCACTCAGACAACAGTTCTTATAAACGAAGATTTTCATTCCAAAGCGACTAAGCTCGTAGAACTTATCAGACCTATTCAAACTCCATTTCTGTGTTTACGCGTTTCCGCGGTGCGTCGAGGCGCAATACAGAGCCAGTTTTCTTGTACTCCCCGCTGGCAATCTCGTTGGTAGCGGGCCAGACTGCGAGGACCACTCGACCACTCGAGCCTGTTATAATGCGATTATTTCATGCCGATTTTCCGGCTGCGCGTTTCGCGGTTGAGGGAACCCACGAGTATCGGTGCTCCTAATATTTTCGACCTTCTTTTATCAAATTACCCTCGTCCCACCCTTCAGCCATGCCGTAGTCTCTCTCCCGTTTCGTCTTCGTTCCGCGCGAGCGAGAACGTTTGTCCTATCATTAGGTCTGTTAGGCGGCTCGACGGATTTTCGAGATCTCTATCATCGCGTACTCCCTCCTCTTCTCATCCGCCACGGCCCTCTCAATGTGTTCCGACCGGCGTTAATTAACGCCAAGGGGTAAACCCTCCCATTTTTCTCCACCCCTCCCTTTTCTCCCTTTGCTCGTTCTACTTCGAGGAGAGTAGCACGTGGTTAACGCTCAACTACCGACGCGATGGTACGCTTGTGCTTACAATTAAATAATGACGGTTTAACGTTCGTAACGACGCTTTGTTCCGCTTCGTTGCACCGTAGAAACCGACCACGTGCCTCTACGTGGGTTCAGTTGATTCAGATAGTTATAGTTATGCAGTTCGTTTTAGCTGGGGAGGATCAGCTAATGCTAATACTAATTCCGACGGGAATTGTTTGCGGCTGTCGGAGATTAGAGGTTGTTTTGAGTATTGTCGCAAGTGCTGAACAGGATAATTATAGCTGAACGATTATACTATATCATATCGTATTTGCTAACCAATAAAAATGTATATGAATAATATAAATTATGTAAAAGTGTAATACAAGAAATTCTGATTTTGCATGACAGACACATCTTGTAAAGTTAAAGCAGAATTTCATTCACCAACAGTACTGTCGCGTTTATTATTTTGCATTCGTCAGTAATAGATGTATATTGTTCACTTTGCAATAAATTTCAACACTTTTTACTTGACTTACATGTTGTGATTCTAGCGAAATGAAAATGACAATATAATGAGTCTACCAAATGTACATTTTTAAATTATGTTTGCATCCGACTAGCTAGATTGAAGCTAGTAAGAAGTTGATAGCCAAAGTGAAGTTGTGTCTGTGTTAAGGGAAGACATGCTAAATTGTAAGAGAAACGAACACAACGAGCATAGGTTTTCGTGCATTGGACGAGTTTCATATGCTATACTGACCTTGTTAGGCGGTGCTTGCATCCCGTGGAACGGCAGGTTCTCGTAAAACGTCTTCGTCCCGGACTCGGGCAGGCCCTCCGAAACGCTGTTCACGTGATTGTTATTCGCAGCTTGATTGGGATCTGTAAGCGCAAACGAAACATGAATTCGCCTAATCTGACATACGTCTCGCGAGTGTGTGTACATATATGTTCGGGAATTGCGCGAGAGCTACGGTGAGAGTCCCCGTGCATTGGAAACTGGCCACGCAAGAGCCTTCGTTTATTCGTCGAATCCATCGAATTTTACTCTTGCTGCAAACTTGACATTTGAATTTATGTACGAAAAAAATATACGACGACTCTTGACGCGACCTATTAATTTGAATATTTTAATCTGACATATATTATTAATTGGAATATGCTCTGATACAGCGATACGTATACGATATTAAACCGAGCGCTTGATATCGCGGTATCAACGTAATGTATACAGAATTTATTTTCTTACATATTCTATTAATATTATACGATTAAAATATTGACGGTCTTGTGAATATTGCTTGTATAACAGAAAAAATCATGTGCCCTTCTCCAAAAAACTGCTCTACCGGGTGTTAATAAAAGTTTGTAACATTTTTGAAAAATATTTCTACACACAGAAATTCTAGGAGTTTTTATTTTCCAAAAATTTCTCACGTTTTTATTAACACGAATTAGTAATCTGTTTATAGAGCGCGTGAAACCTCGAGTGCAAGTAGGTAAAGAGAGTCAAGAGACAGTTAGTAACCAGAGATAGAGAATTGAACTGATAAATATTCAAGTGTAATTACAAACACTAGGGTAAGTGAACAGATATGTGAGCCTAGAACTAAGGAAATTGAAATGGGCAAGGGGTATGTTTGGCGTCTCTTGATTAGTGTTTCCATTTTCGGTAATAGAACTACTGTTTGGATTCGTGTATCGATAAAACGAAGTTGCAGTGTAATTGAAAACGTTCTTAATTAGAGTATGGTCTAACAATTTATAGTCGTTCACGTTAGAATATTATTTTATTGTATCAAATAAAAAATTTGTTGTGTAATTGTATCTTTGAGAAAACAAGAAAAGATTTTCGTGTGCATTTTCTAACACAATGTCAGCCCAATAGCATTTCTAAGAGTCTCTTATCCTGCTAAAGAGTGATCAGTGAATTAGTGACTAAATAGTTAAACGAGTGATTTCACCAATTAATTATATTTTTTCTTTCCTTCCAATTTGTCAGACTTTCAGAAATTTCATTGTTGTGTCAAACACGTGCATGGAAGGTACAGGATATAAATGATATTATTTATAAACTCTGGTCCTGCTTTACAGAACGGTACCTGTCAATTTTAAATTTATAACTCGCGTTTAATCAATATCCGTGACGTGCACAAAAATTATTGGGCCGACGCACGGAACAGTTTATTCCAAGTGAAAGAAAAATATTCGGTCGTCCACCTATTTTATTACCTTTGCACCTTTCATCTTTCTATTCCATTTAATATTAAAAAAGAAACTGAATACTATTATAATAAAATTGATAATTCGTCAATTATTGTATATTAAAAAAGGAAACTTGGAAATATGATCATTCCACTTTCAATTTTGACATACTCCCATATAACAGTTCAGCAGCTTTTTAAATATATAAACATTTTCTACTATAATCCGACAAATATTTAATAAATTTTTTAATCAATTTCATACAAATATTTTATGCCGAAGATAATTGCCCACGAGCAAAGATTTGCTAAGACAATCAATCAAATCTCAAGTCCCAAGAAACAGTATTAACCATTCTATTGGAGTCATGCTATTTTTTTTTAATTATCATACGTACCTCCTCCTGGTTTTTTTCGCTTACGGGAGACGTTGCCTCGGTTTAATTCGAACGACGATTCTGCATGCAACGGCCGTTGTCGTGGCGCTATTCTTTTGTAAGTCACGGCTAGGGGAACACACAAAATAAAAAAAAGAAGAAGGCGCAAGCAACGATGCAAACAGGGAAAGCATGTTCTTCTCTCATGCATTACAATTTCCGATGTAACATAACACCTATAGTCTCGGTAATGGTACAATCTCAAAATCAAATGTATAATAATAATGAAAGAAAAACATGCTATATAATTTGCGCACGATACCAAACAACACAAGCAACTAACAAAAAATGGCTATGTTAAAAAATGAAAATCCATTTACGTTTTAACAATTCTAACGAACAGTTAAGGTAACAATGAAATGGTAGCATTATTATTGTAATAATAATGATTATTTTTTAGTAAAGCTTTTGTTGGTTTAATTTAAAAAGAGCGCTAACGAGAAATTAATTTTTTGCCGCTGCGCATGTATGGTGGAGCATCATCTGCATTTAATAAACAACGTTAGCGCGAACGACATTAACCACGGTAATTACAGGAAGCACACGTTATTACTCCTTTTCCTGCGAATTTTCTTCTTTAATCTAAAATTACGTTACACGCGCCTTTCACATTTAATTCATCTTATGACTTGAACTCTTAACAAATTATACGGTTAATTAAATCATCTTGTAGTATTATACGATGCACGTTACGTACGTGTTATGAAGAATCTATGGACTAAGAAGCTTGAATACAAGGTAGTATTGACCACATATATTTCATTATATTATGTCAGTATTGATTTATCAACTGTGCAATTTCTTTTTCTTAAAATATTGACAAATTACTATATGTGGCCCTATTTCTCGCATGAAAGAGCATCAAATCTTGTTATCGCAGCCGCGCGCTTATCAAATATTCGGTACACTTGGTCGAACGCATGGCGAAATCGCAGCCGGGGCCACGCCGTATTTTTAATTAACCACGTAATTTAAGCGATGAATCGCAATTTGTTGCGATTTCATTCTTCGCTCTTTTCAACCCGCGCGTTCATCAAATTTCGAAACCATTCGTATCTATGCTTACTGATTATGCATTCGGAAAATAATATCATGCTCGTCACGTTATACCTTCATTTCTTTAATCAAAAGGCTTATTTTAACATTAATTTTTATTTTTCAATATTAATAAATATTAATAAAAGGTCTGTTTAATAATTTCTTTAATAAAATCCTTAACCGTCTTAATAGATCATTTTACTCTACAACAAGTTTCCTAGTACAAATTGTAATAATTTAAAGGCGCAATGTATACGTAATTTCGATTGCTCATTGCCGGAATAAAAGTTGATACAATTTTAATACAGATACACCTTGTGCAACACGATATTTAATTTAATCGATTGTACATAGTACATTTAGTTTCGTGTAACCTGATTTTTGCATTCTTCGGAATTTAGCTACCGTGTCGTACAGGTAATATCCGTATCCGTTTTCTCGCAAGCGAACTCACCTGTCTTCTCTCTGGAGATGCCGGGCAAAGTGGCCTGCTCTTTAAGCTGCACGCCGAACATCGCCTTAATTTTATTAGCCCTGGCTAGCATACCCTCGTCATGCATACCGGCCAGGGATACGGTACCCTGCGCGGTGCCCGCGGTCTTCCGTCTTCGGAACGCTTTGCTGGTGGCCACCTTGGCGATCGTCGTCTCGACGAGGAAACGATCGCCGATCCTCTCCTCGTTGCCCCGGCCGCCGGGCATCAGCGTCTCGTTTGCCCGGAGGCTGAGGCCTGATCGCAGGCTGTGGCTACGATTTATGTGAACCAGAACGCCCGGCTTCAGCGGCCACCTGGGCGCGGCCGTTGGGTGCACCGGCGACGTCTGAGTCGAATGGGACGACACCGCCGGGCTCGGAGGCCCGCCGTCTGGACTAGATTCGCAACGATCGTCAAATATCACGGCTCGCCGTGTCCCCTTCCCAGTGCTGTGTCCCACGTTTATAGTATTTGAACCTCGACTTCTGGCCAGTTGGCATTTAGTGCGATTTTACGTTATCTTTTATCGCGTCAGAAATATTTTTAATTGACCGACCGATTGACAGAATTAAAGTTTGCTATCTTTTATAACAGTCTGATCAGCGAAGTATTATTGGACAGAGAAAGTGATCAAAAGGGAAATAGGTTGCTTATATTTGGCATACTTCTTATTGTTTTCTTATTAATTCAAATTGAGTTATCGAAATTGAATGCGATAATTCGATCAGTGCAAATTTTTAGTTTTTAACGAATTTTTGAAAAACCTATAAATGGATATTTAAATGAATTCTTAATCGGTAATTTGTAACAGTTTCGAAATAGGTGCTTTATTACCTCTTTTTTTGTTACTTTGAATTTTTATCCGATTTCATTTGATTATAAAAATTCAATAACGGTCCAAACCCGGTTAAGGCAAAAGCATGGACGTGGTATGCGATATAAAACGGATAACCATGAGAATCTCAAAGGGTTCTGCAGCGTATACACATTACAGGGGAAACAGGATTTGCACGTTTCGCTGCGCTCCGTTTCAGAGGTCGAAAGGATCGATTTCGCCCCTCCGCCGATCAGACATTTAGGTTCAAATACTGTTTCTAAGATTATTTGAATTGCAATTATACCTTCATTTCTTTAATCAAAAGGCTTATTTTAACATTAATTTTTATTTTTCAATATTAATAAATATTAATAAAAGGTCTGTTTAATAATTTCTTTAATAAAATCCTTAACCGTCTTAATAGATCATTTTACTCTACAACAAGTTTCCTAGTACAAATTGTAATAATTTAAAGGCGCAATGTATACGTAATTTCGATTGCTCATTGCCGGAATAAAAGTTGATACAATTTTAATACAGATACACCTTGTGCAACACGATATTTAATTTAATCGATTGTACATAGTACATTTAGTTTCGTGTAACCTGATTTTTGCATTCTTCGGAATTTAGCTACCGTGTCGTACAGGTAATATCCGTATCCGTTTTCTCGCAAGCGAACTCACCTGTCTTCTCTCTGGAGATGCCGGGCAAAGTGGCCTGCTCTTTAAGCTGCACGCCGAACATCGCCTTAATTTTATTAGCCCTGGCTAGCATACCCTCGTCATGCATACCGGCCAGGGATACGGTACCCTGCGCGGTGCCCGCGGTCTTCCGTCTTCGGAACGCTTTGCTGGTGGCCACCTTGGCGATCGTCGTCTCGACGAGGAAACGATCGCCGATCCTCTCCTCGTTGCCCCGGCCGCCGGGCATCAGCGTCTCGTTTGCCCGGAGGCTGAGGCCTGATCGCAGGCTGTGGCTACGATTTATGTGAACCAGAACGCCCGGCTTCAGCGGCCACCTGGGCGCGGCCGTTGGGTGCACCGGCGACGTCTGAGTCGAATGGGACGACACCGCCGGGCTCGGAGGCCCGCCGTCTGGACTAGATTCGCAACGATCGTCAAATATCACGGCTCGCCGTGTCCCCTTCCCAGTGCTGTGTCCCACGTTTATAGTATTTGAACCTCGACTTCTGGCCAGTTGGCATTTAGTGCGATTTTACGTTATCTTTTATCGCGTCAGAAATATTTTTAATTGACCGACCGATTGACAGAATTAAAGTTTGCTATCTTTTATAACAGTCTGATCAGCGAAGTATTATTGGACAGAGAAAGTGATCAAAAGGGAAATAGGTTGCTTATATTTGGCATACTTCTTATTGTTTTCTTATTAATTCAAATTGAGTTATCGAAATTGAATGCGATAATTCGATCAGTGCAAATTTTTAGTTTCTAACGAATTTTTGAAAAACCTATAAATGGATATTTAAATGAATTCTTAATCGGTAATTTGTAACAGTTTCGAAATAGGTGCTTTATTACCTCTTTTTTTGTTACTTTGAATTTTTATCCGATTTCATTTGATTATAAAAATTCAATAACGGTCCAAACCCGGTTAAGGCAAAAGCATGGACGTGGTATGCGATATAAAACGGATAACCATGAGAATCTCAAAGGGTTCTGCAGCGTATACACATTACAGGGGAAACAGGATTTGCACGTTTCGCTGCGCTCCGTTTCAGAGGTCGAAAGGATCGATTTCGCCCCTCCGCCGATCAGACATTTTGAGAGAGAGAGAGAGAGAGAGAGAGAGAGAGAGAGAGAGAGAGAAGGGGTTAGGTTTCCTGCGAGATTGGAGATCGGAGACAATCTCGTGAACACTACACATATCACAGGGGGCCCCTGGCTTGCATTAACGCACACCAATAAAGTCGATAAGTCATGGCTCCGATAACTATGTGTACATTCAGCGCCACGATACGATTAACATTGTGTGTAAGTACATATCTAACCAGCAAGTGAAAGAGACTCCATTTACGCGATCCGCAGAACGGTTCAAACGGGCGAGCAGCTACATAGCAGGTGTTTGAGCGTTCAAGAGCTTCGCAGAAATTTGGTCCCGCGCTCCCGTTTTCAGTTCTCATTAAAATATGCTTTTGGTAGCCGTTTGTTTAAATTAAATAAATAGCATATCTTCTGTGAACCAGGAAAATAGAGTTTTATTCGAAAAATGTGTTTTATACGGAACTTTGTCGTCTCTCGTTTTTTTCTTTTTTTTTTCTTCAATTTCTGTGCAGAGGAAAATTATCGAAACGATGAATAATAATATTCTTAACGCACAATAATATTCCCTGTGATTCTATTATAATTGGACTGCGGCGTTTGAAGCATTCGTAAAAAATATTGATATGCAAAAACTATGAGAAATACATGCAAAGTGCAAAAATATGCATTATCTCGTACATATAAAAAGACATCATTCATTGCGAAGGATTCAGTTTAAATCTTTCGTTTCTACATTTTGAAGCTTCCCTTTGCGATGTAATCATTATTTCGAAAAAGGACCTTGTTCATTCCCTGGAGACGGGAATTCGCTCAAAACCCTATTTAGTGCCGAACGTCGACCGTACTAACGACACATAGAACCGATAATTCTATCGATCAATCGCATAACGAGATTTACTTACACCGAGTACACATCCCTGGTAACTACCAAGTTCTGAACGCGTTGTTACATGCAGAGTGTTCAACAGTTGGGGAGAGAAGTTAATGGAGCCATTTAGCAAGTTAAGAAACATCGAACGAATGGAATATCTCAATTTATATGCTGTACGTCTTAAACATTTTTATACTAATTGTAAGTACTGTACACACATTCATATATCATTGTATATATCAACAATATACGAGATATTCGTTTAACGTAATAATCAATAATTAACAGCGTAGAATTTGCAACATTTAATTAGCTCTTGCATTGATTTGCGAAGTGACTCCGTGAATTCCTCGACGATCAACGCGCAGCCTGTGTCAGAGCGAGTGTCAAGTGTGTTGCGCGAAACAGTGGAGAAATTCCAAGTGAATTATTGGTAACGACATTGCGCATGCAAGTCGTTTTATAAAGCGGCTAGGTACGGTTTCCCCGCTTGGAGGGAGTGCACGTCTCAGCAATATCGTGGTCGAAAAGAAAGGGTTGTGTATTAAGCCGCCGGAAATTGGGGTAACCTCTCGAAAGAAGGGACGATTCGCCCAAAGGGAATGGGCACGAATAAGAGAACGCGAGGGGGGAGAAGAAGCTAGAATTGTGCGAGACGAAATAGTAAGAGTGAAATGTTTTCCATGCACTGCGTTTCAGGGTATATACTTACTGCTCGCGTTCCTCCAGCTCGACCACCCGATTACTGTCTGTGTTTTGTTTAGCAAGTCCAAATTAAAAAAAGTAGAGCAGAAAACGTATCAGTTTCTCAGTGTTAGTGATGACTCTACCTGAAGAACGAGACCTGCGCTGCGCCTAACGGAATCCGTATATTCAGATCCGATTTCTTTGATCACATAAAATTGCCTTTAAATCAATAATAACTTGAGGTCCATTCACTATCAGAATGGTGCAGCACAGGCTCGTAATATTTAACAATTTGTATACATGTTATGTATGTACTTGTCTTTGCATCCAAAATGGGAAATTCGCATTGTCCAATCTACCTTATATACTATTGCGTAACACAATAGACATGCTTGTGTCGATGTCTTTGTTTTTTTTTTTTGTAACTAGCATGAACTATGCGATAGGAACAACGCAAAATAACGTTATGCAGTGCGTGATTTTTATGCGGGACTGACTGCAGCCATCAAGTCACTCGACAGTAAATTGTAAAGAGTATACGTTTTCAAATAAATACACGGTTAGTAAAATATTTGAGACATTCATTTACTTGTTAAATTGTGAATAAGAGGATTATTATAATTTTCTCGCACTTAATGAGTCCGTTTATGTAATTTAGAACTGTTTTAGAAATTAAACGATTCGGTGGCTGTAGTCAGATGAAATGGGTAATTAATGTTACTTCTTTTTACACGTCTGGATTTGTAAAATATTCTGAGCTATAAGAGAACGTCTCAGCTTATTTTCTTCTACGCTACTTTAAAAATATACAAGATAAAAGAAGCTAATAAGAAATGAATAAATTTCCCAATCGACGGTTATCACTTTTCAATTTCTTATTCTCGTTTTACTCTCAACTCGATTTCAAGCAGAACATGCAATTTTGAATTTACATCTACTTCCTGTGATAATAATTTGTACCATCGCGCGATGTCCCGTGGTATGATTACGAAACGATGAGAACCTCGTCCGGTTTTCTTACGCAGCAGTTTTCACTTATAAATCGTGTTTTCCTGCGTGTCTTTTTCACTCTCGCGATTCGCTTATTAGTAGACAATGAATTTAAGATTAGGATAGACAAATGGAACTGATGTCAATATCCTTTCTCTTTTACTTCCATCTCAATAGTAAACTGTTCTAGTGATCAATGAGATGTACGTTTGTGCAACGACAAATATGTATTACTTTTTTCCAATTATGAACAAAAAGAGTAACAATCGTTAAAAAGTTAGATTTTTAATAACAGTTGCAATAGATATAAATAAATTGCATTTCGAGAAATTCTACCATCAGTCTCAAATTAGATACTTTTAGCATTAAATTATTAAATGAAGTAATACTTATTTGTCTTAAGATAATGTAATGTCATTTATGTTGTATCATCTTGTGTGGAGGATATGAGGCACAATATTTGGCTATTATAATGATCATTGATTTTTTCGTGGATTTCTTCAAGATCTTAATTCGAGAATAATTTTAAATTAACATTGATAAAAGTCGATGCGTTTCATTAACGTTACTAAAGTTTTTTAATCTTGAAAATAATCCATTTGATGAGCCTACGTCATGCGGATCGTTGTGAACAACAGATCACAGTGACAATCATAAGTTAAGAAGTGAATCGTCAACTTACATTTCATCTGGTTTCGTTTGCGCCGGCAGACGATGAAGATGACCACGCAGATGATGATTATCACCAATATAAGGACAACTGCGGCGACGATCACGATTAGAAGGAGATTCCCTTCTAATTGGTGCCACCACGGTATATGACCTGAAAATTATGTTCATCCCATTAAATTAGTACCTCATTACCTACGAGTTAATAACAGAAAGATTTTAGATTTTTAAGAATACTATTTATCGCATTTAAATCAATAATAACAGAAATCGCTTTACTCTTTCATCCCATGGATTGATTAATATCCGCAAATAATAAAAAATAAGAGAGTACTATCGGTTTTCTAGGAAGTGAGATAAAATAGTCTATCCGATAGTTGCAATTCAGATGATGGCAACAGCTGTGAAATATTGCCTACACACACAAATAGAGAAAACTATATAGAGAACGACCGGTCTCACCATGGGTGGTGGAAGGTGAAGATTTTCATATTTTCGCTTAGATTTAATCCACAATTCACTTGCTCGCCACAATATTTCACCGCGGGCTACCTTTATTGCTGGGGATTATGTGCGTGTACAGGGTTCTTCATTTTAATCAATCCCCGTCCCGGATGAAATATCTTTTAAACTTAAACAACCTTCAACCCGCAGCATATACCCTAACGCTAATAATTTCGTCATCGAGCTGATCACTTCGAAACTCTTCTCTTCCCCGTTTTTGTATCAAGATTTTTATACAAAGGAAGCCAGATCTAACGCATAGATTAAACTGATTTTTACAGTTAAATAAATTTTTTTCTATATTGTAAAATACAAATCATAGGAAAACTTACTTCGGTGTCCATGGTGAGCTAAGAAGAAACAAAGAATTTAAGAGTTCAGATTCATCTGCTCTGATTTTATATTAAAAGCGAGATATGAACATAATGATGAATTTAACAAGATTCATGATACAGCGTTAATCTAATTTATCCCTAAACGCTGGACTACTTTCTTCTTCAAGGAGGTAAGCGTATCTCCTCGATATAGTAAATTACGGGGGCGCAACGAAGCCATTTGTATGAAAATTTTAATAACCACCCCCTGTAAATGTTTATCGTACCTTCATTTAATCGCTCAGATATTCATGCCCTCCCAACGGGAAGGTTGCATTTTCCTTCAAAGAAATGATAATACTTCAGAAGTCGGAGGGTAAACGTCCCACCGGAGAGAGTTTGAATTATTTCGTTCACTATAAATTGTACCAGTTTTCTTCTTCGCCTATTTCTACGACTGATCATCATCATCATCATGCCTTACCTTTTCACGAAAAATTGTGTATAGTCTATCTCGTTCTTAATAATGATGCCAATGAAATGATTAGAGCGATTTTCTCAATAATTTATTTTTGTTAATTCAATTATATTTTTACTTTACCAATTAATTTTAAATACAATTTCATAAGGTATTGATATACAGGTAATGCTACTGTCAAATCGTGTATAATAATTTCTGTATCACGCATATTTTACCTATCTCTTCGTTGCTAGCCTCATTATTTCAAAGACATTCGAAACGAAAAGGTAAAATCGAATTTCAAATCAATTTCGTCGTTCAAAAGTTTGAACATCAGACCCACGATGGTGGGGTTAATGCAAATGAGCTCGCATCACGGAAAATGCTCATTTAGATTTAGCCGACCGCTTTCTCAAAGCTCGTTTGTTGCCGAAGTCGTTGAAAATTCATGTCCGCCACGTATCTGCATAAACTCTAATAAAAGTATAACTTCCTCATCGCCCCGATCCTTGTCCTATTTTACATTTACATACTATCTACATATTATTAACAAAAGTACGAGCACGAATTTTAATTAAAAACGACTTTAAACACCCGTTCGCCGCGACGCTCTGGTTTCGGCCACAATCGCACGCGGAATTAATAATAATTGTTTAACCAGCGTCGGCGGACTCTCGGAAGCACTCGAATTAGATAAATAATGCAAGTGCTGAGTCGCTATTAGCGGATAAATATATATATTATATATATGCGGAGTTCAATTGGATTTTGCACCGTAAATAACGTACAGAGTTGTTGCAGCCTCGCTGACTAACTTCGCACAAACTTACTTTTACCAAGTTCCATTTTCTTTTGAGAAATTATTCGTTTATGCACTACTTTAAGGCATCGGGTAATGTTTTATCAGTGAAGAGTTTTTTCTGAAAAATTTAAAGTCGTATCCGTATGAATATTTAGTAACGCCGCGCGGCTCGGCAAGAAAGTATAACCCCTGCTTTTTATAACCCCGAAATGTATTCTTGATCCGGAAGAGGATAATGCCGCGTAAAATGCAAAGTAAAAGATTGTTCAAAAATTCATCCACATAGCGTAAGACGTTTCTCCAGTTCCTCAACTAATCATCTGAACTTCTTAGTTATTCTGATTTTCTCTTCGCTGTTTCTCCCTCCGAGTTAATTGGATAATTCAGTAAGAAAAGGAAGTGTCCATCTGCGTGTCGTAATAAAATTTTATTGTTTTCAAATCGAATTTACGAAGAGTATGAAATTGTTCAATTTCATAAAAGACTCGGTAAAAACGCGAGGAAGCAACTTGAGATCTGACATTCTCGAAAAGGCTCAGGGGACATTTATTTCGTTTTCTTAATCTCACGCTTTTGAATTCGGTTCCCAGGCTTTTTCCTTCACACGCGAATTACGGCCGGACAGTGTAACACACAAGACACAGTGAGCGGAAAAATTAATCCGACCGAGGAATCCGTTTTACGTAGAAATCCGCATGCAATTTTTAGCGTAGAATCTTTCTTCTAATTAAGCCGCGTATTTCGAAACCACATTTTTTTCAGAACTTTACATTAATACGGTTTAATGTTTTACATAGAAAACAACACTTTATTAATAAGTAATTGCAAAATCGTTAAGAATGTTTTGTTAACGTTTAATTGAGAATACACGATTTTTCGAAAAATCATTCACACAAGAATTATAATAAGCATTTATGAAAATAATTGCCACCTGTGTTCATTAATTTCTACTACAATCAATGCATGAGTACAGTGAATAAATGCAAAGGCGAAACTGCAATGCAATATGAGAACGTACCTGGCACGTCACGCTCACAGGGGTTGGAGGACCCGATGCTGTTGTTCGCGATGCAGACGTACGTCCGGAAATTGGTCACCGATGTATCGAGACGTATATAACTCTTTCCGTTTCGTGTCTCAGCGCTCTGCTCCAGCGTGTCGTTGTCGCTTTTCAACGACCAGATGAAATCCGTCTCTTTTGGATTGGCTATCGCCGAACATACCACGTAATCCTCGCCGTTTATCCGTTCCCTCTCCACGTGACACTCCGGTTTAACTGTTTAAACAATCATATTTCACATTTCAAGCGTATGTTTATATTATTTAGTGATCTAAAAATGATTTTTCTGTCTGTGACATAAAGAGCTATTTCCTTAGAAATACTTTAAGTAAAAATCGAAGTAACTTGAGTACTTACTCAAGTGAAAGATTTTATTTTTACCGTGTGCTTTTTTGTCGATTTCAAAAGATACTAGGCAAGTTCATTTCTACGAGTAAGAGAATAGGTTAAAAAGAACAAAGCAAAGAGAATGGAAAATTCGATCAGGGGAATCGTAAATCTTTCTCAATATTTGAACGTCTCTCGAGACGATTATATCTACCAGGACACGTTGCTACGTAGGATGTTTCTTTACTCACATTGAACATTCATGACCATGGAGATGTTCCGGCTGCCGTGCCGATTCGCCGCCTCGCAGTAGTATGTTCCGTTGCTGCGTCGTGGCACTGGGACCTTCATGTATAGCACGCGGCCCTCGATTATGGTGTCCGTGGAGCCCTCACGGAACCAACGGAATGTCGGCTCCGGATGCGCCCTGGCGCCGCAGGTCACCGTCTCCGGAATCGTGTCTACCGTTACGTTTATCATCTTCCTTGAAATCGTCATGTTCTCTGGCGGATCTGTGAATGAAACCAAGATTGCGTTTGTAATTGACGGTTTAGATTAATCAGTCTCATTGATATAATTCATAATGTGAGATACTATAAAGTCGTACATATTCATAGTTAACAAACATTCTAAAGTATCAATTGAACACTAATATTTTCCATTCCTTCAAACGTGCACGTAGGGCTAAGTAGTAATTATTAATGGAAACGCTTGATGGTAGATATTGAGAACGATATTCAATATTTTTTTCCATCAGACCTGTGAATTTCCAGAATTGGACTGAGAGACGCGAATTCTCAATATTTTCTGATGTATCTGTACATGTAACAATCACTTTCGCATTTACATAAAATAACAGAAATTTTAACGGATCGATGGATATTCTGTCTCTCGGTGTTCGTTATCCGGCATAAAATAATGAAAAAAAATGAAATGTCGAACTTACACTCAACGTGGAAATGGGTGCTGCTCTTGACCCCAGGCCCGATACCATTGCTGCTGCTCTCGCAGGTGAACTGCACGTTATCCTCGACTCGATCGAGTTGCCCACTGGGCCAGGCGGTCAGGTTCCAAACAAGAGTCGACTGGATGCTCTCGAAATCGTTGGTACGCAGATCGGGCTGATGATAAACGTTCGACAGATAGTAACGCTTGGTTTTGGTGAAATCCATCGGCACACCGTCCTTCAGCCATGAAATATTGCACATGGGCGCGCACTCCACCCAGCACATGATACTGACGTTCGGCGAGTTGTACACGTAACCGTGATAAGGTAGCAGCTTCTTGATAAACGCCGGCGCCGCTATTGTTCAATCAAACCGAAGAACAAGTTCAAACTCCGTGGGCTTCCGCAGAAAGGATGGGTATTGTTGCCAAGGGTTAGATAAGCCCGCGTGGCTCGAATGCCGGATCAATGGCAAATTTTGTTGAACACTTTCTATATAGATGTACTACTATTTCGATTTTTCGAGGATTTATAGAATATTGGGTCAGTGCTTGGTATTGTGATCTCGTCTTAAAACGCTTTTCATGCAATAACCCTTTTAAATAAGCTAGTACTTTAAATGTAAGACATCCGTCTCGATTCTTATTTATCTTTTACAGAAGCTAAACGTCTATCAACAGTTCCATTTATAAAGATTGAATAAAATTCTATTTAAGCTTCCTATAAGCTCAGAACAAATACCTCGCAATCTGAACAACCTGTTATGCACGTGTAACAATTAAAATTTATCAAATTCATGGGATGCTACCATTATTTCATTTTTTACGTCGCGAGGTCATTGTTATGCGGATTGCACCGGCGTACATAACGCGTATTTCTACCTGTATACACGAAATGTATATAAAAAGGGGAATGGGGAAACTAAAAATAAAGGGAAACAGAATGAAAAGAAGAGTGGCGCGTTTATACAATTTTTAAGATACGAATCGTTAATTTAGATACAGCACGGAACCCACGGCTACGGAAGCATTCGCATACTCTTTTACATATTATACAAGTTTATCTGTTACTTTATTTTCCTTTTTTATTTCGTACACGTCCCGTTTCATTTGCATCGCCCGCTGCGCTCTTTCACGTGCGCGGACTTCCTAATTACGAACATGATATTGTAACTATTCTAAATATCGCATGTCGCACCGTTTTTTGTTATGCAAATTAACTCGATAATATGTTTGTACGCAAGCTTTTTTATGAAATACAAACGCAGCGCGTCCCGTTTCTATTGTCACGGGGCAGGATACAAGTAGAAATGGTCAGGGTATGGTCAGACGCATTCAGAGAAACAGGTGTTCTGTCATGAGCTTTAGAAAATATTCAAATGTTCGCTAGTTCTTATATAAAAATATAGCTGTTGAATAGACTATCGAGTGATAAAGAAGATTTTATAAAATATTTAAAAAAAGAAAAAATGATTTCACCATATTTTTTACATTCCGGACAAGATACCTGTATCAAGAAGCGTGTATCCCAAATATTCGAAGAGGGGATCAGGAAATGTACTTTCTTGCGAGGAAGTTTACAACTCACCGGACACGTCGATAAACGTAGTGGCCGGATCGCCGTTGCCTGCCTCGTTGTAAGCCAAGCAAGTGAAGTTCGCCTCGGTCTCCAAATTGACCGAGTCGATGGTCAACGTTGCGTTGTTTTCGTCCGGTAGCCGGTGGAGCCCGCGGAACCATTTGAATCCGGCCACCTTCGGCCGTCCTGGGTCCATAACGAAACACGTGATCGACAACGGCCGTTTCTTTATCACCTGCTGCGGCTTGTACGAGATTGACGCCGGGCCTGGCTTGTCTGTCGCGAGATATGAAAAATCATTAGTTGCAATTACAAATTCCGAATAAACTGGGCTACTGCTCATCATTTTTTTTTATGGATTTTTCTAGTGTTTCGTAGAATCATTTCCATTTGTTTTAACTACTGCACCAAAAAACAGAAAAATAACAGGTCTGCGCTATTTATTTATTCGAGTGGAAAAAATTTTTAATACGCTGCGTATACACATTTGTACTGTCTTCAAATTAGAACTTTATGTGTTCTAATTTTTGAACATTTTTTTTTAACCGGTCATAGACTCGCGATAAATAACGGGCAGAGAGAGGTACGGCGTGATTAAAAATTAAAAAGGTTGGGTACTCACAATGGACTGTGACGGGCGCGCTGGGTGAAAGTGGCCCCCAGCCGGCGTCGTTTCTACCCTCGCACGAGTAGTTCCCGTGAAAGGAGCGGCCCACAGCTTCCAGTAGCAGTTTGCTCGGGTCGATATCGCAGAAAATTAAAGATTCCTCGGTGGTCGTCGTAGCCTCGCTGCTATTCCTCGTGCAGTCCGGAAGCTCTTTCAGCAGGTCGCCGTCCAGGTACCATCGGACGGCGGTCAAGCTCGGCGGATTCCCACTAACGACGTCGCACGTCAGTGAAACGTTCTGACGGTCGGCTTCGTTCACCGGCGTTTCCGGGTCCATTTTCACCTCGACTACCGGCTTGTCTACAGCAGAGACGAGATAACAATTGCTCATCATCGATCTGCTACTGGTTTGTTATAGTTATGGAAATAATTTGAATTCGATTTTTTTTTCTTTCCTACTTTCGTGCGCAAAGTTCGAGTTTGCGTACGCATTTGCGTGTGCTGCATACATATGTATAGCTGTTTAGATATGTCGCGCTGGCTTTATGCGGTGACCTGTCAAAATTTGTGTTTTTTTGCCAAATGCTTTCGCAAACTCGAATTCTACGCACGAAAGTAGGAAAAATAGTATACGATACACGTGCGGGTACCTCACTTACTTTTCGCACTTGTATCGTAATATACTATTAACTTTATCATGTTGTAATATGTCTAGGTGTAACGATGAAGTTTTTTCAGTGAACTTTTGATCTCTACAAGAGTTGAACGACAAATAGTACTGAATAATTAAGTTTTCAAACGCTTGTAATTGGAATCAATTTGGTCGCGCTTTCTAGTCAAACTGTTACATCCGGCACAGAATAAACAATGAAACGAGCAGCGGGAAGTCAGTGCACCTGGCAGACAAAAGTTTCCGCGATCCAATCAGCGGATTGGCCGGAGCATTTCTTTTTTTCTGTGCGCCGAGGTAATCAAGATTTCAGCAAGTTCAAAACAAAAGAGATAGGGTCATTGGAAGTTCGGAGGATGCGGTAGGGGGGCCGGGTACGAGGAAATGGGAAGATGGCGAGACAGAATCTGGGATGGAACGCACGCGGTGCGGGTGGCGGGCGAAACTAATTTTCCGCGGTTCGAATTCGCGGCCAGCACCCCGGTGAATTGTTTCGCGCGAAATATAACACAACACCCTGGGGCGGTATTAAGGCTGCAATTAGAATTTCATTGTGCTCGCGGCCGAGTTCACGGTAACGGGACGTTAACTTTAACTCTGTTCCGTGGAACGGTTGACCCAATAACCGATCCAGCGCGCGAGGAAGTGCCTATTTAATGCAACCTGATAGAGCACGAATCATTGCACTTTGTGTCCTCCCTGTCGACACTTCGCTTTGTGAAAGCACTTTTAACGGATACCAGCGTATACCTACTTTAAGTACAACTCGAGATAAATGGATATTAAAAACGCTCGAGTTTTATTGCACGTATACTCACGGATGTTTGATACTTTTCTCTTCAGAAAATGAATTACGTGATTATCAGTAAATTACATCTTACGCTTGAAACGATTGCTATAAGTTATAATCAATGGCTGAATCACAAGAGGTAGCAGTAGTTCAGCGCAAGTTGCCCTCTCTTTAAAAGAAAGGAGGGAAACTTGGAACACATGGGATTAAGACGCAAGACGGCGCACGCCCTTTTCCAATACTTTCGGTGTTCCCTTACAGATTTATATTCGACGTTTCACCGCCGAGTTCACCATTCTCTATGCACCTATCTATGTACATAACTCTGTACGTACATACATATGAACATATGTGACAGAGGTGTAAAGCAATAAGTGTCAAACGTAACTAGGATCTGTGGTTTCACATACGTCGAATTATTTTAACGCTCTCAAATTATTTCGTCGCTAACCAGACAGCTAATTATTCTCCATTTAACTATTGCGCGCTGCAGGCTTGTAAATCTCATGTTTTGTATTTTTTTGACATTGAAGTTTGATATCCACGAAAAGAGTAAAATATTGATAAAAGATTTTTCTTTTAATCACGGCCGTGTGAAAAGAGAGAATTAATACTTTATCACCGGTTAACTTTCGTCGAGACCGCTATTTAGACATTCCGTTAGCTATCGAAACTCTGCCTGATCGAATTCGAAACTTCGACCACGTTGTTCTGTTTCAATGCACGATGTTCGAAACCTCGATAACTATGTTCGTAGAAAGGAAGTTCGCGTCATGTATTCCGTCGCCAGTGTATTATCTTAACGAGCGTTCTGGAGTTGCTAATTCTACCGATAATTTTTTAATCCGATATCCTCGGGATAAAAAGTTCGTACCCCTTTTTTATTAATGAAATAAAAAAACTGCATAGAAAGAATTAAAAAAAACTTAAAAAGTACAAAATATATATGATTCCATAATGTCAACAAAATATGATTCTATAATGATATTGCAAAGTGATACTGTGATTGCTTTGCTGACTTGCCTGTACGAATCTCGTAGACATAAAGGATGACAAAATCGATTGGTTTTTGCTAATAGAATTAGCAATTGTGGAATTATTAACAGTCGGTCAATTGTTGAAATCAACGAACCGATTTGACGATCCGGTGAACTATGTAATTGCTCGATCATCGGCCAATTAAGATACCCCGCTCGCTTCATTACATAGCGCGCTGATTTTGGTTTTCATTTGTCTCGCACGTTAAATAATTGGCGATTGCAGCCTAATGATCCGTCGATTCCAGCAATTAATTCATTATCTAGTATTCTCCTTACCAAAAATCTAATACGTGTGACGGTAAAAAATGCTCGTACATATCACTGCTCACAAACGATTCGTCCTTTGACAAGGTTTTGTATTATATATTTTGATAGCAAAGAATACTTCTTACTACTCTACGAATTTTGATCGATATCATTGGAGCTTTTGTTGCAATTTTCATGCTTACATAAGACGGAAACTTGAACGACGTCTTCTGAAGTGGATGGGCCAACGTTATTGTCTAGGACGCATTTGTAAGTGCCCATATCGCTGGGCGTCGCATTTTTCACGGTGAGTGCTGTTTGTTCAGTAACGCCTCCCTCGTAATGGTCGTTGTTCAACACTAATTCCTTGTCGTTTAAATACCTGAAGCAAATACAATATACACACGTAGAAATATCTTAATTCATGAATTATTTAAAATTAATAAAATTTAATAAAGACTCTATTGAAAATCATTTTTATCTCTTATTCACGTTGAATATTGCTGTAATTATTAAAAAACGTAAGATACTATAATTAGTATACTTACTTATTACTTACTTATTATTAGTATACTATAATTAGTATACTAGTTACTATAATTAGTATAGAATTTAATTTCGCAATTCATTTTTGGAGTTTGAATAGAATATGCTCATTATCAATAAATGTGTCACGATGACAATTAAAAATTTTGCAAACACAAGTATAATCAAACGACTAATTTCCAAACGAACGATCACTGTTCCCGGTGATATTTGATTCGTACAGTGGCGAAACACCAGTCGAACGGAACAGCCGCGCACATTGGATTTTCAATATTTTTAAAAATTTTACGGGCGCGCAACAACCGTAGCATTCGAGTTTCGAGCGCACAACGCGAAAGCAACGCCGACGATAAAACGATGGATCGTATTTTCGTTCCGCGAAACAATTTAATTCTCCCAACCGTCGAAGGGAACAACAAACTCGTTCGTTTACAGTCCTAAAAACTGTTAAACACGTGTTCTCTTTTATGAGTTGTTCATCTGTTGTTTGCGCTGACAGTTTTTGCCAATCTCTTTTTGCCTACGACGTGATACTATCGTATGTGATAAATTATTATTTACTCGTCTTAAAAAAGATATTTTAACAATAAACCGTACTTTTAAAAAGCAGTGATTCTACGTTCGATTATACAAGAACGAAACAAGAAGAGAGAACTGGATTTATAAACTCCACCGAATGAAGAGTTTCAGTTAGTACATGAAGTTGCTAATCCTAACTGCGTTTTCAAGCCTATCGGATTTTCCACTTTGGACGTAGGTTAAGCTTGAAATTTTCACCTGTTGTGAAGCATCGTGTTAAAACTTGGTAAAACCGTCGAAAAATCTTTTACATAACATAATATCACATTAGGTCGATAAAGAATCTGTATCGCGTCGCTGGGCCAAGTTCAATCGAATCTTCGTCCTACCCCGTCCGAGGGATTAACTTCCAGTTATGTACTTCCGTCCTTCTTTATAACGCGGTTAGCCTTGGTTGCGCGAGGCGTTATAAACTCGGTCGGCGTCGATATAAACTCGGCGAGCAGTTTTGTAGAAAACCGTGAGACGCGGCAGTCGCCGTTCCATGGGAATATACGTTTTTGCTGCACTCGATGGAGAGATGCCTTCTAACGCTCCTCCTTAAGGATAACGCGTTTAACTGTCGTTTAACGCGTCCCGTGGAACGCTCTTTATTGGAAGCCCGATGAACCGGCTAGACGGTCTGGAGCAATTCAGTCGTTTTGTAAGATGGGAAACGGGAATGGTCGCTTGATAAGGAATTTTTATATCAACTGGCAAAAAAACTTCAATCAGCGATAAAGAATTGTTCAATGAAATTAAGTTTAATTAAAAAAAAAAAATGTGGAATTCATGTCATAAAAGGTATTTTATAATCCACTAGAACAAAAG
>SHCU01000009.1:323427-336679 GCA_004307685.1 Ceratina australensis
GGGGGGGGAATGCAGAGGTAGAGGTATAAAAATTCTCGAGAACAGTGCCGTGAGAACGGACGAGGGAGTTTAATCGGTGACGGAAGGGAAGACTGAGGAGGGAATGGGGACGTAACGAGGCTCGTTTGGCACGGGACTCTCGTACAGGGGACAACGATAAAGCTGAGATACAGGTGCGCACGGGTTTTACCTGACGGCGATGTCGTTGTTGCCGCGCGTAATGCCGGCGTCCTCGCTGAAAATGAAGATACGCGTCGTCCCGCGATACCATTTGATGCTGTGAAGTCCCTCGCACTGGGGCGATTTCAGCACGCACGGCAGCTGCACCTCAGTCCCGAGTTCGGCGTGCTTTTCGCTCTTCAGCCACGGCTCGCCGCTCCCTGAAACAACGTAACGCCCGTTCAATTGCCTGCGCTCTCTCCCACTCCTACATGCTGCTACGCGTTCGTTCGTCCCGTTGTTTGTCCGTTCAGTGTTTGTCGCCTTGTTGTTTGCAAAACGGATAAAAGTTTTTCTCGTTGCGTTCGAACGATTTCGCGCATCGATACGTGACTCGTTGCTCAACCAGACGATATTCTTTCCTGCTAGTTGTTAGTTATTGGAACGTTGTTTTTTTATAGTTTACCGTAGCGCAATTGATACGCGTGCACGAATTGAAATTTGAATAGAACAATGATTTGTGTCAGGTTTATATAAATTGTATAAGTTAAACTGGACGCACGATAAATCAAATTGAATTCTTACCGCCTTAATAAATCGAATAAAAATGTGACAATTTATATTTCCGGGAACTCATGCGAAAATGATTCCGGATACCTGAACACAACTGAATCTCTTAAAGAATTGTAATATTATAATATTATTTTCGACATCGAGAACTGTTTCTAATTAGTAACAACTGAGTTCACATTGGGAAGATGCTCGGGTTTCAATGATGTAGGACGCGTTTACGTCAGAGTGAACGTTTCGATATTTCTCTGTTATCGTCGCCAAAGCTATAAATACAGCTGTGCGCGAGCCGGGAAGAGATATGGGACGAAAAATCAGAAACGAGGAAGAATCGTGAAACCCAGTATATCCACTGGAATACAAAATAATTTTTTATCTAGACCAGAACTCGTTGGACCCTGCGCGTTCATTAAAGTCGACGAATTATTATTTAACTAGCCTATTGTTTCAACTTTTCATACGAGATCGAACGCAATTATAGTTCCCCTAATCCTTCGCTATTAATATAAATCTGAAAAGTAAATCACCCGGCATACCGATTACGGATTTCTCTTATTAAAAAATGCGATTTATTATATCTTCTCAAATTTGAAATGAAAATTGTAGTGGTCCGAGGGATTACAGTTTTATCTGTTCAAATCTTTTGAACAGTAAAAGAAAGATGGAAAATTGTTGAAAAGAGTTGAAATTAATTTTCTTATTTAAGTTTATTAAAAAATGGGAGTTCCAGTTTTGTCTTCTGTTTCCTGATCCACCGTCCGATACCGCGGCGTGAAAGGGTCGGGTAGTAAATTTCTCAGTCGCAAACTTATGATAAACAAGAACATAATTCTTGGTTAATTCACGCGAAAACTCCGCAGCGGCTGCTGCGGCACGAAAGGGGTAGGGGAGTTACGAAACTAGAAGCTTCTCCTTGGAAATTGACGATTTAAGATGATTTATTAGCGGTTTCTATGACTCGCCGCCACAATTTCATACGACGCGTCCGCACCACGGTTCGGCGAACTTCTGTTAATGCCGTCTAACGAGATCGTTAGAAAGAAAAGCAACCAGCACTTAATTATAGAAAATTTGTAACAAGCTGTGACCCCGTCGTATTTCAGTAATACTTGCAATTAGATCCTTCTTGCTTCCTACATAATTGATTATAAATATTTGTCCTTAATCAAATTGTTCGAAGTATTATTTATTTAACGTATTTCAATTTTATTTCGCGTATTTATAAATTGAAAGCACAGACAAAATGAGATACATATTTTATTACAGAAAAAGATGGAGAATAAAAGACACGAATGGCAAGATACGTATAACACATATACTGTGTTACACGTAGATCACTTTATAAAAAAAGAAAGTGAAAATTGAATCGCTTATTCGTGTATGGAAGCATCACGAATTCAATTTGTACACCTGTTTCTTCGATTCCTCAAATGTTGCATTCCCAATCGCGTATAAATACATCGTCCATAAAAATCGCGTCGTCGCTATTCAATTCGAATGTAGCTACATAGTAGGAGACAATCGTCAGACAGCGTCGTAACTTATCCGAGTATCGAAAGCCGATAATATTTTCATCGCATGCCATGCAAAAGGAGAACGTGATGTAACTTCGACAAATGCTTCCCAAATGATCTTCACTAAAAGTATTTGAATCACGATATTCGCGTAAATAATATTTAATTGGTTCTTGCACGAACTGACAGGTTGAATGTAAATCTTTTAACGTACAATTCCTTTAATTGCTTTAACTCTTTTTATTTGATTAAGACAAAAATTTGATACATGTCATAATATGCAAAACAATATATTAAAATAATGATTAACATTAAACTTAAATGAATACTTTCAAATTTGATCTGTATTCCTCCATAGCATACTAAAATTAATTTTTATGAGGAAATGTAAAATTCAAGCCGGAAGAACTCGGTTCAAAAGGGTTGAATAGCATTAAAGACATTTAAACGATGATTAGTGAATCACGTTTAAGTAAGTTAAAATGGAAGACCTCGAGGAAAATTCCAAGCGCGTCTGACTGGAACATCCCTTTTCACTTCGTCACCGTGAATCGAATCATGTTATTATGGTCGCTGGAATCCAGCAGGATAGGCGCGGGATGGTTACATCCCAGGAAGAACTTAAAAGGGGAAAGCGTTATCCAGTATATGCTATGGGAACGAAAATCTGTTAGAGCTGGTTCGCGTCTGGAAAATAGGTAGGGGGTCGCAGATGGCAAGTGCTAGAAGCACCGTCTGCTTATCTACGACGTGGGATTGGATCCTGAAACCATATCACACCGCAAATATTACGTTCAAGTGGTGAATAATGGAGTACGTCGAGAGTTCTCGTATTACAGCTTCCCTTCGTCTCCGGTGACACGACTGTCCTGACTGTTTAACGGTTCTTAACCAGGAAACCGTAGCAAATCCCTTAACTCGTTCCGTATTTTACGAAAAAAGAACCGTATTTATCCTTCGTTTCACTGCCCCTATTTGCTTGCAATTCAAACGCTTTATGCTTGAGCAATTACGTGCTATTTTATGCGAAGTACCCAAAATGTTATATTTCAATATACTAGTCTGTTCTAATTGTCTCTTTTCACAAGCGAAGAAAATGAAAACACGTATTTTTGGCAAATAATTCTTTGTGTTACGTGTTTGACATATTGTCCTGATTCTTATCAAAAAATTTTAGATTCATTCATAATGAAATCGGGTTGCTTGTATAGGAGAAGGAAAAGCAACGAGAACAATATATCTATTACAGTCAACTTGTACGTATAACAATTATACCTTTGTATAACGTTTCACGAAACCTAAAATTTTTCTCTTTTCACATTTGATTAAAGAAGATGAATTTAATAAAATATGTATAGTTCTACTCTTCGGGGAAGTCCAGCGGCACGGTGTAGAATTCACTTTGGCAAATCTAGGTCAGAGGGCAAGCATTCTGGTTCCAGTGCACGGTACGGTGCACCGGAATTACAGTCGGATTCGAGCCACTTGTAGATGCGGAGGCAATGTTGCGGACAGTGTTTGTCTCTTCGCTCGGATGCAGCTAATAAGATCAGCGCTGCGAGCGCATTCACTTTTCCAAACACATTTCTCGCGTACGCATTTCACTTGCAAAACTAACGCCAAATAACGTAAATACCATTCCCGCTTCGAAAACATATGACGAATAAAATTATAATTGATTATTAACTCCGTCCACATTTATCCATTTCATAATTAATTAATTAATGACGAAACACAGCGATCTGATTTTGATAAAAAGAAATTTATTAAAAATGTAAAACCCCTATTATTATTTGTACTAAAAATATTGAAAAGCAATCCATCGTTGGATTGTAATTTTTTATTTCACATCGTCGGGAATTCTTTCGTGAGAATGGTAGATTGAAAACGGGCAGAACGGCGAACCCGTACTGGCTATCGGAATAATTTCTGCAGAATTTTTTTCAAAGGCGAAATTAAAAGAGGACACACCGTTCGAACGAATTCTAATATTGTTCGACGATTCCTGCTCCCCTCGACGTCGCTTATGCACACATATACGCCGCTCTTCGAGAGATTTTCATATTTTCGTAGATCTGAGCGAAAATCAAGGCAGAAGAAAATCACGGCACAAGGATCAAACCTGAAATCGTACGATTTCATATAAAAGTTTCTGCCCGGGCTCTGAAACGCTAAATCGACGCGTTTCCGTATCACGTATTTGCTCGCTCTTGAGTGTACGCGCCCCGCAAATCTCTCATATTAACGGAAAGAGAAATTATCTGGATTGAAAAATTAAATAAAACCGTTGTGAATTAAATCAGACAGTCTTTTAATGGCACTACTTCTCCGGTCCAATCGGTTGATTTAATTATACGAGTGAACATTTAATTAAATCTGATCGTGACACATTGATATTTATCTCATTATTTATCTTACTGAAGAGTTCTCCGAAAAAGCGGATAACAGGCTGGATAATTCGGGTGTATTGATTCAGTGATTTAAACGCGCAACTATCTGTCGCGTTGGTTAATCGATTAACCCGCGCGGTGGGTACTTACTACTAATTATGGTAGAGTACCGAGCGCGAGACGCGAGCCGTGTAGAAAGCTCAACGAATTCGACACAGCTGGCTGAATTTCCAACGTGCTGCGTGCGTGTGCATATTACTCTGATCGAAGAACGTCGGTTTCCTTTTAAATCGCGTATTCGATACCGAATCTCGTAAGAACCAGCTCCTGAGCTTTGATCACTCCTTTTTTGCAGCGGGCTTGAAAATCCCTCAACGATTTTTTTTTTCTTATTTATTTATAAACCGGTTCTCGGTTTTACCGGTTAACCGGTTTTTCGCAATTTTTCCTCATATGAATTTTGAGTTAACCGATCATGTGGAAAAGTGCTCAGTCGCGATCAATAAATACGATTTATTGGCAAATTGATTTACGTACATTTACGTAAGGATGAATTTGATGTTTAAAAATCCGATTAATGATGTTTTTCATCGATGTTTTACATCGTCTCGTGCAAATACTTTTTGAACGAGATAGTTCGATCTCAAAGATTGTAGCTTAATTCTGTAGTTAATAATTTTTCCAATAAGTTTGCTTAAGCGAATTCGGTAATATCAGAAAATTGGAAATAATGGTTTATGAAAATGCATTCGGCCAGGGTTCTGAGTGCGCAAACGGGCGTAACGTCGGTACAAGAACAACGAGTCGTTGAATTACGAGTACCGCTCTTCAAAAGTGCTACGTAACAAGACGACTTTCCGCTCTCCCCGTTCCAAAAAGCGTTCTTAATTTAAACCTTCCGGCGCACACATCCACTGCCGCTGCCGCCGCCGTGCCGGGTTCTAAAAAACTTTCGGCCACGAAAGTTTTAAGCACATCCGCGGCTATTTGAAATGCATCTAACTTTTCAAACCTCTCCCCGAGTTAAACGCTTAATAACTACACCGATTTTTAATTTTAACCCACGCTCCAGAGTACTCAGGTGTCCGCACTTGCGTTCAAGTAAAAATCTTCGAAATTGATTTTTAAATGATATCGTGATCGATTGTTTAAAGATTCATTAGACAAACATCGTCCAATTAAATATAGATATTTTTAATCGACAACAAAATTTAGTTTCTTCATAAAAATTCTTACGATTTTTATATATGTACCAGTAGTACCAAACGAATTGTTTTATATCAGTGTTAGAACTCTAATATATAAAGTGAATTTATACTCATTCCAAACACATTTGGATCATTTATATGAAACTGTCCTCAGTCAGACACCATTTTATCATCTGTCAGCGCCTTCTCGCTTCCTCGGGAACCTCTTACATTAATATCAGCCATTCGTAGTCAAACTGCCAATCGATCCTCCGACTTCTATTTCCATTATAACCAGAGACGGTTTCAATCCGCCTCGAACAGGCCCGAATTTATTAACGGAACGGTCGCGTTTGTCACGATCCAAGTTCTGCTTCCGCCCTTCCTTATTCATTTGTTAGATGCACGCCTCCTCGGCTGAACTAAGGACCCAATCTTCTACCAAAATCGTATACGGGTTTAATCGTCTAATTTCTACTCGTCATTTTTATGACATTTTGCTGTTAACAATTTCATAATTTTTCAAGATTACATTGAATTCCGACATTAACACTTTAACGACCGCTCACACAACATGCGTGTGATGCTACAAATTAAAAATGTGTATGATGCTACAAATTAAAATTGTGTGTGATGCTCAAAAGTACTGCCGGCCCCTGGCGACGTTTGACTGCGTGGACGTGCGGTCGTTAAAGTGTTAAACCTGACATCCAATTTTCCACTAGAATGGAACTATTAGCTTTCATTGATCATCTGTCCAGTTCTCTTTATCAATTAACGAGCCAATCGTCTGGTACGGTAAATCACTTTATGAAACTCTTGTATTACGTATTCTCGGTGACTAGCGTGGAGAACTGTAGAATCGTGCGCGTGCCCCGGGGTTCCGATGCTCGACGAGACCACGGGGAAGCAATTTTCGCGGCGAAACTTTTTGCATCAACATGTAAATTGGCCGCAGAAACGGCGCCGCGGCTCGGATAAAGTCAACGGGTCATGCGCTCGTGGCCGGGATAATGGGAAATTAGGCGATCCGTCATAGGTGAGATTCTCGCGTGGGATTTCCATTGCGAAGCGTATAATTTTCATCCTGAAGTCGGCGCGGTTATGGTCGAAGAACCACGAGAATTGAATCGGATCGCGCGATGAAAATTGAACGTTCAGTTCGCTTGATACGTATGCACGTATAGTCGCGGTCACTTGTTAACACGAGGTTGCGTTTTTAACGGTGTATTAAAAGCATAATGTTAAGTGATAAAAAAAGTGAAGCGTGTTTTATACGAGCAAATTATTTACGTCCGATCATTCGTTTTCGCGTCGTATGTAATATTAAAATTTTGTAAATACATTTATAATTTGATAGTGAAGTAATACTTCTTGCTAGGTTTTTTGCGCATTCATAAGGGTGTACACAAGAGTAAGTTAAGTATCGAGATAATACATATTGAGCGTGCAAGAACCGTGGCAATTATGGTCGCCGAGAGTTTATACCCGGGGATTAATTAATCATTTTCTTGCCAGAACTTCGGTCTTCATTACTTCCCGCTGATCCTTTCTAACCTTTCGCGTTTTTATTGTACCTCTCGTTGGACTGTTTCTACGAGAACGAATAAAATTCGGTCCGTTCTATCGTCCGCACGAAAAACGACGATTTTCACGAACAGAAAAAACTTCACTCCAATTGAAATTTAATTCTTTCTCCTTGAGTAAAAAAATGTTAATTCATTTTTGTATTTGAATATTATATTATGCTTCTTATTATACGCTAATTAAGTTTTATGTATTCGGCACTGATTAACGCGCGACGGAATTTCAATAATCACTAAATTATAGTAATTATATTTGTAATGCAAATACGGTGGTATGGCAGCGTGCATTACGATTACACTGAATTTTATACAAACGCGTTCGCTGTAATCTCCAGTAAAGTACTGCTTTATTCAAATTTTACTTCGCCGACTGCGAATTCCAAACTGATCAAGGACTTTGCACGCGTTTCTACTTTTCGAAAAGCGCTGCATCGGTTAGAACCTCACCCTGCTCTCCCATAAAGGGTACAATTTCGACCCGGAGAGAAACGGAACCGATAAACTAACTTTCCCACTATATCTGCTACTTTATACTTCTCCGTAAGATCCATAAAATCCGAGCAAGTCGTTATAGGAAGCTGTTCGCTGACGGAGTTTATCCTTACATCGCGGGGACATCTACCCACCTGAATTTGCACATCCATTTGCCCTCTAAGTATACGTTTAACGATCTTTAAACATTTTCCTAAATTAATAATAATTATACAAACAATTCGTTTATCAATGAGGCAGTTGTAAGCGATAAGCTTTTTTACGTTTAAAATATGTTTATACATTTTTACAAGTAAGAGAAAATACTTTATTCAAGGGTAAATAAGTACGAGAAGAGATAGCATCTGTCGTTTATTTGTTAGACTCCTCCTCTCGTCCAAGGTTCGTGAAATCCTCTTGATCTTATCGGGCCTTTTACAGCGAAGGTACTATGGAATGATTGGTTTTACTATTGGCCAGACCGGGAGTTTGGTTCGTTCGAAACGACATAGCGACCAAATAGGGAGGAGGGTTGCGATCAGGAAAAGTTCGAGGTTTTCGAAATTTTTCCGTGTAATCTCGGCCGGAGCGTCGATGACCCGTCTCGCCTAAGCGTTTAGGTTACCTACTCCATATTACAAGAGCCCGCGCGACAGAATTACGCTATCTACGTGGCCGGCTTAAAAATTTCGGTTGCGCTCCGATCCCACGGAAGTTTAACCCATTCTCCAAACGCCGCGATAACGTTGCATTGTTCTTGTTACTGCCATTATTGAATTCAATTAGTCCCTTACGTGGAATAATACCATTCCGGCTGATAATAAAATGAATTTATTATTCCGTCGGAGTAGCGGTGAAATTGATTCTTAGATTGAAATTTATTCCCGTTTGCTTTTAAAAATTAATCCGCGGGAACGAAACGGAATGGAATGAAACAAAACGAGCAGAGCCCAAGAGACGAGTTATACATTGTAAAATACGAGAAGAAAATGTGTTACACTTGGAAATAAAACAGGGTACATTTTGTCGTCGGGTAAGACAAATAATCGACTGGTTCCCAGAGTAAACTAACTGTACGGTGATCTATTTATCAGTTTCAACTTTCCGAAGCATGATAGACACGTAATTGTGCTTCTTGTTAAATTTGTCTTGCTTCGAAGTTTATCACGGGGAAGTCACAGTCGCTTCTTTCTCCCCGTCGTCCCTCTCGTCTCCAATGGTTCGCCTCTTTCATCGCGACCAGTGTTAATGGACTACGGTTAAAAACGGATTCGTTTTCAGCAGCGTCATTACAACGTTTTGTGCCGTGCTCGGACGAACTTTGATAAATGTCGAAGTTTCTTGCGCGACTTGGCATGAGTTACAGTATACAGCGTCCCCTCAGTTCGTATTTGCTGCTCATCGGGTACGGATAAAATTTCGAGTGTCGGGGAAGAAAACCGGTATAAACAACGAATATGCGAATACGCGAATCACGCAAGAACGCCAGCTAATTACGCCGGAATCAATTAAGCTTTAATGGCAACAGCTGCTAAATTCGGGCATCAATTTTATTGAGACTTTTTACACGAGTTTTTCCCGACACCAGAATTCAAAGTTTACTTCGGTGCTCGATTAAATTTCGACGCAATCTGCGATTCGTTAATTCCTCGCATGGATCATAGATCGGTTTACTCGTATTCGTTTTCCATACGACTCATCCTCGATTCGCCATCACTTATGCGAGTTTTAATAAGACATGGAAGAACTGCTTACCTGAAACAGTGGAACGGAACGAGCGAAGTTAGCGCAAATTCATCCAAGTTTTTAATTGCGTTTCAGTTTAAATTTCCAACGAGCACGAGGAACGTGCGCATTTCTGTTTTATTCTGAAGTCAGCCAATTTCGAAACAGCAATTTTTCCAGGGAAATTAAGACAAACCGCCGACGGCTGTTTTCAACAATCACGTAATGGCCGGGCGATTATACCTACGATCTCAGCTTGAACCTCGCGGCTGCTACCGAATTCCAAATGAAAATAATAATAATAATAATAATAATAATAATAATAATAGCAATAATAATAATAAGAGTTTAGGAACTGCATCGAAATTGCGGTCGTTCTCGCAGATCTCCTATGCCTGACGCGCACGGTTTCGAACAGGGAAAAGAATTGATTCTACGCGATAGGTAAAAGGATTGTTGAACTGATCAGTAAAAACGCGAATTATAATTAGGGAGAATTATTTATATCGTTTTCATTTTTTAATAAATTGGAATTTCATATAACTCGACAGATTTTCTATTTAATTTTATCAGCAAAAAATCAATCTCGCTCAACCGAACTGCGATTGATAGCATGCTTATAAATTATTCATTTGTATAAAAACATCAATTTGCATGGGTGTTCACTTATAATGAATTTACATAAATTTGCTCGTACAACAAATTCATATAAATTTCATTAAACCGTGTTCATTCGCTGTGGTCAATAAAAGGAACCTCCTGCATGAACTGATACTTTTACTGATATCAATATGTATAAATCGTTGTTTTAATTCGACAATCGTTACGTAGTTGTTTTAATAATAACATTTTATCTCTTTCGAGACGACTGATTTCTTCTACCGTGATAACAGAGGCGCTGTTGCTACAGTTACGAAGTGCAAATCGTTATTTTGTTCCCCTCTACTACGCGTCATTTCCCTTCGTTCAACAATTCTTCCTCGTTTGAAGACTGTTACAAGTTAACTCGATTCTCAGGCACGAACGAGATTAATTTCCGTTTGTTTGCGTCCCGACAAGCGGAGAGACAATTCGAGACACGTCGTCGTATTCTAAGATAATTCTGGCCGACCAGGATCGTTTCATTTTCACATTAATAACGAATCGCGCGGCCACGGAATATAAAATACATTTGTGTTCGTAATCGACGCTGGTATCGAGTTATTAATGCATCGTTATTGTTCGCTCGCAGGAATTCGTCGATTGACGAAATTGATTCACTCCCTCTCAATCTCCTTTAATATTAATTATTCAAAACGAATCTCGTTTGCGAATAGTACTGCATCTCTCTTGTTTATTCACCACTTTTTCTGTTGCATCGCTTGCGCGTTCAATTGGAATTTGCTGTCAGATATTCACAGCACCTTCGTGTTTACAAGCAAGAAAGGAATTATCAAAATGCTATCATTAATTTTATAAATTGTAATATTATATACAGGGTGTTAACCTACAGGTGGGCAATATTTTAGCTGATCTTAGGATTTGATGTTCAATATTGTTTTTCTGCGATCCTAGTGCATAGAAAACTTGGAATACTCAATTATTATACGAGTAGAACGTGTGAGAAAAGTTTCGCTAAGATTTGAGAGCCTCCAAATTTTTTCGAAATTTTGTCGATCGGATTGAAAATATGTTCACATGTTTTACTCATATTGCAATACATATAACCAAGTTTTCAAAATTTTCTATGCATTAGATTCCGGGAAATATTATTTTGAAAAAAAATTTTGAAACGTATGTATGCAATGAATATAAAATTGTGCAAAATAAAATAAGTAAATATAAAATAGTATAAATACAAAATTGTGTAACGAGAGTTTCGACCGACGTGTTACATGAACTCGAGAGTGGGTCAGCAATGGGTCAACGAATTCTGTGAGGGTCGTTAGGACCATAAAAGGAGATTCACAGAAACTTGTAGCAATTTGTGAGGGGGCGGTAACCATGCGCTCGCTAGCGGAGCTACTTCAAATATTAATTGGCGAACTACTCTTATAGGCAAGGAAGCACTCGAGAGGCTTATTGGGAATTTAAACACGAAGTCTCCTTCCTGGTTTTCCTGCTACTACCAGGAGAGCAAAAGGGACTACCCGCTGCGTTATTAGACATAATTCCCTCTTCTCAAATATTTCACCCTCGCCGCACAATTTTCGCGTAGCAATTCACTCCTACGGAGATCCCGTCGAAGGAATGGTTAATAAACACTTTCGCCGTGTGAAAACAATGATTTCCTTACAGTTAATTAATTCCAATCTTCGCAAGCTTATGTCCACGTATAGCTCACGTATTTCGTTAATAAAATTTATCCTCTTAATCAATTAAAAAGATTTTGCCGAATACCTAGGCACCTACGTGCAAAAAACTGCCCATTCGCGATTAAAGATGTAATATAAATTACATGGAAGCATATAATCCGGGCTGAACAACGAGAATTTATTACTTCGTATTATATGCTCGATACCGTGTTCCAAGTATTTGAATAAGAAAAAAAGAAGCAGGTAGGATATTTATGCGTTTGGATCGTCACTGAGGCGAATTAAGGGGATGAGAATGATTAAACGGCAAAATGTAGTGGCTTCGTTTATCTCCAATGTTCCATTGGCAAAAGGAAGACGACCACGCTCTAAGCTGTTTCCACTGCCACTGTTGCACTGTGGCCAACCAGTTTTTCAGGCTGAGCTTAAATTTAAGCTCGAGGCAGTATCTCTGTACCGTGTATCGTTCGAATCGGTTAAGCCTTAAGCGTTCGGAGTCGGCTGAAATTGATCTTTATTCGAATCGTTAATGGCAGCCAATATGTATAGCCCTCTTAGTTTTACTTGAATCCACAGTCTGGTATTTGTATAACCGATTTTCGCGAGATTCACTTATTATTAATAATTAATCAGCAAGCTTTATTTAAAAGGACCAGTTATTTTTATTATTTTATTTTGCATAAGAATATGCAGCATAATTAGGATCTTTATATAAAATGAACTGTTTGAAATGCCAACTTAATAATGTAGGGATAAATATTTACTTAATAAATAGGGATTTATGTTATATTTAAAAAATCATATTTTACGCGACTTTCGGGATTAAATCAATTTTTTATCATTTCTGTATTTATTTTAATATGTACGTAAAATCTGAAGTCTAATCATACGGAATAAGCGAAGAGGTTTTAATAGGAACAAAGGAGACTCTAAAATGCTGTTCTGGCTAAGTATGACGGAATATCGCCCACGAGAATTGGCCACGAACTACTCAACATATATAATAAGATCATAATCTGATCTTGTATTTAATTATTCTTCGCGGTAGCGCGTTGAACAATGCGATCACGCTACACGGGGACGGAGGGTGCATTTTCCGAGACGGCGATACGCGACACGATCGCTGATAATAAACTTCGTTTCACCCCTTTGAGGAAACGCATTTCCGTCGTGAACCCGCACCTCCTTTCAGGCGTTAGACGCCACGATTCGAGACGTGAAAGGACAATACACGTCGCTTTGCTCCGCTTATTGATCGGAGCTGCTCAACATACTTTACAGTCATCCCTTTTATGTCACACTTTCGCGCATACCCCGTGAAAGTAAAATGGACCCGCGAGCGCGACACGGATATGC
>SHCU01000009.1:347020-367257 GCA_004307685.1 Ceratina australensis
AAAAATACTCGAGGTGCTGCCATTGACATTCCGCATTTACCCGACGATATCTTTTAACCGACCTATCTCCTAATACGATTCGCGACCTACTTTGATGTTCCCGTGCAAATCTGACCGAGCCGCGAGCGCGACAGGTCGGACCACGCACTTGCAGTGGTCACCCATATCCCGGATGGCGCGTTCAGTGGCCTCCAAAAAACGCCCGAGCCTGAGAACAGCGATTAGTTCTCATCTCCACGTGGGGCCTCTCGCTTTTAACGATCGTAACCGATCGAGGAGAGGTAACAACGGATCCAGTGCGATCACTCCGCGCGATCACACCGTGTCCGCCAGCCTACTCAACGACATTCGTTGAGGTCGAACGCCCACCCGCCGACGTCTGCCGTCTCCGACCCGTGCCTTACAAATGCGTCAGGAACAAGGGGAATCGTAGTTGCTTTTGACATGCCTCGGGTAATAATATTGACTTACACTACTGCCGGATAGCGCCTGAACTATTGTTGTGTTGTACTACTAGCATCGTTGTACGATTCAAACTATAACCGTTTGCACTGGATTTATTTTAGTTTGTATTGTCATCTCCAGCATGACATGCGAGTACAAAGGGTTAAATACAATCTTTATATAAAAGATACTCGATACACTAGCTAATTTAATGCGCAGCTGAAACACCTAGACTTGGTTTTACGTACATTTACAATGCAGTACAAGTTTAACTCTGACTTAAAATGACGTCTGGGAGGTGTGGTTCACTTTCAGTCAGATTCGTACAAATTCCATTTTATTTGTAAGTCAAAGGGTTAAAACCTCATTTCAGTAACTCATTTTCGGATAAACCTTACCATTAAAACTTTAACTTACAAATAAAACGGAATTTGTACGAATTTGACTTGAAGTGAATGACACCTCCCACACGTCATTCTAAGTCAAAGGGTTAAAGGGTTGTCATTTGCACAGTATTTGATCGTACTGATTTTTTTACCAAGAATGATTTAAAATAAATTAACTCTGTGAGTTGATGATACAGAAGAATCTTTGGCAGGGACAGCATGTCGTAAATATGGTGACACAAGTAATATCAGGTGAGCATCCTTCGTTCGGCTTGAAACAACTTGAAACATTGACCAGGTTCCTCTATCAGAGATCGGACAGTCGAGACTCGAAATTGAACGGTCCGTCTACAAACCTCAAAATCGAGGAGCCAATCGGCGGAGAAGCGGACAGGGGCGTTCAGTGGTGTCACTACCGGTATAGAAACGAAATGCGATTCGTAGGAAAAACGTTTCAGCCACCGCAGCGCGATGTGTGCGGCCTCGATGGTCAACGTTGCGTCGGGTCGACTATCGGAAACCACTTTATAGTATACGTACAGTGCTCTGTATAGTAGGATTGCGGCGTTGCGTCGGACGCGGGATGGAACGAGGTTGGAGCCAATTAAGATCGTTCAATCGGTGGAAACGGAAGCAAAACGCTTATGTTAATGGCGCGATTCGAAATCTGGGATACCGCGCCTCGCCGATGAGGAATTGTGCACTCGACATGTTTTTTTCTAACCGGACCGTAGCTAGTCAGTTTACATAGGTTCAACATCAAACGGTGTAACACTCCATATATTCAGAACTTTTTATCACTATCAGTAAAGCGTGTAATTGAAAATAGATTGTACTGTATTTGGAAATTGAGACCAGTGAATTTACTGATAACGTTCAATTTAAGGAATCTCGCTCTCCCGTGTCAAGCGCAGAGCTCAGTTTGTACAATTTATGAAAATGTATGCGCGTGCATGTACGCGAAAACATTAAAGTTTATCATATAAATTGAGTTCGGGGGACCGGAGATATTCTCAACTAACACTGGCAAGCGAGGAATTTTCAAATTTTAATTGGTGCCCAACAAAATTGGGATATCCTCTTAGTCCCGGCTACGCTCCGATGCCAATTACCTTAAACCGGACTCGGTATCAGAATTCCGAACTTGGTAATCTCGAATCGAAGAAGCGCGTATAAAATTCAAATAAGCACCGCCCGCTTAAGGCCAGATTTTAATATCGAAACACTGTTCCATGCATAAATATTTCGTATGTTATGTATTTCAATTGTAAAGTATACATTCGCGTTGCATTTGCAGGGAGCATAATAGAATCGCATTGGAGCGATGGACCGACTGGATTTTCCATTACCCATGAAAATAGATGTAACGCACGTCTGTCGTACGGTTTCCCTTCGTTCTACCCGAGAAGCGAACGCGCGAGTACGTTCGCGTATCCGCCATTGTTCGATCGTTGGCCATCGTTCCGCGGCGTCGTTCGATTCAACGATATCCTTCTTCGATGCGCTGCGGCGCGGTCTTTCAATGGGAGAAAGCTTCTTGGAACGTATCCATCCGGGATATACGTACGCATTCTCTATCGAGAGCGGCGATGCGATGCGGTAAAGCAAAGCGTATGAAACTGGCAACGAGTAGAAGTTTCCTTCCTAGGAAGCCGATGCTAAAAATCCACGGAATCGCGGATTTATCTAGCTAACAACCGTGTCCATCGGGATGACTACGGTTCTAAACGATCCCCAATATTGCGTTTTCGGTTGAATTGAAAAACATTTTTACATGCCAACTTCGAGGATCTTGAACGAACAGTTTTACTCTGTGCATAAAGTACGAATTAATGTTGTACCGCTGATTCGAATTTTATTAAGTATGATACAATTTAATTAGATTTAATTCATTGACAAGTTGGATAAATATACGGATCTAATTGAGGTAACGATAGACGAACGTTTGAAACATCTAATTGGATCTCCTGTTGGTAGTAGATTGTCAGCGATCGATGCACGTAAAAATTGAGAAAGTAACGAGGGGTAAAAATGCACTTCACCGAGTATCTCTTCGCTTCTCTCCACTTTGCATCATTGAATTCATATTATTAAATTCCCTATCGATATCGTTCAACGGGGGAAGCGATCTCGATTATACGGCTGTTCAAAAAGCGACTCGTTTCCCGATAAGCAGCTGTGTGAATAATTTCCAGACGCAAGAGAATTTTCTAGCCAAACGAGCAGGGAGGAATACGTCGTCGGCTATAATAAGACATTATTTGGATCGCTCTCGCTGTGCTCCCGGCTCGACGAGCTCGAGGTACCCCGCGATTTTTATACGTCGAAGGCGGAGGCTCTAACGAACGCTCGACAAACACACCCGGTAATTGTAACGCGTAATCGGAATGACTTTCGGTCGGGACCGGGAGGAGAGCCCCGGGCCGGTGGGGCTTGTCGCATGCAAATAGACGTAGTCGCGTCGGGGCGGCGTCGACATTTACATGAACACGTCGGGAAATTTACAAACTCCATCGAATATCGCCATCAGCGGGAAATTTTAAGCCGACCGGGCGCGGTTCGATCGTGTTTCATATCGGATGAATACACAAACACCGCGCGAGTAACGACGCGACCCAGGAATTCGACTGCGAATTCGAATATTCAATTTAAGTAATATAGATGGATATTAGGAGGCAGAAATTTTAAATAAACGAAACTGAGGAACCGATGTATAATGTCAGGCTCGTCGCTTTGTGTATTTAATAAATCTCATTTATCGGTATGACGACGAACAACGCGAGAGGGCAATCTCGCTCGTGCTATCATAGGCAAACAGAAGAAACGGTTTGTTTCAATTGGATGTAATCGGGGAATCATTCGCCTGGCGCTGTCAATACTTGTTCCCGTGTCTTGTCGCGAATAAAGCCGATGTTTACGGAGCGTCATACATAAAAGGAGACGCGCATGAATTCATCGTCGGGGACGAACCTCCACCCTCTGTGTGTCACCCGACGTGTACACGTGAAAGAATAAGAAGAGGATGAAACGAGGCCGTCTGCCCACACAGATATACGACGGGCATGAAAAACGCATCTCGTTTCGCCCGGAGGAGACGCGAGGCGAAATAAAAGAGAGCGAAGCATTGACAAACGTGCGCGCGGTTCGAGGTTGCACGGAAACCAGAAATTATTCAACGTTGTCTTATTAGGAATTAATAGGTTTCCAAGTGAAAATTGCTTCTTAAAATTTCATTTGATGCGCTACGGTTCACTTGCGAGTCGCTAAATATCTTTTAAATTTTTTGAAACTCGACGTACATTTCGAGTTGACTCTCGTAGAAGCGTCTTGTACTTGGTACGATATAGCGGTAGTTCGAGGCAGTCGTTAATAATTAATTGAAGGTGACATAAGCCTATGATGTTAGATCAATTAATTATAACCTAAGTGCGACAACAAACATGGCATTGTTACGATTGTTAACAGGTGAGAGCAATGATGAAAACTAATGCGAGAGAATATCAATCATTCAAACTGAACCGCGATAACTGGATATTGATTTGATGAATGGCACTTGGAGGGATGATGTATCATAATGATTAATTTTCTATCCATCACTCTATCACTGTTAATCAGACAGGGTATCATGTTCCCGCTGAATAAAAAGTAAACATCGTCGTTTCAATATTTCGACTAGCATCGAAACTCAATAAGATTATTCAAGACTGAGTCTTATAAAAGGTTCCACGCGAAGCTTTAACGATATAAAAGGTTGCGGAATTCTTGTCATGGCGTTTGAATAATGAGGCTCCTTTATTCGGTCGTAGAATGACTTTTGATTATTACTTTTCCGTTCGGAAAACAAAATTTGCATTGGCCCGGACGCGAGTGCGAGCGGCGTTGAATTTTTGAGATATTTTCTTTCATACGCAACAGCAGGATATTTCATATCTTCCTATGCTTTCTATGAAACGTCAGATTTCCCTTTGTTGCGCGAGATCTGCATTCGAAAAGGAACGTAATATAATACAAAAGCGTTACATTTTCCCAGACAGGATATGGAAAAAAGGATTCCGTGATACTCGGCGTGTACACTTTATGCGCATCCTTTCCCTCCTTTGTAATTATCAAAACCAGAAAAAACATAATGATGTTTGCCCTCTCTAAGCTTTGTAACAGTGACTGACCGACTTGTTGAAAAAATGCATTATAATTGCAAATACCTTTTAAGCGCAATAATATGCGTAACAGCGATATTATGGAAACATAATCTAATAATTTAGCAAATTTGGAAAGAATATTGAACAAAATTTTAAGAGACTTTCTTCAAATATACATTTAAACTATACATGTGGTAAGCTCTTAATTTTCTTCATTTTAGCTACGAAGCCGATTGAAATTAATTCTCTTACCGGGTGGGGGAGTGAAAAATTAGCAAGCCTCGAGCAGCTGACGCGAACTTAAGCGCAGATGCGGCGAATTGACAGAAACACGTACGCGTATATCGTGGCGCATTTGCAATTCCTAAAGTTAGTCTCGGGAGCTGGTCCCTCGACTTTGTATTTATAATAATATTATATAAGCAACTAATATTACGTATTAGCAAAACATATCAAACGCGATTCTCATCGCACTTGTCATATATATAAATAAAATTTTCTTAGATGGTAAGAGCAGGCTGTCTACCCCATCACGAAGTATAAGCGCTATGAATATCCTTTTCATCTGTTCGACATTGACAGTTCGACAGGGGGATTTGAAATATACGAATTTCTTCTCATATCGATCAAACATAGGTGTCTGAAATATTCAAAAGCTGTAACAGAGTGAACTGTGATTTTAATTTGATTACGTCAGGATTTAAAATTTACTTCACTGTTCAATGTATTTAATTGTCAAACTGTGAACGTTGCAAAAATAAGAAATATCCATGGCACGTATGCGTGTAAATGCCATGATGAAAATACAATTGTTGTACGTGTGTACGGATCGGGAATCGTTTGTGATAATTATGTAGATGTTATTTTGACACATCTTTAAAGCGAATTTCCAAATACATTCAGTTGATTATCAATTAGATATTATGTTTAGCTATTATGTAAAAAAACATATACTATGTATACATATAGATTTAATAGTTTTCAACCAACATCTCGGGTTTTATGTGGATGCACCCTCCTGAATATCACATTGCCATATCGAAGAACAAAAAATTTGTTCTATAGAAATTATTTAGACTTCTGAAATATGTTCATACGACGTAATTGAACGCTTAGTTCTACTCAAATTATTAAGATACAGAAAATGTTTTCGAGCTCTTATTCTCGTAATTAGATTGTTCCACGATTAAAACGGTCAATAGTAAATCGCAAATCGGTTATCTTTCGCGCGCTGGACCGCCGCGAATTATTAATAACCGCCGCTTTCGGCTGTAGATAAAAAGTGGTTTCGATTCGAGAGATTACACACGCTGAAAATACGCGATTCACGTCCTTCCCAGATACGATCTCCAGCCCTCCCTGCCCCGGCCGCCCGCGGAATCCATTTCCAGATAAAGCTGCTAGTACAAAAGCTTCTCGTTCGAGCTCTGATCCTAGCCTAGCGCGTTGAGTCACCTGTACCTATCGATGGGCTCGTAGAAATTTAAAAATAAACCCATCCCCTCCTTGAAATGAACTGCGTGCCCAACAGTCGATACTACGGGAATCGAAATTGGGGCGCAAAAACGAATGAATGCACACACAGAGACGGTTGAATTTTATTTTTCAAGTACTTGGCAGTTTTCAACTGCTCGATTCACATTCATTGCTTTTTATTTGTTATGAGAATTTTTTCTGATTACAAATTCAGTACATTGAAACGTGAGTAAAATGCGATTGAATTAGAATTTAGTAACAGGCTTGTTTACACGTATTTAGTAGATATGAATCTTATTAAATTCTACGGTATATCTGTGATAGGAGCTGTATTGCATTTAGCTGACGCTTTTCTCTCACTTGCGTCTTCTCAGAGCTCCGTTCCTGCATTCCTATCTAAACTCCCGTTGAACTTCTGGATTCTTGCTTACTATGCATTGCGCGCCTCAAAGAAAATTTGCCTTTACGAACACAGGAACGTACACACCGTTCACCCATAGCCGTCATTTTTGTTCCCCAGACAGCCCCATAGATGCGCGGAAAATTTTCATATCGTCCGATGTATTATTCTATCTACAGTTTATTATCAAGTACGGTGCAGGTAACATTTGCAACAAGAATATTTTTGATTTTAGATTTAAAATTTTTGTTCTTAGCATATAAATTGGATAAAGAGTTCATGTGAAAAACAGAATTCAGATCAATGTTTATTGATCGTCTAGGTATCCTTTTTAAACAATTCAGTTTTAAAAAAAAAAATCACGTTTCAATAATTCTAGAGATTTTTACGAGCTTAAAAAATCGGATGTACAAGTTTTCCTTATTAATTCCAGACTAGACATGTTGCCAGATCAAAAGCCTTCATTTATTGTATTTTCAAATCGAGCGCGCAACAAAGAATTTTCTCTTCAAATTTTTCCCTATACCCTGTATGCTCTTTCTATATAAACGTAACGCTGCAACAACTTTCGAAAACTCTGCGAGTACCGTACCATTACTTAATAACGCTCGGTTCCTGTTGTTCCAAAAGGTTGAATGAAAGTGCCGGACCTCTAATTGTAGTTTCAGTTTTCCAAGCTAGTTCTTGCCAAATGGAAGAAATCTCACAAAAGCTAGTGGAATAATAGGTATGCTGCATGTACCATTTATCTATCTACTCATGCAATATTCACGAGGTATCGTAAATATTAAAGAATTAAATGTTCAAATGAAAGCAAGAAACAGATTTTCTGCACTGGATGGTATTAATCCATATGGATAGAGGATGTAGCAATTGAAATGGTTAATACCGCGTCTGAGAATTTGATATCAAGGAAATAAATACGAATTATACATGAAGACAAGCGGAAAAATCGAAGATCCAAGTCTCTAATTAAACAATTCAATTAAATTCATGAATAAGTCAATTAAATTAATGATTCAATTAAAATATCTATGTTTAATTATATGATAAATACAAAATCAATAACTACATTTTTCAAATAAACTAAGCTATGATACAATTGTGCTACTGCCTAGGGCTGCTGAAGCTTCTGCGATGAACTTTGGCGGACTGGACGGGGAATAATCATCGTGGCCTAATTTCGAAGATGGGAGGAATCGTCGGGCACTCGGATGTAGATATATTTGTCAGCGGCGCACAATGGGCGGCAGATTCGCGAATTGATTTCGCGTTAGCCGAATTATGGACAATCGATGCAATTTCTGATATCAATCGGTGCTATTTCCACCTTGTTTTGATTACACCCGTCGGGGCGGGGGGGTTCCGGGACGAGGCTGCGCAATTTTCCTGACATCCTGTTGCAACAACGTACATGCAATTATCCCGTTCTCCGTTTAATTATTGTGTAGAACTGTTCCCAGCCGAAAGGCGAACGTGCGCGGCCCCATTATTGAAAATCGAATTCTCCCAGCCGGTGAATAAAATGCAATTCTCCTTCTCACGGACCTAAATCTCCTCCTCAAGAGGAGATGCATTTCCTTCATCGAAGGAGATAAATTCCGTTTCATTAGCAATTCTTGAACGAATCTTTTCTGAGAATTTTTAAGGTGATCGTTTACCGTTGACACGGTCCGACAGAGTCCGGCTGCTCTCGAAGTTATTAAAAGAAGACGGCGCCGTTCCGTGATAAACGATATTCGTCTCGAACGTACACACATCGCGGAATTAAGTGCTGTTGAACAATTATTTGCCGGCTGCGTTGTTAAACACAGAACCAGGTTTAAACCGCGAACTACTCCAACTTTCACCTGCGGCTGATTACATACATTGAGCATGATATTACCCGACGAGAGATCATAATAATTTAACGTTTAAACTACGATACTAAAGTGATCCGAGAGAAGGGTCGTACTCTTATTATGAATAACTACACGGCTATTTGTCTAACCTGGAAATGCATGCTGAACGTCAGGAGGCACACTCTGTGTAATTATGCATGTACGTATATCATGTATAAACAAGTTTAAGTGCAATCGTTTAACTGACTGTTAATACAAATTATTTTCGATAAATATCAACCGATAAGAAATGAATGCGATCGTTTAATCTTTTATCCGGGTGCGGAAGATTAACAAAATGTCTGAAACGATTCGACCGTGTCACGTGACAGATGTAAGTAGAAGATCCAGCGGCTCTGGGAACGGCGACAATCCTCCGGATAAAAGTGGGAAAGAAAAAAAAATGGAGTAAAGCGGGCGGGGAGCGTGAATCGATAAGAGTGATAGATTGACGGATGAATCGTGATTGTATAGATCCGGGGCCGTCGACAAGAAAAAGGAAAGAGGAGCGGTGGAAGAAAAGGGTTTTTCGAGAAAAATGAGAAGGAACGAACGAGCGTTCGCGGGCAGCGTGAAAGGATTTATCGGTGTGTACGTACACCCCGGGTTACACGGAGCTTTCAAGAAGCTGCTGCGGGCACAATGCGCGTACAATTAATTTCACGGTTTCCTATTCATTCCGCCCGGCGGATGCCCGCGTCCACGTAAACCTCCAGGTATTCGAGCGGGCCCGTTCCCGTTTCGAACACCACTTAAAATCGTTCCTTCGATCGGAACGGAATTTATACCCAAGGAATTTTCGTTCGCCGTTTTTCGATTTACGAACGACGTGACACGGCTTAAACTCGCACGGCACACAGACATTCCCCGGAGCCTCTGTTCTTGCCCCCCCCCCCTGCCTGCCGAAACGTGGCCCGATTGTTCGGAGAATTTTCGACGAGATCGCGCGCGATTCGGTGATAGATCATTTTTAACGCGGCACGGTGTACTTGGCGTTATTCACAACCGTAGAGCAATTTGCGCAACGGGTTACACAGCAGGCAGTAATTATAATAGGGAGACGAGAAGTTAAATTAGCTGGTTGATAAGAGCCCCGGGATCTCGGTGATTAATTCGCTCGCGAAATTGATTATGTCTTAATTGACTTTAATCAATGTAAATGATACACGGCCGTGATCGTAATAAAAGTGTTTTTGCCGCCGCGGTGGGAAAAGAATAAATGGGAAATAAAAACGATTTCACGTTATCTCGGTTACCGGCAACCTATTAAAAAGACTGATGAACGGTAAAAACGCGAGCCGTTCCGTGCCTGCATTTTTCATTCCCATCCTTGTTCCGGGCGCTGTAACATGTATACCAAGGAATTCACCGGTACCCGCTTCCGCGTTTAAACGATTCTTTCCTTTTACCCTCGGCGCCGAGAAAAAGTTCCCCGGCTAGCAACAAACCGTGCGCGAATTTAACGCAAACTCGGCCATTATTCTAACGATCATTACTCTCGTGTAACAAAGATAATTATAAAAAAAAATGATTTCTATTAGTTATTAAAACGTGTGTACGTAGTGAACGCTTATATTATCGTACCGATCGGTATTCTATATTACTGATAAGGAATTCTCAGAAGGAAGCGATTCGCAATACGAAAACATTATTATAACGATCATTACTCTCGGGTAACAAAGATAATCATAAAAAAAAATCATTTCTATTAGTTATTAAAACGTGTATACGTAGTGAACACTTATTTCATCGTACCGATTGGTATTCTATATTACTGATAAAGAATTGTCAGAAGGAAACGATTCGCGATACGGGAACGCGTTGTTGCGAGGAACAAAAGTGGCCGATAAACACGACATTGTTCCAGATATCGAGTGATTGGAAATCGCCTTTGTGAAAATGAAACGAGAAAAGGTACGAGCCCGGGCTTGCCTTTCGAGGACAATCGCATCGCGAATGTGGGATTCACTTATCCCGGCAGCTGCCTCTCTCTTTTTTCCTATGGAGAATCGAGGTTTCGAGGTCCATGGAAGATGGGATTTCGAATCGTCTAAAGTCAGCTTAATGGATTTTAAAAGTGATAAGTGTATCAAGTTTTCTATTCGATTATCCCCGCAGCATCAATTCATTGTCGCACTTTATTCATGAATGCAACGAATATATTAGTTGTTTTATTGAAAACGTATCGATTATCCCGGCTCGCTTTCGTTGCACGTGAAACATCCATTCAAATCGTTAACATTTTGTTAGAAAAATGGAAGACACGAGCGCAAATTTTGCCCGCGTTTTACACGTCGGATTTATTTTATTTCGACGCGAGTTGGGTTTCTCGTTGCCGTCGTCCCGTGTCCAGGTTGTAATCTCTGGACGAGTTCGGCGTTAAAACGAGAATCTGCCGGATTTACTGGATTCCGGATAACGTGATCGCGTTTCGACTCTTCTCGAATTATGCGAAAATGCCCGCTACTCTTCTCTAATGAACATCAATCGCTTCGAGGACGTGACGGCATCGAGGATTTGCTAAAACTCTAGCTTGATTCATTAAAGTTAATCCTGTCCCACGTTTTGAACTTACGTTCTCTGCAAAGGATTTTGGCGAACGTACACTTATTTAAGTTTTACACTTCTTACAAATTAATGGGGAAATTATAATTATAACATCGATTCGCTGTGTGAAAGTAATATGAAATATTAGAAATTTTTTAATAAGCCTAGTTCTCGTTAAGTAGAAATTTTAGCGCTTAAAATTGTTAATGAAAATAGTTTTAATCGTACGGAGTCAATTCCGGTACACGGTTCGTTAAACTGTATAATAAATTATCCGGCGTACTAAACGGATTCACGCGTTAATAGGAAGAATAAACGGAATCGTGAATCTTGTAATTGACTGCTGCATCATGTACAATCGGCTGCTTGTTACAATTACCTGCGTGCCGTGTTAAAGTGTTACATTTGAACGAAACAACCAGTTTCCTGGGTGATCATCCCGGGACTCTAAACAGTAACAACCGCAACGTACGCAATCATTACCCCTCGCCAACACCCGACACTATTCTCTGTAAAATCATCCACTCTATTTGAACGCGGTCCGTGTCTAAAACCCCCCTGGCGACAGATAGTATTAATTACGACTCATTGATCATGTGCATCTATTATTTGTTTACTTAAGTGAATTGCTGTAGAGCTTAATTACATCGGTATAATGATACATGCTCGGTTATCGACTCTATTCGAAATTTACAGTACTTGGTGTTATCGATAGTAATTAACAATACGAATTCATAATCGAATGTTGTTCGTACGAATTAAAAATTGTTTTTTAATTTATCGATTAAAGAAAATAATTTAATTCATTAAAATATAATTATTTATTTATCAAAACATACTTTTATACTTCTAATAGAATTAGCAATAAAGTAGAACAGAAATCATTTGAGAAGCGACGCGAAACGAAGATCGAAATTGCGAAGAGGAAAAACCGAAACCAGTTGATGGTACACACGTGCTGAACGACTAACGCGTTAGAAAATGCTTTGTATCTCCGCTAACGGTGGACAAACGACGACGACAACAAGCGACAACAAGTGAGAAGTGGTCTCTTTCTACAATAGTTCGGAACGAACTCGATGTTTGACCCGCCATTACGCAGCCATCGCAATAAACAAACGCGGTTTCCCCGTAAACCGTAGTTGCAGTCTGATCAGTTAACAAAACCACGGCCAACAAAATAGAGTTATGCCACGTTTTTTTCATTTTATCTTCCAGCCATGTGTTCCCAAATTTACTCACAATAAATACTGCTGTCAATTAATATAATTTAAATTGTATGCATTAAATTAATCAAAATTTGCTGTGTGCTCCTGTGTAATTTATATTAATTACAAATGTCAACAACTTGCGAATATATTTTTCGCTCAATTTTCATTATAATTAATTCGGAATCCTATAAAATTAATTGCATTTATACGTTATTTCCTTCTTAGAGGCACATTTGGAAACGAAACTTTTTGCAATCCGTTCACCGGAGTAAATGTGTTGATACTTTTTAATCGGATCGCGTTCGCTCCTCTCTCATTCTCTAGAGAACAATCGGTTTACTAAATTGGAACTGGAATCTAGGTCTCCCGCGTATTCAAGCACTTTTCCAGTTGTAAGTGACAATGCATTCTGAATCGATTTTCTTTCGATAAGGCCAATCCGCGTCACAATGGAACCCCTACTTAGAAATTACACCTTTTTCCACTATTATGGAAGCAAGCTCCCCCTTTTCAAGTCGGACATGAAACAATGTCATTTTTGTTTGGAAACCTGCAGGGTTCTTACTACTGAAATTCTTATAATACACAGTTTAATCGTTAAAGAAAAATAATTCAACGATTTTAATGAAACGTGTCTCGATTAGTACTTTTTACCGAAGCACAGAGATGACGAGATCGTTGATGTTTCCCGATAAATTCAGAACGTTTCATATGAACAGTCGGCGAATAGCTGTGTGACGATCAGTCGCATGTCCATCGTGCTTTCGCTGCGTGCAAATACAACGTATCAAGCGGCGCGGCGCCGCGAGCAAATGCGAGTACAACTGAACGCGTTATCACGGTCGGGTTTAATGAGCCAGGAACAGTCCCCGGGATCGCGTTTTCGAGAGTGATAAAAAAAGAACAACCAGAGCGATCCGCGCGCAGCCAGAGGAATGCGTCGCTCGCTCGAAATAAACCTACACCGTTCGACGATCGCCTGAAAACCATTGCCGCGCCAATCGTTGACCTCATTCACTTTCGTGCCTTTCACATTTTACATACCGGCGACTTTTCGCGTTCCGCGCGAGACTACCGAGATCTGTCACATTGGAATATCTTCTCTCATACTTCCTTTCCTCAATTCGACAATCTATGCTTGGAATTTTTACGTGCGCATTTCGAATTGCTTAACAAATACAGGAAAGTTAAATAATAGTTTTAGTACAATGCACCTTTGATGAAATGAATTCTGATACTAATACTCTTTAATGACTCTAACAGTGACGGATGTACAAATTCCAATTATAATTATTAATTTCATATTAATTGTTGATCCTAGGAGTAATTTAAAATGTTTTTCTTTATTGTATTACTTCATATTTTCGCTATCAATAAAATAGGAATAAACAGAAAACAACAAAAGAGGCAGTAGTTCCAAACACGTACATAATTCTATTAAACTGATCCCCTCATAATTCTTCAATGCTACATAAACGCTAGTCTCTCATGGTGGCAGAATCAATACGTCACTTCAAAAGGATTAAAAGCCGTAACCGTTAGCACCAATTCCTCTCTTTTTCGGAATGTTTTAAAAATGAAAATTTCAGAACTGACTCCGCGAACGACTATTCAGGATCACCGACCGCAAACTTTGCGATTGTTATTGTACGCGACGATCTCCCCGTTATGCAAAAATTTTTAACAGTAGGAAATCCTCTGTTATCGCGTTTCAATGAGATATTGTTTCTCGTCTTTGTTAACGGGTCTCTATGAAAGAGATCCTGATTACTCTTATCAGTAGGTAGCCGAGTGAATAACGGGATCATTTAAAGGCAACTGCAAAAATTGTATAAAATTAGAATGCCTTTTTCGAAAAATGTATCACGATTATAATTAAAACAATTTATAATATTTCAATTAGATAATTAAAAAGTAAGTTGCTATATATTGGAACTTGAAAAAAGTGAGAAACTTTGTTTAATAGATAGTACCATTTCAAATGTAATCATAAAAGGTATGGCGCGAAGACAAGTAGGAATAAAATAAAATGAATGGGAAAGAAAATAATTTAGCGCATCGGGTTCACCGAAGAATTGTCGTCAATTAAACACAGGGAGAAGTGGAAACGTTTCCAGCAATTACTCGCGAGTACCTCGGTTACATACGTGGTCACCCGAACGCTTCAGTTTAATTTCGAGTTACTTAGAACAACTTCGAGATAGCCGAGTACCTACTACATATACATACGTACGTACGTATACGTATAACGTGTGACTCGGTTACTTCGAGACTTCGTAACGTTAATTACGAACTTCACAGTCTCGACGAGTTGAGCATTTCGCGAGTCTCGAGTGCTGGCAGTAGTGCCCCACCCACGGAGGAAAATTGTACAAGCCTCGTACTTGGAACGAATTATGTAGAATGGATATATACTGCGGAACGGTATAGGATTATTTTACTGGTTTATGTTAAACTTGGTTAAAATGACCTGTTACAATTTTAAAGTCGGTGCCAACCGCCACCGACGTGTAATTTTAATTAGCACATATTTAGTTAACGATGAAAGTGTTACAAGTAGCATAGCTTGTTCCGGTAGCAAGCTAATGTTTAAAAATGTATATTCTGTACATTACGAATTAACGTTTTCCCAAAAATCTGATTGATGTGTGAATTTCAGCGTCGAAGAACACATCAAAATTTAAATTGAGATAATTGCGGAAGTGCGAAGGATTCCATTAAAAATTGACCAGAGTCAGGATTTGATAAATCGCGACGGCGAGCGAAGCAGCTGCCAGTTTCCGTTAGCCCCGACCTGACGAGTGAGATTGAATAATTCCCCTACTTATTATTACAGAACGATAACGGCCGAGAGTAGTACGTGCGTCTATTTCGAAATTATTCTTTCGCTCGCCTCCCTGTTACGTCGCGCTGGCATTTATTAGCGGGGTGAGGCAGAAACCGAGCGAAAGCCCAGCCCACATTTCGTCGGGTCGCTTGAAATTATGGGAATCGATTAAAGAAGCCACGTTGACGTTTGCGGAATTTAACATAACACAATTCATTTGACGAGCCTTTAATTATTTTCAGAATTCCAACGGATCGAATTAAAATCATAAGCGTTTAAAGCCTTTTCAGCGACGAATAAAAATGACTAATCTATTACGGAGCAGTACAATTGATAAATAAATTTTGGCAGCGATTCGGTATTTTATTCTCGGAATAATATAATTCAGCATAATCAGATAGAAACTCGGGAACTCTCTAACTCTAATCGGGTAATAATGTTCAGAAAATTTATATGGGTAATAGAAGATCAATTTGGATAACAGTGTGGACTCTCAACAAACATACCCGCATAATAATCTTGCGTAATTGCATTAATGCGGAATTGCTCACCAATTGCCCTCTAATTTCTGGAATCGTTCCGTGGAAATTAATACCATTTGCCTGAACACTTTCTAATTTTTCCGTGCATGAAAATGTTCATCTCTTAATTCTTTCAAATGTCAGGTCAATTTTAAATGGTTTTAAATTGATCAAAGAAATTACTTTAATATATATTTACAGATATAGTTTTATACAAATATGACCATACAATTTTTATTCAATCGTTAACACTTTTTAAAGGGAAAGTAAATTTTTCCAATGAAAGACAGAAAAAAGCGGTAGGGCGGTGTCGTTGAAAAAAAAGCTAGACTCGCTGTTACACGACGAGCGTCGAAAAATTTAATAAAACCGTAATCCGTTTCACGATATTGATTTTGAATCCAATCTAGCATCGCGTCCAGTGAAAAAAGTTCCTCTTTTAGACCTCGTCTTTCAATTACAATATTAACCAAGATGTCAGCTGCGGTAATCGAGATACCTATATATTAAAAACTTAATGCCGGCCTGGTAGTAGAATTTAAGATCAGAATATTTTATCTAAAAAAAATTATATTTTTGTCGACAGTAAATGCTGTTCATCGTATCAACGAAATTGACATTAACCGCATCAATTCATTAACGAGATCGGAAATACACTGTGTTCATTTATGATCATTTAGTGATCGTAGAACTGTGATTTTACCTAATACAGTTTAGCTGCTTATACCACGTTGAATTAATGGACTAACGGTACGTACTACGAACCTTTGCTCCACATTATAATTGGGTTACTTCTTGTAATTCCCCTGGAAGATTCGTTGCGAGTCGAGTTAGTGGTATCGCGTGCAGCTACTAACTTTCCCTTATGGGGTTAACTCGCGAGTCGAATTTCGATTCGGGCCAGAAACGGTTGGACGATCGAGACGAACTTCGACAGGAAGCGAGCTAGGGGAGAAGGAGGATGAAGACTTCGGGGGATCGATTCGAGATGGATATCAGCACGCGGTTTACTCCATCGGGAACGAACCTTGTGGACATTTAACAAACGAAAGGACGAGATCGCACAGCAAGTAATACAATTCACATTTCCTCGAGCGATGTTGTCCCTTCTCTATCGCTATCTCTCTCTCTTACTGCACCGGTGAAAGCGTCACAACTTCTCCAGAAATGTTCCCTTATTCGGACATTCTATGTATATCGACTGGACTATTCCCAAACCGACCGACCGCGCTAATTCTGCTCGACTTACACGGCGACGTCGCCGGATTTGCTGAAATTTCGGAAATCGACCGATCGACTAGTCGCTATCACGATTTAAGCTGGCTCTTGTCTGTTGAAACTTTATACGTGACTTAACCGCAAGAATACGGTGGATTATATAATTTCAATAGCTCTTGGAAACCGGCATCGCGTTATTGCATGACCGTGAATAACATTCTCGATTTATCTTCAATGTAATGTTTCAAACGTCAATGGGTTAATAAATATACATGATATAAAATATTGGTTAGCGGAAAATAAAATTTTAAAAATTGTAATCACTAAATAAATTTGTACTCCGCGTTTTAACTTAGTTCGAAATATAAAACTCCGTTAATGTATAGATACAGTAAACAAGCGCGGAGAGACGGGGATTTTGTAATCATAAAATAGATGAAACATAAAACAGCAATTTGTTCAAATTGATTCATCGGAATGCCCTGACTTCCGTCAATATTTTCAACGATTCAGCGGTTCCCGCGATAAAATGCATTCCGACGAGAAATCGCGTCAGAAATTCGGTACGCGGCGCTGAGATTATTCTCGACATTGCGCGATCGAACGCGCGTATACTTTCGGAACTTCGATTAATGGCATTAGATCCGCAAAAGCATAATAAATAATCGATTCCCGATGTACTAACATTTATGTTAATAGACGCGTCGCCGCGTGAAACCTAATTGGGTCAACGTTTCGATAGACAGTATCGACGTTCATCGCGCGAGATAACTACATTTAATAATCAAGTGTCGACGGTATGTACATTTCATGATGCCGCGATGAGAGTCAGTGATTTCATTTCGACATTTGAAACATTGCGAATTCATCATCATACGTCAAAGGAACGGAGATTTTCTGTCGTGAACACTTTTCAGTTAAATAAAATCATAGTAGATAAAATATATTAACTCATCAAGTGATATTAAGTATAATACAATCGTAAGTGGATGCTACGCGTATAAAAGCGATCGGTGATCCTAGAAATAAGACGAGCTTGAGAAAGCGTGGAGTTACCTCTGAATTGGTTTCCCGGATTACGATAGAAAAATAACAAAATCTAATAAGAGATATTGCGAGGAGAGTTGGCTACAAGATAACCGAGAATGACGGGGGAATCCCGGAATTCTCTTGGTATAAAGGGACGGGATCTTAAAAAGCGGCAAGCTTCCCCGTTCTCAATCGTCGAATTGTAAAGAAAGAAATTGCACCCCGTTCGCCGGTCCGAGGACGATTAAAATTTCCAACTACTTCCATCGTTCGCGAAACTTTCCGCATTATTCAACGCCGCTTTGACGAGCAACTTCCCTTTCCTTCCTTCCTTCCTTCCTGGCTTGTAAAAAAAAAGAAAAATTGAAGACGCAAGAACGAAACCGTAAAAAAATAACTACGAAAGCATTGTGTAAAATGCTTCCTTTGGTACGCATTATGCGCCTTTGTTGCCCCGTAAAGGAACCGGGCAAAAAGGATCCACCGTGCAAGGAAGGATAATGAACTCGGATGACCCTGCGACTAAAGAACTCGACCCATTACTTAATTCCTCGTTTAATAAAGCGTGCGACGTCATCGCATCGGATCCTATCCTGTCCTGTCAAAAGTAATTAACGAAAAGCCCAATTTAAAAATAGCAGGATGCACGTTCATTATAACTTCAATTTTCATTTCCTACTGAAATCCGAATCAAACCCATTCGGCGATAAGATAAGATAAATCTGTGATTAGTTGTAGTCTAGGCGAAAAAATTGTTTGATGCGGTGCGATGAACGCGCTCAAAGCATTCTACGTTAAGCGATGTGATTCCGCCTCGGGGCAGCGTATCCCGTTGACGAACGACGCTGTTAGAAGATCAAACAGGTATGATTACTAGTCATTAACAAGTACAAAGGGTGACGAAGCCGGCCACGGGATAAGGCGGTCCCTAAACCGTAAACCACGTTAGCCTAATAAATGCATGGGAGGCTAGACGCGGGTAGCCGGTCATAAATCGTAATGCGCAACCGGAAGACGTTCGAACCGTTATTTCGCCCGTTAACAAGCGGGACCGTCGTCGCATCGCCGCGGCGACGAATTGCACCCCGGACGTCGAACAAGGGCCACGGGCATCATTAAGGGATAGCCTTGATGCGCCCCCCGTATGAAATAATTGTTGCCGGTAAAGCAACGCGCCACCTACCCACGGTTAACTGCGCGAAGGGGGGCGAGTAATTACCCGTTTCGCATCCACAACTTCATTAATCCGGGAAGGGAGAAGCAATTACTAGGAGAGAAAGCGGAGGCCAACTTCCACGCCACTTTACCCCTTTCCCCGCCAACGCCTACCTTACCTGTTAAACACCCAACTCCAAATTACTTTTGTATTATTATGCCTTTGTAGTGCATGGTAATTAATCCTCTCCTCGGGGCTAACTTCGACCGCAGCCCACCCGAGGGACCGTCGCGTTTCTACGGAAAATATCGATCTCTGATCGCATAAGTAAAAATGATATAAGAAAACGAAAATTGTTGTAAGTCAATTTAAGTTGTACTGTACCAGAATTTAGTCACATTAAATCTGGATGTAGGTTGTAATTTCTATAAACTACAAATTGAATCCAATATAATTCCCCCGAAATAACTTTCAGATTTAATTTTTGAAATTTATTAAAGGAATCGAAGTTTGACGGAGACGACAGGAATACAGTTTGAAAACGCGCGGAACTAATTGGTTCTAATTGCATCCGATAACTAGGCAATCGATTTTGTAAAATTGAATAACCTTCAAGTGATGGACTTTGATCTCACGAATTTAGCACTTCCCGTGTAATTCGATCAGCGCCTGTTAAAGATGGTGATTGAAATCAAGGGACAAAGCGGTCGCCGGTCTATTGTTCTTCGAAACTTCGCCGGTTCCAACAGTTATTCTTATCTCGTTCGAGATTTTCATAAGTTACGGTTTAAAACTAAATCCCCGCGATTCTCGTTAGCCGAGGCTGAGGCTTAATGATCTGTGAACGGTCCTCGTGACTATCTTTGATTATGCCAGCAAATAAGATCGGTAAGTACAAGAAAACTGAAGAATCGTTTTCGTTTCTCGGCTAAATTGAAACGAATAGAGCATTTAATCTACCAAATGACTTCACTCGGAACAGTTGTTTCCGCCGGAGAGGTCT
>SHCU01000009.1:395408-452577 GCA_004307685.1 Ceratina australensis
CCCCCCCCCCTTAATACATCGGTTTCGGCGTATCACAAACACATGTCCAGCCACAAAAAGGTTGGAAACGAACCGAAGAGTAACAAGCATTGAAGTTGAAAATACGCGAATTGCATTGTTGTTCTCCCGTTCGCAAGGATTGAATTTTATTTGAAATTATTACGACTCAGCGGTATTCGAATTTTACGATCAGCTCATTTCAAAATCACTTGTAAACTCTTTTTTATACAAAAACTGAAAACTGGCGTTTTAATATCGTATCAATTGTTATATTCGTTGCTGTTTCAAAGCTACCGTACCTATATTTCTCCGTAAAAAATGTTTCGTTCTTTATTCAATTTACTTTTCAATTTTACATTGCGCTCGCGGTTTAATTTCCGTACGTTTCCATCTCGAAATTGAGGAGAGATTATCAGTTTCGGGGGAATCTTATTGAAAATGCATAGATCGACAGGGTATGGAAATGTTATAAGATTCCAGTTTCAAAGATGGCTCGACGAGTTCGGAGATGATGCGATGACGGTGGCGAAGAAGTTTCGCGCGGAAACTTCTGCGGAATGACACTCAAGGGGATCGTGCAAAGATCCTTGGAATTCCAGTCTGGTAACTGGTCAAGTTATTACGTCGTCTTACCGAGTCTTGCATGCATTAATATCAATCGACAGATGAAGAAGTGGTTTTATGTTACTTTAAATATTCATTAATTGTATCAAGGGACTCAAGTCTAACTACATCATTCTTAATACAATCAGCGAAATTTAATATTCAATGAAGAATTATATCGGTCAAATAATGTATAACTAATTGACCAAATTAATATCAATTACGTGACATCGAATTGTCGTTTGAATTATCGATGATTTTTATAATTGATTACGTTAGTGGATTAAAGATCGCAGTGAAACTCCTGTTTACTTGCCCGATAGCTTCAAAATTCGGCTCGTACTTTTTTCTTATCTACGATTGAAACGCGGAAAACTGCGGAGCTGCACGTTGCTCGTTAATTCACGGACGTGAAAACAAAGTCATCAGGTTCTCGAACGCCGTGAAATCAGGGAGCAACCGAGTGACGAGCCGAAATGAAAGTCAGCCGACAATCGGTTTTCGGCGATGGCCAATAGATACGGAACGATTTTCTACAATCCACGATCCACAAACGACACACCGTGTCCGTCATGAATCGGATATTAATCGGATATTAAACGGCCGAGGATTGCAGTAATTCGTTTCGGGATCCCGTTATCAATCTGCTGCAACGAGCACGCAGCTCTACAGATCGAACCTATCGTTTCAGTGTACAACAGTTTTGTCAAAGCATTTCATCTTTTCGTGATTGCCACGATATAATCTCTAATGAGATGAGATTAACTTGATTTGTAGAAAGCTTCTTTTTACACGCCATTTAATGGATTATATTTCAAATTTCATCTTCGCGTGCTGTTTAATTATTCCACTGAGCTCATCCCCCAATTAATTCGGATAATCGACATTCTATTGGACATAAATTAATGCACAAACATTACCAATTATGAATGTGTAATAGGTTCGAATGTGACCTAACGGATGAACAGCTTGATTCACACTTGTGACACACGTAAGCAAGAATACTATTGTGTTAATCAAAAGGTGATGCATTCTTATTCCTAGTATATTTTACAAAGGTTTATGAAGCTGTATTCAAGATTTAATATAATCATTTAGGGAAAAATATTATTCGCGTCGTGAATAAAGAAAAAATGTGAAAAGCTGAAACGATTTTAATCTTCTTTAGCTCTTATTGGTACTTTAAGAGACTTCTAGGAATGCAATTTTGCAGACGGCATCTTGAACCCATAGAAACGAGAGGATAAAGATTATTAAATAAGAAATATAATAGAAACGACAATTTCTTCAATTGCGAATATAACAAGAGGTTCAATTACATTATGGTGTGGTATATAATTTAATAGATTATGTGAACCGGAAATTGTTCCGTGCCATTGCACCGGTCACACAGACAACGATGCTTTACGGTGACACTGTTGAGAGTCACGTCGCTGATGAGAATGATTTACAGGGATGAACGGGACCGATTACCGGAAAAAGAAAAAGGTTCTCAAAGGCTATGTTCCGTTTAGCGTCGCGTCGCATCGGAACGAAGATATCGGACTCGAGCGAGCGGAAACGCCGATGTTTCAATCATCAAACACGTAACGCGTTCAACAACGAGAGTAACGGAGAAGAGACAGCCGGGGGAGGGAGATGGAGAGACGGGCGAAAAGGAAGAGGGGGAGAGGGATGAAAAAAGAGCAAGTCGAAACGTATTGCATTTTGCAGTTGTTGAACCGCGCGCCGCAGTGAGAAAAAGAGGACAAAACGCTCGTAAACGTTCTTCGGGAAACGTTCGGAATTCCAGCTGTCCGATTACGACGTTTCTTTCCTACTGCCACGATGACGGGAAAAGAATTTTTATGGGAACTCCACGACTATTTTGCGTCATGGGATGTAGGATACGTTCGTCAATTTTCAGCGTCACGCGACGAATGTAAATAAAATTTTCGAAGCGCGTGCTGATGCGTTAATTATGATTATCTTTACCGTTGATTAATGGGAGATATTACATAGAGATGATTAGCAACTCATATTAATTATAGGTGACAACATTAATTTGGACGTTACGAACGAATGCAATCTTGGAAGTGTATAAATTATTCTCGTGTATCCATTTACCTTGATTATTTACAAGACAGCGTTAAGTAATGCGTTCGCTTGCGAAGGCAACGTTCTTGTAAACACGCCAGCGCCGGCATTCTCTCAACGTTACCAGGTTGTTAAAATTAACTTTAATGAATGGCCATCTCGAGGCAACGGTAATAAAATGAACAATTCAAGGTGCTACGTAAAGATCACAGATATTATTAAACCGTCCTATTTTTCACTTTACATCCGAAGATAATTTATTAGTAACCTGCTACAGTACTACCACAACAATCGAAATCATTAATTATTCTTTAGCGAAGTAAATATAGAATGAAGACTACGTCTCCCTCGAACTGTCAGGATGCCGTCTCGCGAAGACGTACAGACTGGATACTGATTCCTATTGATTATTAACGAACCGAGGGGGAAAGTAACGTTCGTGGAACAGTAAAGGAGATGTTTAACGATCCCACGCGAGAGAAAGAAAGGTAGAGCCGATGGCTGCGAGGCGAATGAAGCAGCGACTCGGTCGGTGCACTTCACTACCTATCTATCCAAACGAGATTGGTAGCTCTCAACTCTGAACAGAAGCTACCTTCCTGCGGTCGTCTGTTCCGAACGACGACGACGACGACGACAACGGAGCGAAGGGCCAAATGGAGGAACCGACCCACCTAATTGCCCGATGCTGACATAAACCGCTTCCTTTCTGCCTCGCGCTTTCCGCCGACGCGACGCGACGTCCTCCTCGGAAGAGGCGCGGAGAAAGGCCACTTTCCGGGGTCGTCGCAAAAGGAAGTCGATCAAGAGCGACGGAGAACGAGTTACGAGCGTGGTCGGATCTACTTTTCCAGCGAATGCCGCCCGCTGTCCCCGAGAAGTTTGTTACTTAATTATTTCGACGGTATATAGTAAACGTATTGGAATTATATTAAAACTCGTTTCTCTCGTGAACCTCGTTCGGATCTTTTTATTCGTTGCCCAATTACTGTTACTGAATTCTATGTCCTGCAGTGAAGGACGAAGCATAACGTAAGATTCTGTTAAAAACTGCCATGGAATTCTACTAACGAGATCGATAGGTCGACTCGAAACGAGTTCTTGTCAATTTTGTGAAACATTTCAGTACTCGCTGGAAGAAGCTGTAGCTCACCGACCCCGTCGTTATATCGGACGCGATATTCACTCGAGGTATTCGGGACGACGAGTATCGCTCGAAATTTTCCATAATCATCAGTCGTGCGCTGGAGAGCTCTCGCGATGAAAAAAAAAGCAAAAACAGACCGTAAAAATTCTGGTAATTCTCTTTCGACTCGGACTCGATCGACCGCGCACGAAACGAGAGAGAGAGAGAGAGAGAGAGAGAGAGAGAGAGAGAGAGAGAGGGAAAAAAAGAGAAAAGGAGAACTAAATCGGGATCGGCAACAACGATAAGAGAGAAAAAATGTCGGCGGGCGAAGGGAAATCGAATTGAAGCACGCGCGGCCAATGAATCCTGCCCGGCCGGCTGTCAGAGCGGAGGCGCAGGGCTCGGAAAAGCCCTCCAGGAACCCATCCATTCACCGATCCCCGGGTATTATAATTCAAATCGTGCGCATATCCTAGCCCGCGAGCGGACCGTCTAATTTGGGCGCGTATTGTGAGCCCGATAGAACCCGATTCACGTATCGTGGCTTCAATTAAACGCGCGACGTTCCTCGCCATCGAACCAAGGTGTCACGCCAATAAAGTTATCCGTGTAACCCGCTGCACCGCATTAAACGGTGAACACGATACGTAATCTCGTGCGAGCATTGATTTCCACGTTACTTACATGTGCATTACCATAGTCGCTTGAAAATAATCTCGTTTCAATTGTAACCATTCACTTCCCACACGAATCTTCTTACCGTTACTACGTGTTCTTATACCGCGATATTTATTAGGTCATTAAGTATGAAATGTCCGATTACCTAAAGCCTCAAGTTTGATACTAGATATCTCCGATATTTCATTTCGATCATCTTTTATTTTTTTTGCATTGGGAAGGTATGACATCTGGCATTCAGATGCACTCTTTTTTTAACGGTCTGTCGTATTGTCGTCTGGACGTTAAATATTGTAAGTCATGGATAAGACAAAAATGCGAGTTATTTTCGAATATGAGTTCCATCGTGGAACTAATGCAGCGAAGACAAGCCGAAATGTTAACGAAGTGTTTGGCAAAGATGTGGCTAACGAACGTATTATGTCGGTGGTTTGAACAATTCCGATCCGGAGATTTTGATCTTGAAAATGAACCACGCGGACGACCTCTCGAGCAAGGTGGATGACGACCAACTGAAAGCTGCAGTGGAAGCAAATCTATCGTTTAAGCTATCGTTAAAAAGGCAACACTGTATTGATAGCTTAGGCGCATATTTTAATTAATTATTATATATTATTTGTTGTCCGAGATATAATAAACCAAACGTTCAGTCTCAAATCGTTTCATACTTAATGACCTAATAGATACATGGAATTTTTGTAAATGATCGATTTTACGAGAGGCAGGAAATGAAATAAAGGGGTTGGAACGAAGTAAGGGAGAAAGATAGAATTTTCGCGCGTTACGTCATCGCATTTGGAAATTAGGGAAATGACGATGCGCGGGAGCCGCGAGAAACCCCTCGGATATGCAGATACGAATTAGCGGTCCACAGCGGTGCTATTTTCACATCAGTGAGATGCAGCAGGCGCGACGCAACGTTGGCCCGAGCGAGTGAGACGGGCATAGAGGCGTTGGCGTTGCTCCAAATCTTTGCTGCATACCTGGTGCACGCTTGCGCGCCGACTTCGAGCGACTCCGACGAGCGTGTTGCACCCGTGTCGTCCGACGAGTAACCCGAAACGAATCCCTGCGCCTTCCTTCTCCTCGGAGAAAAGACTGGAGTGCCTTTTTAACGCTATCCGATCCCGTCCTCTGATCTTTGAAACACCCTGTGTCAAAGTGTTCCCTTCTACTTTTTTCTTTCGCCTCACTGTCCCGTTTTTGCCGCGTTTCTTGCTACTCCCCTTACCTCGCTCGTTCCTCGCTTCTGCTTGTTTTTACTTCCCGCTTTTTTAAGGATAAGGTAGACGTTGGAACGGAAGCCTCGGCGCACTGTACTCCTGCATAATTAATTTCAAGATTTAATTTGAAAGATTTATTCAAAACGCAATTGCTGAAGCCGAAGTCGGGTTGTTTAGAAAAAAGTTGCGGGATATTCTCGTCGCTGAAACAGTTTGTGTAACAGGGTTTACGATCCGTTTTACTGCATTGTAAATCATTGTTAGCTTACAAGACGCTTCGGTAATAGATGTCGTTCACGACAAATATGTTCTAACGCTTGGCACGCAGTACCGCCTTGTATCATTCTTTGATCTTTTATTTATATCCCGAGACAATGATTTCTGAAATAATATTGAATATTAAGATAATGTAACTAGGGCGATTCATTCGCGATAGTGCGTCTAATAATAGCATTGTAGTTCAATGACACGCGTTTCCAAATTTTTGGCACCGCACGTGACGCGGAAGTCGTATGAATTAAGACATTGGCACGCGAATACTCTGCATCAACAATTATTCGTGCCGACTGGTTTAAGCACAAAAGTAAGGTACAAAAATCGGAGATAAGAAAGACAATAGCGAGTCGATCATGTTTATAAATTTCAGTCAACTCGAATCCCGCGGTCTTTAACGTCTCGATAACGAAAGACGGAAGAATATAATTAAACTGAGCTGTCGGTTTCGCGATGGGAACATCGCATTTGACGTGTTGTTTGAGCACAATGGGTTTCGTTTCGCGGCGCCTCTCTTATCCAGCCGACGTGCATTGACGTTGATCCTTTAACGTTACAGGTTGACGCGCACCGTTTTATATTCACATCACGCGAGCAGACACCGAATCCGACAACGTTTTTAAAAACCGTTTCGCAGCCCGAGCTTCCTTCGCCGGCGCAAGCGGATCAACATCAAAGCTGTTTCAGCGATCGGTGAAATATTAAAGTCGAGGGCGGCTTTAGAAAGCCTGTACCAATCTCGCTCCATATACGTAGATGGTAATAACAGCAGCGACGGTCGCACGCGTAACGGTAAATAGAATCGAAATTGTTCGAATAACAATTTACGACGACGACATTAATATTTAAATATTATTACCGAGGCCGGTTTCCCCGTGTTTCGAACACGCGCACGCGAAAAACGTAAATATTTGCGTTATCGCGGGATGACATTTACCGTAATTTTACCATGTCCGCGATGTAATTGAATGTGCGAACGAATTTCTGTATCATAATTGAGTGATATTCTTATATTAACATTGCGAACCGTCCCACCGAATTGTAATTTTGTTTAATCAAGAATTTCCAGTAGCGATCTCTAATTCTACCGTCAAACGCGCGTATGAATTACCATCGATATCGAAAGACTCAGGCGCTCAATAATAAAATCGATCGTATCGATAAATACCATAAATTATGCCCTCTAACATTCAACGGTGTATTAATAGGTTGGAATATCTGTTGCAAATCGTCAGTGTCCCGTTTACAATTTCAAAGCGTTTGAGAATCATCGTGCGGAAAATCTATTAATGGGGCCGGTTAATTTCGTGCGTTTACGTCGTGCAAGTATCGCCTCCCTTAATGCGGACTCTAAGCAGCCACGAAATTTCGGGGCGTTGACCGGTTCTCGAGGGTTAATCGAACAGGCGTGTTGCATATTGCCTTAGTCAGAATTACAAGCGACGATACCAGGCTTACAGGAAGACGTCGTAAGCTCGTAGCGACTACTGCGTCGCGTCGTCGGTATCTGCCCGTGGACGATACCCGAGGCGAATCCAACTAATAAATACGCGAACCTACGGCTTGGCTGAATCCACGATTCTTCAGGGAGCGTTACTCTAAGCCCGAACAGTGGCTGGAGGTTCGTAGGGCGAAGTTGTGAAAATCGTAGAGAGAAAAACCAACGTGGCGTTATCTATATGTATATACGATAAAATCGGTACAAGAAATTTTTGATTAATTTGAAACTTAAACTTGAAAGTAGGTTGAAGAGTTCAGAGAGGATTCTATTCGAATCTACTACGAAATATGTGCAGTATATATCACAGAATGCTTGTTCGGTGTAACAGTAAGTAGTAACATACGACCAGATCAGACAAGAAGCTTGGCCATATTTCCTCTGCAAGCAGATTTGTATCGCATCGATAATGCTAATCGTTTATGGTCTTCTACTATTTCTTGCGTAAACACGATTTTCGTGCAACCACCCACTATGTAAATAAATATTCCGATGGTAATGTTGGTACACGATGGGCGCGCTCGTTTTCATCATGTAATACGATCAGCTCACGTTGGTCGGATCCGATCAATCTTATTAACGTGCAACACAGAATCTTGTATATACGCGTACATAAGACACTTTGATTTACCTTATAATAATAAGGTAAACGAACGATGTAATTTGTGTATATTAAATATTATCGATTTTTCTGAACTTACATGCTGAGATCAATAATTGTGTGAAGTTCCTTTACCTGCAACACAGAAAAAAAAACAGAATATTATTTTAGAATACGAATTAGACATTTTTTATCTGATTTTCCATTCCCATTAACTTTAAATAAAATTATTCTAAATCCTATACAAATTACATGAATTGCGCACGATTCTTTAAAATAGATTAACAGAGATAATTCTGCGTCCGACCGTGCATTCGCGATTATAGTCGAGCGAACTATTTTCCTCGGGGAGCATAAGTGTAACTGCGTTCCCTGTTCGGGCGATACTAAACGCCGTTACTAGCTTGTTGCTGCGTCCGCGACTCGAGGGGTCGGGCAAACCGCAGGATTGCGGCCGGCTTCTGATTATATTGACGGATTAGCATAATATACGTCCGTAGTTGCCACCAGCGAAGGATTTAACTTAACCCAACCCCCTGTTCCGCCGCGCGCGACTGCCAAATTGCCCGTTATTATCTTAATTTCCGTTGGAAAAGTGTAAGAGCCGGGCCCCACGCGATGCACCGACTCGCTGCAAGCTGCAACACGATGGGATAAACAACCGCTACACGACTTATTTTGGCAAGCGAACGCTCCCCGTTGCATCGTACACCGTCGGCGATCCTCTCGCGAGATTTCGTGGAAATTTATGACGGCCGTTAACAGAGAAACACGATATTGTATCTGGTCTTCCCCCCACCCTCTGCCTCTTAGCCGCGTTACGTAACCCCAAGAAAAAGATAAGTGAGAGGGGAAAGTAGGTTTTACTAAATCAGTCCACTTCTACGCAACAACTACGTGAATTTCAACCAACTTCCGAATAATTAATTAAAATCTTGATAAATCGAGTACAAGATACATTTAGTTGACATAAACCAGACATCTTGATTATTCGATTATAATTATAAGTCGAATTATAATTTGCATGTTTGATGTTCTATTAAATTCTACCGTGTTTTGATGTTATTATCAAGTTGCAAGAGGAATCTGTTTCTTCTGAGAAGGAAAGCTTGGTTGATGTGTAAAAATGCCGTGAGATTTCAGCGAACGTAATTTTTGTAAGTGGCGGAGTATTGCTCAAGGCTGCAGCTGGCAAGGATTTATGAAGAGAAAATGTCCACTGCGGAACCTCGAATTGAACGTATCGTTCGAATTTTTTAACCGGCGACAGTTTCCGGAGGAACGCATCTGATAAGGAAAAAAAAAAGAAAGTATATACCGGTGTGATAAAGGGAGGTGCCTGTACATGGGCGTGTACAAGACTTTAAACTTGTACGTGTCCGCTCGTAAATCCTCGGATATATCGTAAAACACGTAGACGAATGAAATTTAGTACAAATATAAAGTGTCTCTCGCATTTCTTTCAGTTCCTGTTTATTCGCGTAATAAATAAGTTTCCCGGGGGCTAATAGAACTTGGCAGAGATATGTATGTACGAAATGGTTCAACGAGTTCCGGGAGTAAGATTTCCACTTTAAAAGGCGAAACTTCGGATATAGAGATGGATAGTATCAGTCAATCTGAACTTCAGTTGATTGAGTCCAACTTGAAACTGGTATTCAACAGTTACAAGCAAAAGCTCTACGTTGATAGTACACTTTCATACGTAAGTATGAACAACAGAATTATGAATGCATTCTCACAATGCATAATTGATAGTAAGTACGAGAAAATTCTGTTATTGGCTCCATAAAATATTCATTTAATCGTAAATACGAAGGAGCTTGCACGTGAAGCAAAAGTGATGATTCATTAAATACTTCGGTATCGAGGGCCAGGTTGGAGCATTATCCCTTTTGAAAAATTGTTTTAATCCGGCTGGACGTAGCCCGAGTCAAAGAAGAACTAAACTGGTAGAAAAAGTTGGTAAATCGGATTAAACGAAAAATCCTTTTCGACCGGAAAGAAAAATGATATTTGGGCACGACCTCCTTTCCGGTGCAGCGCGACGACGTGCCGCGAGGGGTGAAACATGATTTTCAATCTGCAAAAGTGGCCCTCCATATCCGTTCCTCGGCCAATCAGTCAGGGATATTAGCTTAAAAGGGATCGCGGCTCCCTTGTGGAGCGCAGGTGCCCTCGCAAACGGCAGCCAGCCTCCGAAACGGCGACCGGGGTAAAACGACGCTGACCGGAGGGAAGATGAATGCAGCCGCTGCTCCAAAGAACCGTTCGCCATTTAAAGCGACGATGTACAAGAAAAAGAGAGAGAGGAACAACAAGCGGCATCAAGGAAGATTTATGGTGATTTAAAAAAAAAAGAAGAAAAAACTGCCCGTTTAGTATGGTTTCCGGTGCATAATTTAGCGAAACGTGCTCGACTCGCTTGGTTTCGTTTCGATGCAACGACCCCTTTCATAATAATCGGCCCCCATTATGCGCGTCCATTGTAGTTTCAATTGTAAGTGACTTAGTTCTCTCCTACCGGAATAAAACAATGTGACTTTATAAAACGCGATGTAACCGTAACTCTTCGCGGAAAATTAAGCATTTCAATGTCTAACGTCTTGTGAAAAAATTCTAGCCGCGTTTCCGTTTCCCTTGGCTGAACTAAAAAGCCCATAGAGATAAATGCAAAACGCAGACCCGTTAGATACCACTGTATTAAAAACAAAAAAAATGAACCTTCAAACGTGCAGAATATCATGATGACAATTGTTTCCGGTGGAACATATTTCTACTAGGTCATAATAAAAACTAAAAACTTTCCGGCAATTTTAAGAACTAACGGATCGCCGCGGTCTACGCGAGGGAACATTTTTTCGGTTGTACGAAGGCCAGGAAAAAATGCAGTATCCCCTGTATCATCGTGCTATTCATTCCTTATCAACAAACAACCATCGTCCTCATCCACATCCCGCTTTATCCAGCCTGTTATCATTGCTATTTATCGCCTTCTTCTTCCATACGCGAGGAACATTATCGCGCTAAACGATACGACGGAACGCGAGCGGTGCGATCAGATTTAACGAACCGGATGCTTTCCGCGGGACGAAATCGAGCGTGCAATGGCGCGTCGAACCGATCGTGGAAAGTTGGACGTTAAGCAACAATCGGGAAACGGTCTTTACGTCGTCCGAAGAGAATTTAAAGAATAGGCGATGCTCCACAAATGGAGCTAATCTACTCGAGTGGCAAAAATAAATTTAAATTGTGTCGTTTAAAATACGAACGTAAACGGTGTATAGTGAAATGATAAAAGCAAATTGCGCATCATAATTATACTACTGATTTGTATGTGGAATGTAGTAGTGGAGTAAAGATGGAAAGCTCTTATCATTTAAACGTTGTACAGCTTCGGACAATTATTCTGGACCTACTACTGCTTATGTGTGAGTTCCCTAGCAGGACGATATTCGCAAGTAATAAGAAATCTATTGGTTTGCGTTTCAATGCTCCAGGCAGAAGCTTTGGCAGCATAATCATATGTCAGAGCATTGAAACATAAACCAATAGATTTCTTACTACTTGTGAATATTGTCCTGCTAGGGAATTCACACATGAGCAGTAGTAGGTCCAGAATAATTGTCCGAAGCTGTACTATATTTTTATCTATCATATAGAGCGTTGTAACTCTTTTTTCTTCATATTTAAAGTCTGATACTTGGAAGGTATTCCCGGTTCATTGTAAAGATTCACTGTTTATAGGTATAAATATTCGTTGAGAATTCAAACATCTCTGATATAATACCGGAGCAGTCGTGACAATACTTAACGTAACAAGGATCAACCGCGAAGCTTTGAAAGGCAAAAAGTGGAATCCAACCGGCGGTATTGATTCCCGAATACAAATGGCTCTTTCAAGAACACGTCCCGTGATCGACTGCCGCGTACAAATCGTACAAATAAGAAAGTTAATGGCTCCGCTTCGTAGACCGCAATATTCTTCCCCCGATGAGGCGATCGTTTACCGCCGATGGAAACCGAGAACTCAATTCGCAAACGTCGCGTTGACCCTCTTTCAGATTAACCCTCATTCTCTACATGGATCTTATATCATAAAGAATTACAGTAAAAAAGTTGACCGAGTGAAAATAATATATTGAATTAATTTTTTTCTATGCTAAATTGTTGGATCATTAAGAAAATTAATTGAAAAAATGATCAATGAGATAAATAAATATAACCTTGATCAATGATTGTAGAATGTGTGTCACACCGAGAGATGTTGCTAAATTTTTAATGCGTTACGGTAGAATGCCTCTAATTGGCAGAGGGGATGAATAAGGGTTAAGTAACAAGAAACAATTCTGTTTCCAACCCGTTTCTTCGACGTATCATCGTTCAGGGGATAAAAAGCGGCCTACAATCCTCCCCGTGACCGATTTAATTCAGCCCGCTGTTCCAGTTGGGTCATTCCGCTTCGTTTGAGATCTGTGACGCGACTCTGCTCCATTTAAGCTCATTTCCATCGCGATTAACACGGTTCGTATGAATGGTACGCGAGCGCGAGAAGTAATACCTAAATAAAGCTGTTGGTTGCTTGTTTATACGGAATGAACGAACGTTTTGATATTAATCTGAACAGATAAAATTGTTAATTGAATCTTTAAGAGATTAACTCAATTCATGTACTATATTGTTTTATAAATGAAATACACATACGTAATAAATGAAGTATACGTGTTTCGTCGCACTTCGGTATTATTAACACTGCAGCCGAGCTAATCTTTGCCGAATTTCAGTGATACGTATATTGCAACAGTTTCCAACAGCTTGAGAGTACACCTCGCTGCGAACTTTGTTTAACAACGCAACGTAAAGCTCTCGAACCTTGATGGACCAACTTGACGCAGTGCTCAACCGAACTCCATATAATAATTTGACGGCCGAATTATAGCATCGAGTAGCACGCCCCGGGGGTATTTGATACTCCAAACATCCCGCCGTGCTATTAAAAGAAGCTTACCGAAATTACCTTCCATTTACCAAATTTAGAATCGTGCGGAATCCGCGATGATCAGACGGATACGGTTCACCGATTCTAAAGATCCGAAAGTTTTAACGAACTACGGGCCAACTTTTAACGACCTAAACTAAAACGCGAGCCTCGGGAACTTCTATATTTTCATATTTAAACAATACCGAATCTGTTGCACTTGTATATTTGAGATCGATTGAACGTTGCAAGTAAAAGTTGTAATTTTAGATTTTTTTATTAAATACTACAGTACTATCTGGTAACCGTGAATTAACTAGAATTAAATTCATGATAAATCAGTCATTTTGAAAATCCTCGAGATCATCCGGTTTAATACTGTTTGCTGCAAAATTTGCTGTTCCCTCGAATTTTATTCGCGCCCAGCAGAATCTTCATTCTTTTCTCGAAGACGTGGAATTATTGTGGTTAAGCCGCGATCAAGGGAGGGATTTGCCACTCGGCCGTTATGTAAGCACGGCCACGGTTTATCTTATCAAATTCCTGTTGTATGGCCGCGCGGAAAATAAGGGAGGAGCCGTTATTAGGAAATATATCTGCGATCGTGGTATCTAACGTGCTTTATAAAGTTAAACTGTGCCAGACACGTGAATGGGTGTCAGATACGGTTGGACGTAAAGGGTTATTGTCTCGCCTATCGGGCCGTCGTCACAGTATGTGAAAGCGGCAGGAAGTATTAAAACTTCTTTACGAGCCGTACTTAACACGACGCTATTAATTACACAGGATATCCTATTAATTACCTGCCACGAGCCTTGATCCTTGAAACTTTCGAAAAAATATGGAAAAAGATACAGGATATTCTACATTTCCCACATCTTTTGTGATAGGAATTTTTCTTAGCAACTGTTTACATTTTTTTTTATTGCAAACAAATTTCAATATTTTTGTGTAAATTAAATGTTTCAGTGAAGTAAATATTTTATTCATATTATTATTACGTTTTATTACGTAAAGCAGTCACATTGCGTTTACTTCTCCCAGTAGAGGTAAATGCTGCTATTTTCATGACAAGCATCGATATATTTCGTTGAAAGATAAGTTGTGTGCAGAAAAGTGTGACGAAGCTATTTCAAGTCTCATATTTGCGAATATATTTTATTTGAAAATGTCTATTGCAGCGGTGCGTTCTAGCTTTCAAACGATAGATATTCTAAATAAGAGAAACCGAACGACCGTGTAAGTGGATTTAAAAACGATACTTTCTACTTTACATTAACAAGATGCATATGTCTCAAAATTTTCAAATGAAAGATCTGGGCAATAAAAATCGATTACACGGTTCCATCATGAATTTCACTAAATGAATAAAAATATTTTTATCAGAGCTGTAACAATACGTTTCTCTAATCCAAGGATAATAAAAAATGTATGCAGGAGATGTAAGTCGATTCGAATTTTTCGTACGGGATAGATATTTCAGGTCGTGGACCGACGCCAGTTTCTTGCTGCGCGAAAATAGGTGGAGGTCGCAGAACAGAGCGACGGTTTCCCACCTCGGTGTCATGAAACCGCACAAATGACCGATCGATGCGCAACGGTAATCTCCCCCGGCTCCTCCGCTACGTACGTGGTAAGGTTACCGTCGTTCGTCGTCCGGCGATGCGTTTCTCAGATTTTCGGCGACGCGACGCGAACAGTCACCGAGAATCGGACCCGGGCTATTAATATCCATTGGAAAAAGCCTCCGGGTTACCGGGGCCGAACAGCGGGACGTTTAATTGTGACTGATAGGATCTCGTTAAACAGATGGAAACCGGTGCAGTCAGATCCGTGGAAAATGAAAATTAATGAATCCATGATATAGACGCGTTTTCGACATGTCCCATAGTTTCGCAACTTTTCCGAATATTTCGAGCTCCGTCGCGCAGGAAAGAAATTTGAAAAACGAGAGGAGAAATTTTATTCCGGGTCATCCTTGAATTCGTGTCGTGACATAACGCATAAAGAACCAATATTTTTACTGTGAGCGTAACATCAAAGCTTGCGACGATACTAGGAAGAGATGGCGTTTAACATAGTAGCCTGGGGTCAGCGTAACATACCCTCTCCCCTGGCGGTAAGCGGAGTTTCGCGGACTGATTTTAATAATCATAAATTTACTCGCATCCTCCATTGCATAATTAATGAATCCACTTTGCGTTGCGCAACTTTGCCTCGCGAGCCGCGACGCGTTTCACTTTAATTCGCGGGCCGCCGTTTTTTACACGACGGTTCACAGTTTACGTCGCGAATAAATATTTATCGCGCGCGGGAATCGGACGAGATTTATATCGTTGAACCCGCGCGGCCCCTACCGAAATTACGACGGATTTTAAATTCAACGCCGGATTACCGTTTCGAAGAGCTCGTCCCGTGGCTGCAACTTTTATACCGTTCCCGCCGCGCGCCGCTCCCGTGCACGCGTTTCGCCCGACGAAAGTTAATAATATTTTAACCGAGCAAACAAAAATTTTTCACGACATAAATACAATAAATTCCGCACGAGCGAATACGTCTAAAAAGAGCGAAGAGTCGACCGCGCGCAAACGGGGGTTGAAATGAAAGAATTTTTTCTAGTCGTTGAAGATAAAAAGTGGATCGAGCAACGTCGGGGGGAAGTATGCGCGGTATGATTAAACGATGAAGTTTAATTCCGGACCGCGTCGATTTTCACGTTAATATTATATTCCGCCGACCGGTCGGATGTATTCCATGAAAATGCGGTTTTTCAACTACGTCTTTTTCAGTTTTATTCGGCCCGTTACCCGACCTCGAGCTGGTGAAAATGATTCTTCTAGCATCGGGAAAAAGGAATCCCGGCGGGAAATCAGTAGACGAAACGTAGCGCTCCGTTAACGTCGTTCCAAAAAATGTCTGATTACGGTATTAGCCAAATTAGATAAACGAGGTTCGTAATAAGTTCGATATCTCAAACGGAATTAACATATAAAAATTGTTCGGCTGAGGTCAATGCAAATTGAAATATCGTATTTTTCCTGCCTTCGTATTTATACTGCGAATGGGAAAACGAATTTCGAAAAACAAACGAGATATCTTGATATTTTAAGGAACGGAACAATTCCCGTAGTCAAAAGCTGGTTTACATTAGCCAGCGTCATAAGGGATTAAATTAAATATATGTAAATCGATCTGAACCCTCAGCCCCCTCTTAGGAAATTCAATCAATGCGTGTAAATGTTTGTTCTACTTAAATAGAAGCGGGTATCGTTATCGCTAAAAATTTCAATTCACAACGAAGCGACGCGAGTTGTTCGGCTAATTTCGACCGGGAGCCGGGCTATTTGTTAAACAGTGATATCGAAATTCGATTATCGAGCTAGCCACGTGCTCGGCGAAAGAATTCAATACATTATAACCCAGGAGACCAATTAAGAAGTTAGTATGCCCGCAGAAAAAGTTTCGAGAATCATGTTCGAAGAATTTCATGGAACTATTCCATATTAGAAAATCCCCTATAGTTTCCATCAGATTCGAATTCAATATCCGACGGGAGATTTAACTATGAGAGTGATTTCCTGTTTGATCAGTTAGCGCAGCTTGAGAAACAGCTGCACTCGCTGATACGCATTTCTCACGTATCAACGGGAGTGTTGCCTGGTCTGTTCGTGTACTGGGATAACTCCTTAAGCTGCGCGGCTTAGTTTGACCAGCGCTGATCTAACTGTACATCCTTAGACACAGGGATCTATTAGGTGACGTGTACAGATCGTGTTTCTTAAAGATGCTACTCCAAATCTGTGAATTAATCGGTTGCATCGTCTACGTCACGCGACACACGATTCGCTGTTTCATAGGAAATTCATGCAAATATTTTTCATACGAAATGTCATTAAAAAAGCGAAATAAAGAAATCGACTGTTTATACTCGCGCGTTATTTATAGACTTCATCGCGTGCAGGTTAAAAAGTAGATAGAGACACAGCAGAAGGTAGGGTGAAACAGTGGACGCAAAGGATTTTTTCTAAAGCTGAACAGGGACTTGCACATTATTAAAGTTTCGACGGGGACGTAGCAGGATTGGTCGTAGCTGTCTCTCAAACAACAAACCTCTCCGGGGATGTTACCCCCGTATTTTCCTCGGTTTACTTACCTTTGCCTCTGTACCGTCTAATAACGCAGCGCCGTGTCGCTCGACCAGAATGCTGATGGGTATCGGGATTCAAACTTGCGAAGATTAGATACGGAATTGGAAATTCTGCATAGCGAGTCTGCACGGTGAGAACGTACGGGCACGATAACCTGCATACGTGTTCGGCGAAAATTCGTGACGAACGATTTTAACGTACTCTTATTACGTTTAATTAAAAATTCGAAAAACAACGGACATTGGAAATCGTTCAGTTTCCTCACGATTTTGTATCAAATAATTTTCGAGTGGCGATAGGATACAAATTGATTTTTATATTTAATATTCGTTCATTTTTTCAATCACCCAGCTCAACCGTTCCCGCAGTCGAAGTGATTCGGCTTGCAATATTCGAAGGCGACGACCTCACTTCGAACGGCACGTACGCACGGCGACGACTATTTATGGTGGCACACTGTCGAAGATGGAGAGGATAACGTGAAATGAGGCGACACTTTGATTGAACATCTCGCGAAACGTCACGCGCAGCATTCGGCACGCGTCCTTTATACACGGGAACGTCCGTTGTCATCCCACGACCGATAGATATTCATGGGGAAATCAGACATGACGGCTGTCGGTACGCGCAATCAATAACCGCGCCGCGTATCTTATGGGTTTATTCCGCCGCGGAGATCGCCGATCCTAATTGCGTTACTCCGTTCATGAAGTAAGAGAAGGTGCAAATAAAATTGTACATACAAATGTCTAATCATTCATTCGCCATTCAGTATCTTCCACTCATTTCGCTGCAATTAAAACGATGCGTTGACGACGGGCAAATTGAACATGATTTCCCTGACAAATAAACGTTATAATTACTTTCTTCTCGCGATGTAAGTGTGCGATTCCATTACGTTTCGCATCGATTAAGCGGAATTCAATAACAACAACGCGCGGCATGCACTTTATTGCGAAGCATCCTTCGGGCCATTAATTAATTCAGGGAGAATCCGTTCCTTGAGAGGGAACAGCCAGCGGAGGAAACAATAATTGCTATTCCGATAACAATTATCGAAGGCAAACAGTGGCAGCGAACGATGAAAATGCTCGAATCTTTCGAACGTGAACTCGTTCCGATCATCGATTCGTTACCGAATACGAAATCAAGGCAATTCCAACTTCTTAAATAATATAACTGTAGGTACTATCGTCCATTAAGGGCGGCAACAAGAAACTCGCAAGTTCACCGCAAATGATTACCCCCGATCGTTTCGAACTTCTCCGCCCGAACGTTTGTTCATCCGAAAACTGCTCCCGCTTCCATTAGAATCAATTTTGTGTAAACAGCAAGTGAGCCGATCAATAATTGACATTTATCTAAAACCAATACCAATTTCAAGATACATTAACATGAAATGATTGGCTGGAAAATGAATTCCTATAACATCGTTTTATTTATATCAAAATCACAGATAAGCCTGTTCAGCGATAACGCTGTTAACACGTAAAGATGCCTGAAACTTATTATGACGTTGCCGAGAGAGGTTCATAATGGATACAAACGTGTCGGTGATTTGTCTCGGAATTGGCCTTCATCGCGGTTAATGCGTCCTATGTAAACTTCGCAATCGCGCTATCAGAGGAACGATCGAAGTATTCCCCAAGCCGGCGTTTCGATTCGGTAAAACGGGATTCCCCTGGAATCGTTTACTTCAAGAACGTTTCCATGGATCCGACGACGATGCCCGAGTTTGCGTCGCATGAGAATAGGACTTTAATGCGAACGACCTTCCGCCCGCTGTTAGAGAACGGAAGGAAGTGCAGCCTGATTCCTCTCTCGGCGAAACCATTCACTTGTATGTAAATTATTTATTAGTCATAGGATGTAAACAGCAATCTGCTTTTTCCTTTTCATCAAAACTTGAAGGTAATCCCCGGCGTTCGTACATATCTGATAATTATTAACACGCTGCGTTAACCTCGATTGGATTAACGTAATTTTATCAAGAATTTATTTTATAATCGACGGAATTTTAACGCGATAAGAATGTTTGCAACGATGAGGTCTCACGCTGTAGGATTGATGGAGTTGTTTTCCCTACGAGTTGGGAAAGTTTTAAAAAATTCGGAATTTTGGGTCGCCGAAGTTTCGTCGAAAAACGAGAATACATGATAAGAACGACCGACCTCTCGCGCTGGTCTCGCTTGAATTTCACGGCGTTACGGACTTACCGATTCTTTTCGAAAATCTTGTTAATATTATATCCAGTACGCAAGCTTTGAGTTTATAAGTTGAATAACTAAGATTTATAGCCTTGGAACCCTTTTAAACACTTGATGTCTCTCGTACTGAGATATAACCTAATAATTAGGAATATCTCACATGAACTTCGGATAGTAATTATCGTGATGATATTTTTGATTTTAATGATACAGCGAACATGCAAAATGTTCTTTTTACCAAACCACGAGATCAGTTTTGCAAGAGAGATTCTTTATCCCTTGCGCTAGTTCCTTCATTGAAAGCAACGTCGCAGTTAAAGTGGCTGAAGTCCCTCCCTGCTAGTTCGTTAAAGAAGACCCTGAGGTTCGCTAAAAAGAGTTTTGCTCTCGCAACAAGTAGCGACACGTTAACTTCGGAATTTAAATTTTTCACTCGGTTCACTTACAAGGTTTCCCTAATATAAGAAGCTTACCGTTAACATGTTTTACAAACACACTTCCTTTATGACGATTTCACTCCTCCGTATAAACGGTATGACATTTCGTATTGAATAAATTACTTTTAATATTGCCAGTATATTACACTCGCTTGCATAAGTCAGTGTTTGCCACTGACTACACTGTCCAAACATTTTTGTTACTAGCTGCACAGAGGATATTTGACTAACCTTGCGGGCAGAAAACTGGCGCGTTGTCAATTGTGCGAATCGATCGATCGGACGCGGATAAATAGCGCGGTTATACATACAAATTTACCCAAGAATCACAATTTATGACGTTGTCCATCAATAAACTAATTCTGTCGGCGGCAAAGCTTTCGTACGTACCTCTACTACTACTCCGTGCTCGCGCGTTACTCCTCCATTACAGTTTACATAAATTTAGCCCGATGATTGCGAAACGCACGAAACCCGACTATCTCGCCCATTTTTCATAACATTCGCATTCCGTTAAACGCGCCGCGGAAGGCCAGCCTCACTAAATATTTCATTTAAACTTATATATATACACATATACAGTATCTGCTCCTGCACGATTTTCCTGATTTTCCCATTAGGTCATTAAACGTTCCGCAGTATTTCCACAAGTTCTATCGCGTTTAGAAACAATATTTCATTCATTCATTTCACGCCATACTTCACTTTCAATCTGAACCACATTATCAGCGATTTGCATATCCTGAATTTATGCTATTCAACGTGCTTTTACAACACATTTTATTTCCCATTCTCGCGGCTCTGTTGTAATTGCACAGAAATTCAACTTTACTTCCGTTGCCAGACTTCGCGAGCTACTTGCTGCTTGTACACACACAAGGAGGGACAAATAGGAATTTCATTGCACGTCCGGACGATGGCTTAGAAAGCAATTCCACGTTGGAGATCGGGATCGTAGGTGGGGAGGAGGAGGAGCGCGTGCGGAAATCGCAATCAGCTGAATCACCGGGTCACATATCTCATAATCAAGCCAGGGGTATCGCCAATTTAAGCGATCAGGCATATGATTGCGCGTTGCTCCAATCACGATCACCTGTCATACGCGATCGGACAACGAGTAAACACAGAGAAATGTCCGCGAGTTGTTCCGTTCTACAGTTAATCACAATGTCGACCGGTGGGCGACGCGATTAACCCTGGCAAACTCGGTTAGTGCCGGAAAGAACGCGTGCTGATTCCATTTGACAGTCGCCAATGGGCGAAATGATTCATCGCATTCATTTTTTAAAGAATTCCTTGCGATCTTGGTGGTAGGGAAATAAGATATTATCATTTCTCTGTGTGATGTCACTACGATCCTTTTCTGTGTAATGTCATATATCTATGATACTTCGACTGTTAATGTGTCATTCGTTTGTCTTGTCAGTCCTGTCATATCTGCCGACACATTTGCTTGACACGTTGTGTTCTACTTTCAAATAAAAGTTAAAGTTTCATTAGAAAAGTGTAATCATTAAATCGCGTAGCCCCCAACACTTGGCATGAATCTTTTCATCTGTTTCAGATTCTACAAATAAAATACATAGAATAATAATATATAATAAAAAACAACAGAGCTCGGTTCGATGCGCAGAAATATTTTTGATTCACTTTTAGAAATCCTCAATAGAAGCAACGTTTTTAATCTACTGTTACTGGCGCAAGAAAATTGTTTCGCAACGAAAACAGGCTAATGTCTTCATCCACGTACACTCGCTAATTATTCACAGGTTCGACGGTCCGGTTCAAAGCCCATGCTGGTGCCCTTTCAAAATGCGCTAGAAAATTATTACCCTTAGGAAACGAACGGGAATAAGCGAGGAGACTTGAAGCGATGGAACAAGTGGCCCGGTATTGAACTGAAAGCGAGCGTGATAAAGTGGCGCGAACATTGTTTGCCCCCCAGTTCCCCCGCGCCACCGATGAAAGCGTTAGAATGATAATCGCATTCGTTCGCCGGCATTAACCCTCGATTCTGCGTTATTGACTGCTTTATGACGTTCGGATAATTTAATATTGAACCCGTTCTCACTGATCAAAAGGGACCTTCGCCTATTCTACGATCGCCTTTTCGCGTTACACGCTGACTACCATTGTATGTGTCATTGTATCTGGTATAATTCGCTCAATGATTCAGGCCTTTAGTGATTTAGAGAAATTATGTGAAATCTGATTAAATAATTTTTATAATAATATAATACTTAGAGATAAAGATAACGTAGCATATGTTTTAATTTATTTGAAAGGAAACATGAAAAATACGTATGTATTGCAAGGTTGGAAAAAAAGTACGGCTGGCTAGTGATACGACGCCGTGCAGCTAGTTTACGATGCGGTGTCTTCAAACTTCGTGCTGCAAATAAATTTCGTGGCTAATAAAAAATGGAGGCCGGAAGTTTGCCAGCTGATACTTCTCCTGGCCGTGGGAAACTAATTTAGATCGCGTTACCAAGTTTCATTGGAAAACGCGATCCCGTCTCAGATTTTTCATCCAAATTTTCCTCAATTTGAATAGATTACGAAACGAAGCGTCGGGCGGAACTTTGATTAGCCATGTGACGTTGATCAAATTTGTACGTAGTAATTTCTATCTCTTCGAAACGAGAATGGATCAATATCTTAAATAATGTATCCGCTAATACATCAAACTGCGAAAGTATTTCAGATTTATTATTGCATACTTCATTATTCTCCACTCATAATAATTTCATGAAACGATGTTCGGAATTAATTAAGCCAAGGCAAATTAATTAAAACTCGAGACGCGTAAAGCTGAATTAAAAGTTACGTGTAAAACAATCTTCAATCAGGTGCGCGTTGAAACCGATGGAAAGTTCGTTCGTACCGTTCTCGCGAAGAACGAGAAAGATGCAGGTTTCGAAGTCTTTGGCTCCTCCGAGAAGTTAACTCTATTACGCGTTCAATATCTGCAATTCAATACGAACTGGCAAGCGACACCCGCGCCGCGGTGTTTCCCCTCTTTATTCGACGATGTGTGTGTATGTGTGCGCGCGTAAGCAGAAGTCTATCGGTAGTTCGGTATCGTTTCCTGTCTGGGTTTCAGACGGCGAGTCGCGTCACGGAAACCGTCAGCTCGCGTCGCCTCGACGTCATCTGCCCGAGTTACCGCATCGGCTGACTTATGCAAATCTGCACGCGAGTGTACGATTTTCATGGGAACCATTCGCGAAAGCTGATCAAGCGGTATATCGCCGTATCCCAGGGATAAGATATCGTAATTGAGCTCGTTTTACGAAAATGCTTAGAGAATCAGGCAGATTCATCTCATAATTCGATAATTATACGCTCATGAATTTAAATACATACTGCTTTTATAATAATAAATTAATCATCTAGTAATTAAACTCCTTTATCAAAATGTTCAAACGTGCCCACGAAGATCGCTAATAATCTACTAGATTCACTTTATAATTTTGTATACATATATTCTTGTAATATCACGCAGATCATGCATACTGATAAATCACACGACTCATTACTTTTACACCGTGCAATTATCAATGAATGATTTCTTTCGCAATGTGCTACGTAAAATACAGGCTCGTAAATTGAAATACGTATTGCTTTTATGCTAGCCAGCTGTTTATCAGTGGGACAATTGTAAGTTACCTTGAACCGAGGCGTATGCGAGCAATTCCGGCAAACAAGGGATAAAACAAAAGCTCGATTTAAAGCCCGACTAGAATTTCGAAGCTTATCCGATCATGATCCGGCAAAAGCAAAATATTACGACATAAAAGTCTCGCAAATCCAGTTTCCGGCGCGCCGTTCGAACCCAGGGGCTCTCACGTCGTAAATCGAGTCGTGGAATTTCGACGGGGGTAACAGGGAGTGCTTGTGTCACTCGACTCTCGCGCAAAAGTTACCGCGCCGGGCGCGACTGCGTGCCAGTTATTACGCTCGCTCTATCACGTGTACCCGTTCGCCGGCGAGTACCAATCGAAAAAGAGGTGTAACGAAAGCGAATGCGCCCCGTCAGGTTTCCTCGTTAAATCGAACCCGAGCAGAGCTTCTCGCGTCGAAGAGGCACGATATTAATGGATATAAAGTGAATTTATGATGTACAGCAACGATACACTGTTTCTCTGTTGGACAATTAAATTATTCGTTATGATTGATGGGAAACTAATAAAATGCCGATATATCCGAGTTAAACGACAACTTTATATTTTCTTAATTTCATATGATCTTTGATTAGATTAAACTGATCTCTTATGCGCTTAAACTGTTCGCGATCTTTTCTACGTGAAACTAACTGACTACAAGTTGACTTGTGTTAGCTTTGTCAAGTGTGTGAATTGCGTTAACTCGACCCACAACGAGCGAACCAGGGAAATCCTGGGCCAGGATTAACTTGCTTGTCGGATATGGTACACGACTTTGCGATGGCGTTTACCAAACATCGTCGCCTATTAATTTATCGGCAAACTTACGGGATACTACGTACAACGACGTTCTATCGATTGCCGATCGCATGATTCTCGCATAATAAGAGAAAATGTAGTAACGTGCCAACGAGTAACTAGTATCAGAACAATTTTAAAATTCGCCTCAATATTAGACTCTATATCAGTTCATTAAACTCACCCGGAGAGTCATAAAATAAAACGTAATACAAAAGAGAAAGATACAATATTATCAAATAGGATTACTTTAATTCATTAGTACAATTATTGTATGAATCTATATTTTATATTAATATTCTCTAATACAAGATTAGTTTTTAACTCATTCAACTCACGAACAATTGGGGTTTTCAATTCATTATATCTACAGCGCGAATCTCTGCCTTCTACATAAACAAACAAAAAATGAATGTTATCGATAATTAGAGAAAAAAGATCGTTCGTATTGCAATTCAATTTTCGGAGGAACAGGCTAGTGTAAACTAAAAATACAACAAGCACTCCGGTAGTAAACAGTAAGCAAACCCAATGTAAAAAAAAACCTAACGGCAGTAACGTTTTTTACCGCGTAAAACGGATGTTGCCTATCAACTTTCACGGGAAAAGAGCAAAAATTAGTGTGTATTATCTACAAATGACGATTCATACCCAGGCGATCCAAAAGTTAAAACAAGTTTTATGTATATAAGACATTATAGTCAGTTGATAATCAAGACTAAAAAATCGAACCTTATCAGGTTGGCGGAAAAACATTTTCCAGCTCATTCGAAAGGCGCATCATATCTGAAAAAATGAAGTAAACCTAAATGGTTCCCAGCCGCGCTCGTTAACGCTTAAGTCAGTATACGCGATTCCCAAAAAGTGTCTTTGATGGAACGTAACATTATCCGGTCGCGCATTCGCAACTGCAGCGCGGGTGAAACATCGCTGGTGAGAATTGGAAACGGACAAACTGTAAAGAGGAGAATGGAGTTCCCAGCGCTTTGGCAGCCGGCAACACGCTTATATGCTTTGCGAGAGTACAAACAGTGTCAGCGATACTCCGCGTCGTGCTGCCACAAACGCACAGATGCGAGTAGTGAGGCGAATAGCGAAAGACATAGTTGCGAATCGAGGTTATAGTAGAAATAACCTTTCTTTTTACCAGAGGCAGTTTGATATTCGAATTTGTAACTGCGAAGAAATACAAGTTTAAAATGTGACTGCGGGTCTTCGTGGGCGAAACATCAGACAAAAAGAAACGTCGATGCATCCTGTTGATATCGAAACGTTGCGCATTTTTTAATTCTACGTAGTTTAATTATAAGTAAAAAATGTTTACGTTTGTCGATCCCGCATGGAATATTATTCATAATAAATTGCTTTCTTTATTCCTGTTTTCAATTGACATTTTTTACATTCAAACGTTTTAGTGTGAAACGAGATGTAACGAGCATTGCGGCGTTGAATTATATTCTTATCAATTTATATTTCATAAAATTTATAAGCAAATTGGACGACATCAAAATTGATCACTGAACGTTACAATTTGCACGAGTATGTTTCCTGAAAAATGCACAACCATCCCGCGAAGCGTTGCGTTTCGTCATTGATTTCGCTCTACCGACCCGTGTACGTATGCAGTTTCATAAAATTGCAGAATAAATACAACAGACAATATCGCATTCAGTTCGCGTTTCCCATCTTCTAAAAATGGATGTCATTAAATTTGTACTTCTCACGTGCCTACGCTATTTAAAATTGCACGTCATTAAATTTCTATCTCTCGTATTCGTATTCGCGCTAAAAATGGACATCATTAAACCTGGTACCTACCTCTTACCAAGAACGAATGTAAAATATTTAGAGTGAAAAACTGCGGATACGTACGTACCTCGAGAACATTTAATTTCGTTTAATTATGCGTGAAATATACGTTTAATGAATTCCCTACCTGAGAGAATAACAAATAATTGAATTATTATAATCCAATAAACAAACCACACGTTTCACACTCTCTGAAATTTAGTAATAATTTATGCAGATTTTAAAATCATTACTACATAGGTATACCAAGAATTAATAGAACACTTTAAAACATTGAAACACTGAAATTGGGAATTGATGTAGATTAGAATGAATGAAACACATAAAAGAGCCTTATAATTTCATTATTGATGAATTAAACAGGCCTATGAATCTGAATTTGATAAGCAACTCAAGATATTGGCGTCATATTATAAATATTCATAATAACATGGAAATGCCTCCTCTTTACATAAAAGGTGCCGAAAATACCATGATATCATATTTATAAAGAACTTTCGTATGTAAATGTAATGATTTAAATATACAACAACGAGAATATGAAATTCTCGCAATATCCGAGCGGCGGAGAATGAAAGCGATTAAGTAATAAATCACGGCCCCGCCGAGTTTATTATCGCCGTCAAAAATAGAGATTTTATTCTTGGCGAAGTGGGTACATCAAAAGTTTCGCGACACCTTTTGGCTAAGACTTTCCCAGTTTGGGAGCTACTTAGTCACGGCCGTCAGCTATCGACAAGGCGTTTTTGCGAGATGACTGAGCGCGTTGCTGCGTTATGATGCTTCGTGTCAATTTATGATTCTCACGACGGAAAGTTTGTAAGCTGCGAGAGGCTTAAGCAAAGACGACCATAGAAATGAAAATCAATAGGCTACGTTCATAGGCGAGAAAATTCGTACGGAACTGTTTCCATGAATACTTCTTAATTAAGTTTCGTTAATCATTTTTTGTAGAAAAATGTTAATTGAAGGAAAACGCAGGTTAAAAATTCTTCTTTGTTATTCCGCAAGGAACCGAGACCTTTTAATTTTGCGCAACACACAAAAAACAATCGCCTTCCAAAGGAAAGGAGTTCGAGGAAAAATAAAGAACGGGATTACTTACACAGTCACGAGAACAGTCTCGCTTAACAAAAGAGATCGAATCGTTCGGTGCGCGGAATCAAATGGAGGTAAAACTGTAGCCGATCCTTTAATCGGGAAGGACCTTTTACGGCGACATAAATTTCCTGGTACCTCAGTGTCCTTCGCAAAGAGGTTTCTAAGTATCTTTGAAAAAAAAAGAAGAAAAAATAAAAGGCAAGGAACGACAGGGAACAAGAGATGAACGCGTACCGAGCGAAGTTGATTTGCGATGCAGAGACGCGGAGGGCTTTGCACAAAGACCGGAGTCCCCAATCGAGGAGGGTCGCTTTAGCATTCGCCGAGCAAGCTTGTTCGCCGTATTTGTTGTACGGAAATAAATACGCGACTGTCAAGTGGCGGTGAAACGGAAGATATTTCAACGGAGCTTCCGCAGCTACTCCTCCTTGTGAAAGAAATTAAAAACTTGCCGTATCAAATTTTGATTTCAAGCGTGCTCCAGCTGTCCCACCGTTATGAATCCCTCGTTTGTGTAGTTCAACTAAATTATATGAGAATCGCTTATGAATCGTTCGTACCGATGCAACGATCCTTTGTTGGAAAAAAAAAAAACAAATTAATAGTGCACGAGTTGTATTCTGAAACGACTGAATAATAAAATGAAAATCGAAAATAATCCATTGCGTACATTTTTAGAGTATTATTTTTTAGTGATTGAAGAGGTGTTTCAGAAACCGGGAAATGGCCGAATTATTTTTAGATCCAATTATCTCTCACGCGAGATACGAGGACAGTAAAGCAGGGACGAAATTTTTGCAACAAGTTTCTCATAAAAAAAAAATTGCGAGAAGTGCGCGACGATAAAAACCGACAGATAAAAATGTGCTACTGTATTCGAGCACGCCACGGTTGAAAATAGTCACGAGTCGCGGGACGCTTACATTCTTCAGGCCGTCTATTTCTTTTACTGACGCTCCGAAACGGTGAAAGCGGGCAAGGATAGAGGCGAAAGGAAGAAAAAACAGGAGAGAGGGGAGAAACGTGCAGGGAAAGATACACAATACGCAAAGAACGTACAATGAAACGGATATAGAGCAAGAATTTGAGAGGCGGATAGAATGGGAGTGGTAAAGCGCATGAAAGACAGCGAGGAAATGGATAGCTTAACAGTCAAATTAGAAAAACATGAAGTCAAACGCTTTTATTGAGAAATACGTGGGTTCAATGGACTTTCTTATGGACCTCATTGTAAATGCTAATACTCTAGTTTTAGCATGCTTCCATCGTGAGAACTAGGTTTCAGTAGAAAGAGTCAGTTTCTAGTCAGACACGATGCTTCACATATACATACAATGTTCCTTTTTCCTCCGAACTCTTAACTCAGTTTTTCAATATATTTTTTTGACATTTCCAATGGCGATATTAGGAATTTTATTCTTAAAATAAAATGAAACATCTACTGATAAATAAATTTGTTCAGGTTAATATAAAAATAATTAATACAGAAAGATTGTACAACTGATTATGTGTACAACGTCAGAAGAAGTAATTTATGAACAAACCTCAATAACCACGATTCGGTACAACGACCGTGTTTTTCACTTAATTTACAATTCAACCGTGTCTTCTGGTAGACATTTAATTAAGATAAAAGCTGTACTCTTTTGTTCGATTTAATTACACCCTCGGATTTACGGATTCGTTTCCCGGTTCTTAATTAAAATTCCCAGGTTTTTTTAAACGATTGTAGTTAAATAAAAAACGAATGAGGCGATGAATTGGCAGGTTTAGAAAGGTAACAAATTCGTGACCGTTGTCAAATGTTAGAATGACAATCAAATACTAAATGCAGATTAAAAATTCCGTCGATTAGATTTCTACATGCAAAATGAAATCGGGTTAAAAGGTCATCAATTCAATTTTTTATGAACTGTCTACTACATTTTTCTCGCGATATTGAGAATTGAAACGTAATTTGAAAAAGCAACGCGATCGCACGTGGCTGCGCGGAAATAAAGGTATATGAGAACAAGGAGAAAGCGTCGTATAACGGGAAAAGCAACTGCGTTACGTATGATTTCTCCCGTTCCGCCGCAAAGCGGTGTAAGTACACCGAGGGAAGCTGAAACAGTGGCAAAGATTCGACAAAGCAGAGGCATCTCCGTGTCGCCTTAATAGAAACAATACGGCCAACGCGTGCAACGAAGTTTCTTCGCACGGCTAGAAAGCATCGGGAGCCGACATAAATATTTCAAACTACCACGCCGTTGTAGATATGATACTAAAGTCGCATACGTCCACATTTACCAGTCTTGGCCTGTTGTTAAATGTATACTGTTGAAGAATTTCTGATGGTAGCAAATGATGGTAGCAATATCCTATTTTTGATATAAGATACTTGATCATCTAATTTACGTGGCAAATATTTCCTTATACCTGTTATATATTTCTTGACATGTACGACAGTTTAGATGAAACTAGGATAAATAGCAAGCAAATAAAAATTTCATTGAACGACGGAATTTAATATAGCAATGGTTTTACGAACGTCGGATATCTGTCAGTTTGTCACGTGTTTACGAATTCCTTGTACGTATTCCGCGCCTCCACATTCGTCGGTATAATTGGAAATTCCGCTCGTATCATACTCTCGTCCAACTTTTCTCGTTACAACGAGATAAGTTTGTATCTCAGAAAGACACTTCAATTTCATATCTGAACCGTTTCTATTTAATGTATCGGAAATGCGAACAGCGACCTTAAACCGTGTCATTATATGTAAAAATAGGGCGCAGAATTCTGACAGCAGTGTACAGAAAAAGAATTTCAGATTTTAATAAATATGATTTTTAGCATAGGTACAGAAAAAAAGGCAATTGTATCAAGTAACCTAACATCGCGCAAGTTAAATTCTAACTACCATTCATCAAGCATAATCGTGTCGCCTTTATCCACCATTCGTTCCAACTTTTTTAAACTGACGTTCGTTTCGTTGCGACCGGTACTGTTTAAACGATTAAAAAAGGTGCATCATTATCGCATTCCTCGGGACGCGAAAAAGTAGATAGTGGAGAAAGATCCCGCGTTCAGTGGAGCGTCCGACAACCCCGGCGAAACACTTTCCAGGCCGAAAGAAGCGATTCATTTGCATCTCGGGCTTACCACGCCGCATAGCGTGAACTCTTTCTGACGGCAGTTTCTTCTAAAACCCCTAACGATGTCACCGATGCGACACCGCGTCGCGTCGCTTCATACAAAGAAACAACACTGCCATTCATTAATCACCGGATGGTTAACAAAAAGCACAGTCGAATGGGATGTAAATGCGGATGCCTATTTTCATTTATTGACTGGTGACAAACTTCATGTTAATTTTATGATTAATGAGTCTATTCTTACAACTTGACAAGTCAAATTCGATTGCCTCAATTTTAATAAAATATCAATACTCCAATTCTCGATAATTAGAAGACACCCATTTTCATTTATTGAATTTGTTGTAACAAACTACATATTAATTTTATGATCAATTAGTGCGTCCTTACAACTTGACAAGTTAAATTTGATTTACTCGATATTAATAAAATACCAGTACTCTAAATTTCTGAGGATAATTATAAGAAACCTATTCACATTTATTGAATTTATTGTAACGAACTTCATATTAATTTTATTGCCAATGAGTTCATTCCTACACCTTGACAAGTCAATATTAATAAACTACGAATCCTCCAGCAATTCTGTTAAGATAATTATAAATTAGATGTTATATAGATATATAGATGTATATATGATGTATAGATATATAGATATATAAATATAGATTACATAGATGTTATAATAATTACCAATTAGATGAACAGCTATTTACCTCTTTCACTGCTATACATTTTATTCTGAGAAACGACTGCACATATACCGTCTAGTAATTTATGCAATGGGAGTGTATGTCAACCGGCGTGTTTCCCCGGCAACGCAGCCAAGCCTGATGAATAAATGCATTTAAAAAGAAGTTCTACTCTGACGCTTCGCACGTAAGACGCTCGGCGAAGAGAAAGCCGGGGAGTAGGAAACGCGTGAGCACGAAATTAGTAGCGCCGAGCGTGAAAGCTTGGACTACGGCCGCCGCATGTGCATTAATTCCGCGATTACGGAACTCCTCCACGATTTTATCCGACGTCGCGCGACGATATTGCGCTCTCGAGACGCTGGAATGTTGTTCACAAACGTCGAGAGCATAAGGCCATATAAATTTAACTGACTGAGAATTGACTCTACACCATATATGCTTTTATTTTGCCATTAAATTAGCGCGTACTTTGTCTCAGGTTAACCGAATGCTTACGCAAATATTTTAATAGCAAGATAAAATGCGATAGTTTATTTTGTTCCATTCAATTTGTAAAAAATGATCTCACTGGCTGAAAAATCGATATTTTTAAACGTGATTTTAATTCGAAACAGTTGTAACTCAATGAAACACGTCTCTGTTCGCCCCAGTTTCACACAATAAAGAACGACTCTAATCACCATGGAACTCGCGCTTACTCTTCCTCTACTAGAGCCAAGCCTCGAATCGGTCGAACTTCATATTCATTACTGTCCATTGTTCGCAATCGGCTGGCCGTCCGAGAAAAATTTGTCTTCGTACAACCGCGATCGATCGACATCACCGTCGCTATCATTTCTCATTCTCCACGTGCCCTGTCCTCATTTGTCAATTTGATTCCAAGCTGTTCGAATCGCGCTCACTTCAAATTGCAATTAACAACAAAAACTGTTTCGCAAGAAAAATTTAGTAAAAACATCTTTGCATTTAGGGATCTTCAATTTTGATTTTTACATAAATTCCATATTTTGTTTCGAAAAGAAAAAACTCTTCGAGACAATTTATTACTTCACGTGAAATAACTTGAAAAATTGCAAATGAAGCTAAGACAGATCCACTTGTTCCTTAGCAGTATTCCGGATTTACTAACGAGAACAGTAGTGAGACAAAGAACGCAATAAGTTTTCTCACACATTTGGAGACGACAGACGGCGAGCCGAGATGCACGCGTACCGGTATAAGTTATTGGACAGGTTAAGTTATTGGGCGTCGAGGCATCGGAAATTGGAAAATTAGCGAGCGAGCGAGAGACCGGGGTGCTCCTTGTCTCGAGCGTGTCCAATTTAGAAACATGAGAACGGGCCCCGGTTCGTATGAAGCGCACCTTGTCTATAGCATGACTAATGGCGACAGGTTTGAATGTGACGGACACCGAATTTGACGACACCCGCGCGATAGCGTCGACCAGCAGCGAGCCGTACCGTAATTTCGTTCGACTCGTTCGATCGCGATTTAAGGCCGTGATTGTAATTGGCAACGGCTGCTGATAATGGTGCCCCGAAATTGCACGTTTATGTGCGACCAGGAACACCCCGATAACTATGAAGATGTATGACTTCGAGTGGCTCCCATTGTCACTTTTAATTCCACCTGTCGAATCGTTTACAACAATGATGTGAAATTCTGAATTTTCATGTGAAGCTCAAAAAATCTTAATCTCGATTCAATGAAGCAAAATATTCATTAAATAATATTATTCGTAAATAATTGTGAAAACATTTTTTCATATCGCAAGTTATAAATTGCAGTTAAGAGCGAGGAACTATTAAATGCACAATCCATGTATTGGAAATGTTAAACCGTGGAAAGTTCAATAATTAATTCTTCGCATGCCACAATACTTTAGCCCGCACGAAATTCGTCTACGAAACTACTGCTCACAACTACTTTGTTTCCGGCTATTATTGTCTCGCAGCAACGTTGATTAGTTTGTAATTGTACTACCATGACGTAGTTTTGGTGTTTAGTGAATTTTAATGGCGTCACCTTCCACGAAAATTTAGTGAACCGTTAACGTCGAATTTCCGAGTGAGGCTTCTAACGTTTGCAGGTGAAACCTTACGTGACGCGATGCAATTTCGGTCTTATTTAATACCTTGCCAATAAATTGAGAAACGTTTAATAATTATTACGATCGCAGGTACGTAAATACGAATTTCATGGGAAATATCTATGAGTCTGTTAAATGAGAATTATGCTAATCAATATTATATTATATTCATAATTCTAACATTAAGCCTGGTATATCGTAAGCGCGGCTCGACGTTACTGGCGTTTATCCAGCATAGCCCGAAGTAAATAACGAAACGTTATCATTCGGCAAACAGCGTTTCGAAATCAACGAAGGGAGAATCGACTGGTCACGTCGAATCGCATAAATGTTTGGCAACTACCGATGGCTACCATGCCACGGTGTAGAACGCGAGCAGCTAATCACCATCGCTCCGAATAATGTACACTTCCATTAAAACAGGCCGATGTTGCCAGGATTTCATATCGTCGTCCTGTGAATCGATCCACGTCGCGCCGCACCGTAACGAATTAATCAATCAGCTTGTGTCGAACGCTCGCGTGCAACTTTCCCCGAAAGGTGCACAATTCCTCAGCGCACCGTATTAAACGTAGTTTACCCTTTCATAATGATTTAATCAAGAGCTTCTATCCATGGTCTACGAGCTTTCCGTTCGGTGGTTACAAGAGTTCGACGAGAGATCGAGTCAGAGCCCGAACCGTCCTACCGTCTTGATCAAACAAAAGGATAATTTCATTTAAATAAACCTGGCTCGGTGATTTTCATATTTCGCTTTTTCTACGCGATAAATCACGTGAGTTATTGCGAACAGACTGGAAGGGCGCGCTGAATGTATTATCGTTCGGATCGTGACAAACGAAGGGGAACGTCGACGTGCCTGGTAGGCGTGCTGATTTTCCTCCCCGCCCCGGGGAGCAATCGAACTTGACAGGCAAGTATGAGATTGAATCAGCCGAAAGCATCTACGTTACGACAGGATATTAACTGGGGCGCAGGGTGGGAAACGAGCCCGGAAAAGGTTTTTCTTCCCGTGACAAAACCGATACACGCCAGCGGAGCGTGAGCGAGCGAGCGAGAAAGATGACTCCAAACGAGTTGCCAACCCTTTATCGTTCCAACTTCTTTTCCCACGAACGCGACGTACCACGCCCGTAGAATATTTTCGCGTCACGCGAATTTTCCCGTACGCGACGTTCGACTCTTTAGCGCGTTGTCAGTTGCCCGTAGAAAAATTTGAAACGCACTTTTTTCTTTATTCGATTTTCACGCTTACCCCGAGAGCCTGCGCGCGGGCTACCAATTTTCTACCCAACGAGTCGCCAACGTTGAAATCTCTGTATTTTTAGGCGTTCGAGCGATGATCGACTGTTCCGAGGGATTTTCATTAATTTCAAATTCGCAACTACTTGCGTAACGATGAATTTCGCAGCGCGCCGTTAACTAGGATATGAATTCTCGCATGTTTCCAGGAAATGTGGAATGAAATTTTCGTATGCGTGTTCAATTTTCCAATTCTTTTTTTTTCATCCGAGGCAGGGACGAGGGATTTTTAACGATATCCTATTTGATTTGCAAATGCAATTCGCTGATTAAAAATTCTGTTGAACGTCGAGCTACGGTGGTGTTCGATGCTAGACGAGCTTATTTAGGTATTCCATTTGTACGCCTACGTATCTTGTCGACATTTTTCGAGAGTCGTGTCAAACTTTTCAAACCGGGTGATACTTGAATTTTTTCATGAAATCCAATTCGAATCCCGTCTGCGATGACAAATATTTGTACGTCGACATTTCGCGTATTATCAGTTTTAAAGAATCAATATGAATGTCAACGCGCATTGACGCTATCCTAGATGCAATAGAACTGGAAACACGGATGAGACAACGAAGAGGTTCTAGCATACACGGTAACGCATCCAATCAACGATTAAAATATTTCTCTGTACTAAATAAAGATTACAGGAAAATATAATACAAATACACGCATACAGCATTAAATAGCCCATAACTCTTTTATAGAAAATTGCATGTAACATAAATAAAATGACATAGGTTTATGAAAGGGTTCGGAAGGCAAGAACAATTACTTTATCGCGGCTGTCATCGAGCATAAATTGCCAGTAATTGCCTTAATGCGAATCTCATGCAAATGGTCGTTTATCTCGCGTAAAGGAGTAACACACACTGGGTCAATCGTTTGGGAGGTGGGGACTGACGACGTCTCGGGAGGATACCCCGCGTAGACGATCTCGCAGTGACATATCGGGCCACTGCAGTGCAGTCGTAGCGAACGCATAGATCAGCGTTGGAGGGAAATTCCGGAAGATTCTACTGCCGCTGCGAGGGATTGAAGACGGTATCAACCCTGCAACGAATCTCCCTCTTGCCTCTCCAACGCGGTCAGGTTACCAGTTATTAGCTCAATTAAACCCCACGGTATGAAATAACTCGGATAAATTTGATATAATCAAATGATTTAATCGATCAATTTTAGTATTATATTGTTTTGAACAAAAGATTGATATTTCTTTTTACATTTAATTTAATAATAATTCGACCAAGAATATTTTCTAAATAAGGATGGATGTTTTAGCAATTGACTCATCCATGAATAACTCTCCACAATAATAATAAATAAATAAGAAACTTGATAAATGAAGAGATGCCCCCGTATTTGCAAGTAAACGAAACAGAAGTATCAAAAGTTGTCTCTATTCATTAATTAAGAACTTACGAAGTATAATTTCAGAATTTGCCAGTAATACATCAATCGAGAGTAACGAGGTTCGCTTGTCGCAACTGTTAAAAACATGATCAGATAACTCAGCTGTTAAACTTTATAATCAGTTTTCGGATGTCTCACGTGATATTTGCACTCGTCGAGCGGGACGGATCTGAACGTGTTCGCGCACGATTAGCCGACGGTTTTAGCAAATTCAATTAGATTCTTATGAAACGCGAGGCGTGGGGGCCATTTATTACCGGCGAAACGGAAGAGGCGGATTTTCGCGAAAGTGGATTTCCCCGGATGCGGGCCCTGCCTCTGCGGCGCCACGCTGGCGCCGTCCGGCCTGGCGTAGTTTCAAACCCTTTAAACGGACGAAAAACTTTACCCCGCCATATTGCGTTAAAGCCGTGATTAATTCATTGGCGATAGTTATGCATCTCAATGAGGCGAAAAACAGCAACTTCTTTTTTTTCCCCTGAAGACGCGGCACCCTTTTTGGACCCGGTAGTCGTCCGGCGAACGTGCGGCTCGCGCAAGTGGTTGGAATTCTGGAGAAGAAGGTTTGAAGGATGGTCCGGGATTTCCCTAAATCGCGTACGGAACGTACAGTCACCGTGATGAATAAGTATTCCTCGTTTCGACGAAGAAACGTGGAATTGGTAATCGTGGAATTCATGAAATTCTTGTTTTTACTGAGAGCATTCATGATGTACGTTTGATATGCGCTAACAGTTTGATGTATGGCATCAGGGTTTTTTAACTAGTAAGAAACATAAAGTATTACGTGCTGAATTGATGTGTGTGGTGAACGCATGAAAGGGGAATGAATTATTTCTCGCTCATATGTCAAGAACAAGGCATATGTAATATCGCATTAAATATTATATAATACTAATTTCTATTACACATCCGTATCGATATACCCAAGAAGACGATGCAACCACTCTAGCAGAAAATCAACGGAATTTCCCCGGTAGCGAAGCCTGTCTCTGAACGCTGTACCCTACAGGGATACGTGCACCCGAAAAAAAAATGGAACGGTCGTCTAGCATGCGGCATGGTATCCAACGAGAGAGGACGTAGCGGGGTGTCGCGCCGAGGGATTGCCTCGGCACGCCGTGATTTGTCCCAAACCCCGGAGCAGATGATCCTACTACCTTCGTCTTGATGAATAATTCATCAGCGAGTAGGCTGCGCGACTTCCGCGATTCGAGGGGCCTGGAAGACTAAAACACGTCGCCCAAAACGTTTCAATAAATCCTTCGCCGTCGTTTCCATTTCCTCTCCTGACGCGGCCGTGCACGATCTTCCCAATCGTCGAGACTGAATTGTGCTCGCACTCAAGCTGAATACGCTTATAAATGTCAATTATCTAAGTCTGATGTTACGTTCATGTCTAATTTACAATTTATAGCTTCAGGGTATGCATCAAATATTCTCGCTAAAAAGAAAATAAGATTACAGTCGGTATTTTTCATGGTTGGAAGTTTCCGATAGCCACAGATTGGATGCACCGAATCCTCTATTTCTATTTATACGCGATTGAGATTACTGACTGTTCTTCTTCCTCAACACCCTTTACATGAATTGTAATTTGAAAACTCGCGAGAAGTTAACGGCCGCGAGATTAATGCGCTTCCGCCCGGTATAACGTTTTTATTCGAGCGATCGAACGCGCCGCATTAAGGCTGGCATGAGCCCGTTTTTCCTTCGCTCCGCGCATGGAAATCGAGCGTCCTACGATTTTCTTCCCGTCATCAGGACGCGTTTTCTTGCTGGTATCTCGCATCTTCGCGCTTCGAGGGCCGCTCAGATTGACATCCGATTGCGTTCACTGTTTTTTTCTCAGTTTTTCCCGTTTAGAATGCCCGGAGTTTATGGCGAACAGAGGAGGGAAGGGGGTGGGGGTGGGGGGTTCCTACAGAAATTAGAGGGATATTCATATTCCGAGGTTCAAAGGAGTTCGTGCAGACCCAAGAAGCTTCAAAGCTTGTTGCAGGCGACGCTACGCTGTGGACGAGCTTTTAATTAGATGTTCTTGATGCCGACCCGGGGAAACTAATTAACTGAGATTGTTCTGGAATTATACTCCTTCGTTAATTTGTACACTATTCCTTTAACAGCTTGCGCCTGAATCTCAACATACTCCCCAATTTGATTTTTACTAAAATTCCTCTTTTATCAAGCTAAATTTACTGATTTACTGTTCGTAATTAAGCAGAACGTCGACGTAATTAATCCAAAGGATATTTGTATCGCAAAGGACTAATCATTTCAATACCAGCCAGTTAATAATTTAATAAGATTAATTTGAAGTCGGTTCCTTATATGAAATTGTATTCAATACAATTTATTTATAACATTAAAGTCCCATAATTCTTGATCTTCGAAGTTGGTACCCAAAGTATTAGTTGAAGTTCAACTTTATATTGCAAATTATTCACGCAAAAGGTTTCCATAGTTCGTGAAGATATTTTCTGCTTAGTTTTGACTGCCAGAGATCGTTCCATTAAGTTTATTAAGACAGAGAACCGGCGCAAACCCCTGGATGGAGGCGTGAAACCCCTTTAGAACTCGCTCCCTCACTTTTAGGAAGAGAGACGCTCTTAAAATTGTATGAATAGGAAATCTCAGTCTGTAGGCGAGTTAGATGTATGTAAATGGTCTCTCTGTTACATACAAAAACCGTCTGACTGGCTCGTAAAAACATTCGCGTTCACGTGTGCGTCCTCTTTCTAAGAACACCTTTTCATCCTTTAAATCTGGAGCCCGTCCATTTTTCTTTGTGTCTGCTTGGTGTAAATTTGATTTTCATAACGCACTCGAAACGTGCAAAAAGCACCCATTTCATCATCTTTAACGTCAAACTTCAGCCCACGAGTTTGCTCAATAATTTCATTTCACAATCAAAATAAAAAAATAAAATAATCTTACAATTTATAATGATTGGTTTATCAAACACGTTTTAATTAATTGAAAATCGTAGGACGTCTACTTTTAAGGAAGAAACGTTGAAATTCCGAATTCTACCATTCCTTTGTGTTCATTTCTTATTTCCTGGACAATTTGGACCAATTTGCTCTCCCTTTGCCGTTTTCTCGTACGAGGATTATTTGCGATTGACGCTTAGCCTTTCCGTTTGTCAGTTTGCCTTTCACGAGATCTACCAGAAGGAACCCGTTATTTCGCAGTATACAATCTACCTTTATTCCAATGGCGAACAAATCCTTTCAGATCTTTTATCTACCCACTCGTAGTTAGTTGAAAATTTTTAGCATTCGAAGAAGCTTATCACTTCTTTTCATATTAAGATATTCCCATTGAGTAAAGAACCCAAACTAATTTAATTAATGTCTGCACCACGCGAATACTGATGTTTAAATGCAAATGAAAGGATTTCAATGTTCACGTTCCCTTGCATTCCCGGCAATTCGTCTTCGACGAGAGATTAATAAAACAAGGGATAAGGAGCGCAGGCATCGCTCCAACGCAATAATGGTAGGCGACGCGGTGCCAAAACGAAGTTGGCAAAAATCTACGAATTAAACTGAAAGATTACTCTTCATTTGCCCTTTCCATCCGTGCTTCCCTTTCAAAGGAACTCTCTTACTTACTCGAGAATTTTACACGTGTTTAAACAGCGATTACCAACGATGCATCAACGTTTCAGAGCGACTTCATGGAGTAGAACCGCATACATTAATGATTTACCCTATTAAGGAAACCAAGATTTCCGTCTAAAGTTTTCAAGTAATTCTGACAAACATATGACGACTTAGTTTCTTTAACAAAATAAGGAACATCTTATCGAGGGGTAAAATCTAGACAAAAATTGTGTATATAAATAAAACTAATGACTTCCCACGGCTTGACTCGTAAATATTTTCCACGATAATGCCGCCGTTTGGTCGCTTAAAATCCACCGGGTATCTCCATTCGATTTAAGCAAGCGTTTAATGGCGCGGAAATAAGTGGCAGCAAAGTTAACGAACCAGGCTCGCGAACGAATCGTTGCTATTTCGTAATCGTGTTATCATTTGTTACGCAACTTCCTTCCCGAACGAGGGAAAAAAAAAACAGGAGTTGGGACCGTTTAATCAGAATTTCGAGGACCAGCAGCCTGGGATATGAAATTGAGTCCCGACGAAATAGTCGTTCGGTGTAACACGCGTTCCGCGGTATAAGGACACGCAATCTCGCGCAGGCGACGCGACCAGAGAGTCGACGTCGTTTCAATTATTAAGTTTCAGTGTCAGTTTAGCGTAGTTGCCGCGGATTAAAATGTAAACCACGTTATTACGGCAGGCAGCCGTGTGAACGGGACTAACTCCTGACGCAGCTAAATCCCCTACCAACCGAGTCAAAGGGACACAATTTTCGAGTCACCGCAAACCCACTCGATTCCTCTTTCTCCCTCTCTCGCGCCCGTTCATCCTACCTCGGTAGTTCTCCTAAACTTCTTGTACGCGCCTCGATACGTTATCCGCGCGAAGGAAGATTTTTACCGAGCGGATACCGTTCTACAAGTCAGTTTTTCCGTTAAAACTTCCAAAGCCTTATTCAGACTTCATTCCTCTACAACTTTTTTTTTTCTTCCGTGAGCATTTGCACACGAAACTTCCTTCTACTTTATGCCATTGAGCAGAATCCTCTCGTCTGAAATGGTCGACGTTTCTTGCGCGACAGTGCTCAGATTTTGACAATGCTATACGCGCGATCACTGGGGAATATAATTGTAATAAATGAAAAATTATCACGAGTTTGCGCTGGAAAGAGTAGAAGACTTTCGTCCAGAATCTCTGGTACACAGAATTTTCTAAAGCTGGGTCGACGGAGGAACTCTCCGCTATTGGCAGGAGTTGGACCATCAGGGACTATGGTCGAGTTTAGGACAGTTCAATGGACGTGCACGTGCTTCGAGCACGGCACCAAGTTTTGTCTCGTGTAATAAAAGTTTCTGAGCGCGCCGGGACCCGCGGATCGTGCATACCCACCCGTCTTGTTGAAATACTGCGAGCCACTCGCTCGCCTCGTTTCGATTCCTAAGTAAAGTAACGTAGTAACATTGGCCGAGTACAACAGCTTTCAAAGAGCTTTGGTTATATCCGGGATTAAATATTAACTCCCGGTCACGTTCTATTCAGTTACAGTCTGTGATTCTTGCACTGTTTTCAATCTAGCATTTTATATAAGGATAATAAAACTACTAATAATCACTGTCAACTGTAAGTAACCTAACCCAAAAAAAAGTACAGGGTGGTTGTGTCTTAAACGTTTCTCAATTCCCGTGAGAATTTGTTATGAATAAAACTCGAAAATAAGACACGTATCGAATTCTTTTCATCCGCAATAACCCGATTTCACGGGGATGGTGACTTCCCAGCGAGCTCGATGCTAAAAACGTATACTTTACGACAGGCTCGAATTTCTGGATTTAGTGTTCGACGATTTTCCATTCCTATGCAAAGCTTGATAACCTTCGCGCAACGAATACATACACACATAGGCCAGCGTATATGTACAGAGAAGAAGACTTCCCGATGCGAGAACCAATTTCGCTCGAAATCTTGTCGACCGTTTCGATATCGCAATTCTCGTGTAGCGATTCTCTAGATCGAACTATAAATTGAAAATTATATTCCGGCGCTACCGTTCTATTTTATTAAAAAAAAATTACGACGTCTAGCACATCCTTTGATACCCGCATTGTTTACCAGTTCTCCCGGGCTTTTGGCATGGCACGATTTGGAACTTAATCAATCTTTCTCAGGGTATTATGTACGTGTGAATTACAGGTACATTTTTGTTCAAATAAGTTCATGAAATATGGCAAATTTTATATATGTGATCAAACTTGACGTTAAATGGTACTTCTCATTGACTTATTATTGTATAAAGCACAATGGCATTGTAATTAATCTTTCAATAAAATTGATATGTCCAATAAAATTTATTTAAACGCAGTTTTATAGCTTCGGTTTAAATAATATATGAACGCATAAATTATCAAATGGACTGGACAAATTTTCCACTTCACGTATGTACCAATCAATTCGCCTATTCCATAAACTAGCATGATTTCGTTAGCGAGGAGAGATTATGTCCCGAGTTATTTCATTTTCCATCGTAACGTCGTTACTTCGGACTCGTTTCCACCATACGATTTTCGCCAGTTAATAACGCATACGTCGCGTAATTTATCTCGTCACGTTGTACGGGTGTAACGATTTTGTTCGTTCCATAAACGCGATAGCAAACCCATCATATAATGCGTTCATTTAAATTACGTCGTCCGGGATTAGATTTTACGCCACACGAACGCGTCCATTTTGTCCGTTATCGATACGGTTCGAATTGGGTTTTGAAAGCGACAACCGAATTCCTTTGTACCAACTGAATTTGTATTGCAAATGTAACGTTCGCGTGAATAAATGTAACGAATCCTTTAAAACATCTAATACATAAAATAAATGGTAGTGGGAAGCGCGGAGCAAGAAGCGATGAACGCGAAATCCCAACCAAAATTTTAATCGTTGAATCTTCACCAATATTAATTTCAACAATTTCTTACTGTAAAAGTTGCCATGATTACAGAGATAATTTCTTATAAAATTTTAAAGGAAAACAATCTCAAAAATGTATATTTTATTTTACAACGACCCTAAAGTAGTTTTCGGGATTATTAAATCAGATCTGTTAAAAATAGAACTGAATTAAAGACGTATGATTTATTTTTGAAACGGAGGTCAATCAGTCTCGCAAGCCAATTCTCGTTGTAATATCCGGCGACAATCGACTATTAATATCGCTCTAAATAGTCAATTTCAATTTCAATTAATTTCGTTGTAATAACATCGCTCGTTTAACGAACACGGGAGAACATGTGGAACCGAAAGAAATTATTGTTACTCTGCAAATTATTGCTACTCTGTTTCACTGCAATACGATACTGCATTCATTAAAACTAATAACTATTTCTTTTTTTCTAATGTAAAAGTTTATCGCGTACCGACGATGAGTTCCACTGACTTTAATCAATACTCAATTAGTCAAATTAATAAAAATTCCAACAAATCATCAATCTTTCTACTGTCTACTCTGTCTCGATATTTTTCATATATTTATTTGCCCCGTCGCAGTTTCTGAATAATAAAATTGCAATTATCAGAGTTTAATTATGTGAATTTTATTTGTATAAAAACATACAATAACTGTCATGAGTGGACGAAAATAAAAAATACAAGGCTAACAATATTTTAAAAGTTGGCCAATAGGAGAAGAGACGTTTTAGAAATATTGTACCTCCCATCGTCGTTCCGTACCGTAACATAGATAATCATCCACTCCTATAGAAGCGTATCTAACGCGGCGGTCAATCCGCTTCCTTAATTACCGATTCGAGCTGGCGGCTAGCTGATTTACAGCCAGTTATCTGCCGCGGAACGTCGAACTCAACGATAAATACGAATCGGTGCCGTTGCCGGTTGCCTGTAAAACCATGTGCGATCGCGCGGACCACGCGGAGGCGTTACACCGTGGCACGGTAATCGCGCGACGATTAATTGCATCCCTATCTCGGTGTACGAAAGAGAAAGCCGAGTAAAAACCGTATGGAGGAAAACTGTGACTGGCACCGATGTATAGTATGTATCGGAGAGTGTCGCGATGTCCGGAGAGAAGCCGGTGCCGGTAGCATACGTAAGCGGAGTATATCACGGAATTCAGAGCAGGAGCCCGTCGCGCTTCCACCCATGGATACAAATCTTCTACAAAACGGACGAGAGCTACCGAGCGGGGGAGGAAAGAGGTAGGACGGGAGTGTCTGACAATGAACACGAGACGCCCTCGAGTGTTTCCGTGCTCGTGTACCCGGTGCTCCGCAAACACGAAAAATGCGGGGACACGAGTGCCGGAGGGTGGCGAAGCGGGTAAGAAAAAGAATTGATTTCGCAGGAGCCGTCAACCGCTTTTTCTTGGCACTGGTCACCGCGTCTCACCGTAGGCGAAACGGGAGAGAGAAAGAGAGAGGGGAGTTAGAGAGAAGCCGGGTACGCGAGGTCCGAGATACGACCTAATCGGAAAACAAATAAGCCCTCGTGCAACCCCATGTACGGACTCGTCTCGTTGAGGACGTCCCTTTGTCGCGGTTCCAACCATCCCTGCCAGATCCACGTAAATTCGTAAACGTACTACCGCGTCGACAGTCTGCGCTCGCTGATGAAGGGGCGGGCGAGGGAGGTGGCTCACTGCGAAACGAATACTGATCTTTTTCCGGCGGAATCGATTTTCATGTCACTTAGAGGAGATTGGAGCGGAGAATGCTGTTCTCAGGATGTCGTACGTAACTTGTGTAGTGGCAAATCCACTGATACGTGAAAAACGTTTCTACATGAAAAACTTTCCCGCTGTACATCCAAACTTTTACTACGTATAACAAGTATATCTATTTCGGCAATTGTTTCAGTCAATGAGTTGATTCTGTTAAAATACTTTTATAATTCACGGCCCGATGACGTAATTTTATCTATTAAGTTTTGCACGTGTTGGCTATGTATCTACCATTAATTTTTTTTTGGATAAAGCCATGCATGTTCATTACTGGCGAACACGATTCCGCTCTCTGGAACAATAGAGGGTGAAAGAGGAACGATCTCAAGAGAACCCGATATGAACTTTTAATCTACGAAAATCTCTACCAGTGTAGGAAGCATTCATCAGATAAAAGAGCCTATTGTATTCAATGCTATCCAAATTTTTGTCTCTCACGCTATATTCTAATAAAGGTCATTTTAATATCCCTTCTTAATCTTTTTGTTTGCACTTGTACTTCGCGAGCGAAAACATATATCCTTTCGAGAAGCCGGTTTAATTCGATCCCAATATTTTGCTGGCCGGTAGTTTAATTAGAATGATTGTTCAATTCAAATTATTGGGTTACTAATTTATCATCGACTATGACTAATTCATAATGTAATTCAGCGAAGAAAAGTAATTGTGGAAGTCATTTGTGATGAAGAACTGATTTCCTCATCGCGCTCAATTACTCGCCGCTCGCGCATTATTATCACAACTAAATTACAACCTGTTTATAGAATATTTATAACAGAAATCGATTGCGGAACGAATTACGCGGACGTACGTGCGTAGACAACAATTATTATGCAGCGTTACATCAATTGGCGTTTGATGTTATTAATTTTCCTTGAACGTTCGCGGAACCCACCGATGTTTCAATGAAACCAATAATTTAGCTTAGCGGGTGACTTCGCGACAGGCGTCGAAAATTATCCGCTCGCCAAAGCAATAGCGTGCAATTAATGTCATTATTAGTAGGCGGATAATTGGGAATTTGTTCCGGTAAATTTCTGTTTCATAAACCGTGAAGCAACACTGACGCATCAACCGGATAAATGGTGATAACGTCGCTTGCTAAACGTAGAAAACGTTTCAGTTTTTTCATCTGTCTCCGACGACGCTAATGATTCGCTTATAAATTAATATAAAATAGATTATTAATTTATTATTACACATTTATAAATCAATATAAAATTGTTCGTAAAGATAAAAAATTTCTTTAGGTAGATGAATTTAGCCTCGGGGAAGACGATTGTTCGAAGTGTAAGGTGGATTAAAATCTAGATCAGAGGAAGCACATCGCACGTAGCCTTGAGGAGGGCAGGGAACACGCGATGTGGAAGCAACGATAGCGCTAGAAGCAATTGTTCCAATTCCGTGTAACGAGAGGGTATCCGCAAGTAACTTAAGCTCCGCGCTACACGATGTTCCCACGTACGGGTTTCCTGTAGTCTGTGCGAGTAGACGCGTTGTATATTCGGGCGCAGTCAACGACACGTAAAGTCGTGTCTGGGGTCAGCCCCGGCGAGGCGCTCCCTCATGCGTGATTCCTCCGCCACGGTTCCCACCCATTGACAAACCAACCTGGAACATGGATGTAGCTTGTACCTACCGCGCGGGCCACGAGTTCTATGCGCGAGCAACTTCCGATGACCTTCGCTGAACCTGTCGAAACTTGAAAGAACTTCGAAAACGAACGACGCGAAATCTTGTTGGGATCTCGTCCGAGTGAATATAAAAATGTATTCTGTTTCTTTCGAAACCTGACCGAAATATTCGGAAATAGTTATCGCAGATTGATTAATATTGATTGATAAAGTGATTGAATGGCGTACGATCATTCATAAGTAAAAGTATAACGCGATATACACTGTGTCGCTATAAATACAAATTTAATTCCATTTATGGATAGTTCAAACGAAACATTACAATGAATTACTCCCCAATTTCGCAGAAAGTCAATTACTTAATTGATAAGTTGAAGCATTACAATTTTATCTGGACCCATTGCGAGCAATCGATTGATTATTAATTCCAGTTGTTGAAAATTCATCAGCGTGTCGTAGTAAACAGCATCAATAATATCGTTCGCAGTACAATTACGTTTACTATGTTTGCGTTCCGGAAGCGAAATTACGTTATTTATCCGTATCGAAATTACTTTCGTCGCAGTTTGTCAAGCAGAAATTATTCTCGCGATTAATTTCGACGCACTAAATATAAAACGGGACGCACGACAACGCGAGGCAAACTGCGTAAACAGTATCCAATGGAACGTATCCGACGCGCGCGTCATGATGCTCGATTAAACAAGAAAAATAATACACGATGCGTCTACAGAAATTTGTAACGTATCAATTTGATTCTACTCGCTTCAGTTCAGCGGAAATTTCATGCTACTAATAAGGAACATCAATTTACGAACAAGAGCGAAAAAGATATTATTCTTATTATTTATTTCCAGAGCTATTTGAGAATTTCCTTTTACGTCGAAAGTGTTTTAGTAGGCTTGCACCGAGCATTAGGTTTTCACGTTCACGACTCGTTTCCCTCGAGGCCCGATCGCTGTTCGATATTTCCGAATACTCGAGCGTACACTAGCAAATTTTATTCCGTCCCACGGGCTGCTCTGTTTACCCGCCGTTTCGCGCCGTTTGTTTAATTTCTTATTTGTGTACAGTGCACGGATGAGTTTCAGGGCCTCGGCTTTAACCCCTCCCCGCGTTTGGCCCAGGCTGCCGGGATTCAATTAAAAGGATCCTACGGATTGGCAAGTTCCGCGATCTCAATTCGTTGCGAACTACACGCGCCAGATAAATTAAAGGAACTGGTTGCCGTAACTACTTGTTTTTTAGCGAAAGCACTGAGACTCGCGGGGCAAACGAACGTTTAAAGTTAACCAATTAATTAAGTTGCGTTACCGCCGTTCGAATGCTGATGAATATTTGATTACCCGCGCCCATTATACTCGTGGGAGCCCCGTTTCATTCCGTTGAAATTTCAAAGAACAATAAAGGTTCCTCGATGATTTTCGATTTATCTTTCAATCAGTGGTAAATGAGGTAAACAAGTTGTTTCTTAACGAGACCTACGAAGAAATGCATTTAATTTAACATTCAAATATCAACAATTTAAAATTGCAGTGCGATAATACGAATTCGTTTTTATAACCACGATCAACGAAAAGAATTTACGAAAAGAATTTACGAAAAGGTGAAATTCTACGAACGAGANACAATTTAAAATTGCAGTGCGATAATACGAATTCGTTTTTATAACCACGATCAACCGCCGAAAAGAATTTACGAAAAGGTGAAATTCTACGAACGAGATCAACCGGTGAGAAAAAAAGGATAGACCGTCTGTTATTTTAGATGACGTTTCCAAGCCGGATTACTTCAATCAGGAGCATTCGTTGGTTCATCGGAAGTAACTAAATTCCAGGTTGTTTACCGAGCGTAGTTTCCCAAGGAAGCAGGCGCTAAGAGTGGGTACTATGACCTCGACTAAGCTAGACGAAACTTAGGAAGTTGGTCGGTCGGGGTTAGACGCGGTGCCGTAAGACCGACTTGTCAACGGCGCGGCGCGGCGCGCAGAAAGCATCGGGGCTTCTTGTCTGATCACTGAACTTAAGCTCCGCTTACATGAGCGATCGCCTAAGAACTCCGTGTACCGCCGCTCTACTGGCTGCCACCAGCCATGCAAGTTTCACCCGGAGAGACTTAATTAATGCTAATCGATATCCACCGGTTAACACAGGATTCAGAACAAGCAACGAGTCTCATTTCTTTTACTCTATCTTACACGATGCAATAGAGGATAAGTCCCGGTTACAGGGAATATTTATTGCGTGAATTATTAGAGAATTGTTCAACGGGTGATAATTTGTTACAAACGCAATATTGCTCGACGCGTTTACAAATTTTAATTTTATCCGTCAACCGTATGCTCCGAGTGAAATTATGTATGCTAGGCAAATGCGTTACATAGTACACGTTTCCAATACCGCGCCTAGCGATATTAAACGTAACTGCCATACTTGATGCGAAGTACGTTTTATTGAAATTCGTATATATATGCGCGTGCAGATGGGTGGTGGATAGTTCGGCTAGTTTGCCGGACAGTTTACGGTTGCGCGAAGTGCAGGAAGTAGTTTCAGGCACGATTAGCTAGTTGGATAAATTTATTCGTTTGAGGGTACGTTGTAGTACGTAGTTGTGTGAGGAACCGGCAGATGCCGAGTGTTGCCGGCATGAATTTATGTTAACGTTTAATTATTACAGAAAAATTAATGTATCTTAATCAAGAATATTTGAAGAAATTTTCATGATGCCAAATAATTATTGGTTTTGTTTACATTCACAGAACGTTCAGGGAAACAATTTTTCTCGGAATAGCGCACAGGTTTCTGGCTGTAACATTTTTTTTTAGAGTCCTGCAAAACGAGTGTATAGGTGCGTGCGTGCCTCAGGGCGCATCGGCGTAGAATAGTCTGCGCTTTTGTAGTTTCAAAACGATTCTCTCTTTTTGAATCGATTTTACCAAAGAATAAAACAAGGATCGTGTAAATATTTTTGTTTTGCGCTGAAGGAAAACAAGCCGAATCCAGTATGAAACTTTCATTCTTCGTCAACGGGTATGATACGATATTTACTTTTTTATTTGGGTGCAATCCTTCATCTATTGAATCGGGTAATTAACCGACAACCACTAAATGCAGAAAAACGTAAATTACGTGATTTCTCCAATCAATTATTTTATATTTGTTTACGAACAATATGCACTATGCAATCGTCGCAATAGAATTTTTCATGGTCGCTGAAAACGAAGTCTCGACGGTGGACGAAAAGAAACGGCAAGTCAAACACAAACGGGGAATAATAAGAACCAATTGTTCGGGTGAATGGCGGCGCGGCGTGTCGTTTCAAGTTGTTCAAACAATTACCACCCTAAGAGAGAGAGAGTCGCATTCGCATCGAGCACTCCCACAATTGCCTCCAAGATACCCCGTAAACACTTATCATCGCGTTTATACCAAGAGAGGAGAGTTTTAGGCCAATTACGTGGTTAACAGCCACGATCGCGAACTTGCTTCGATTAAACGGAGCAAGGGGCTGCAATAGCAGTATTGATCCGCGGACCAAGCAACATGGAGAAAATCAAATTTGGAGATACAAGATTTTCAATATTGCCATATAATTTACACAAATAACTGTATGGAAAAATGTACCGAATTCACTTCGTATTCATGAAATGCTCGCTGACGTTTAACTTCGGCTAGGCACTCTACTATACGTACACATGGAATATAAATGTGCATCTTATCAAGAAGAAGTACTTCGTATCAATATCTAATTGATGCGAAGTGTCTTACAAGTACTTAAAAAAACGTTATGCCGAAAACAGCACTTTTCAGGATATTTAAAAAAGCACGCGTTTGCTGTACAAATAATAGTAGCAAACAATGCGACTCTAATAAAGCGACATTTTTAAATGCATTTAAAGCGTATATAAAATTTGTTCGGTAAAATTTGGAAATGTATGACGTGCTCAGTCCTGACTTTAACGAAACAGCAGCCGGAAGAAAAAAACGATTACGCTTTGGATTGGCGCGGCGTGGAACTGAAAATCGTATCGCGCCGATCGAACGATATCATGCGAACATAAATCCGCGCCGCAGACTCCCGTCGACCGACTACGTTAAATATAAAAGCTACAGTTGACACGGTTCGCAAATAAATTTTTCATCTAAATTTGATTTGAGAGAGGTAAAAAAAAATAGTTCCCGCTTGATTGTTCCGCTCTGGCTATGAACATGAAAGGAATCACGATTTTTTCCAAACGATTTTTATATAACGCTCCTTGCTGTTTTCGACTCCCGATTATTCAATAAAATATTCATAGGAACTCATGGAGCGACCACTAGTTACTCATTGTCAAAATTTTAAGCATCGTCAAACATAATACATGCCATCTTACTGATCACCCGCTTTTGGCTCAAGATCAAAGGAATTTAATATAGCTCGCCTCTCAGATTGTCAAATACGTTGCATATTGGCATTGCTATTTATAAATCGTCATGCCTGTGCATGAAAGTGGAGCATCGGGCTCTTAAAGGGTTCGCGTCTTCATCGATGTAATCAACTTGTCAGAAGTCCGTCCTGTACGTACAGCTTCTTATTGAGAACGTATATTGCAGGATCGAAGCGTTCTCCGAAACTCGAGGGAAAACAGCATCGCGATAGTTCCAAAGATAAAGTGAACCTTAATTCGCGCTTGCTCCCTATATTTGTATAAAAGTGACCGCGGGAGCCCGGTACCGCTTTTCAAGCCCGTGTATTTCTTGCACAATGTTTACAGTATCAAGTTACTTTGTACTTCTAACGTAGTTCTCTCGCAGTGTTCTGCCGTGTTGATTTTAAAATTGTTTTTCTCTTGTACTCCTATCTACAAGCTACTCTTTCGTTGCGTCGAATTGTTTAATTGACTGATCGAGAATATTGAGTGTTAAGTGGATTGGATTAAAATTCCGAGGTCGAGATTAAAGACAGTGCGTCATACCTGCATACATATGCATGTTAGATACAAACCGTAAGGAATAATTTCTACTTGTCTCACGAACGAATCTTTCTCGGTGCGGATCTGAATATTTATGACAGGCAACGCGATGGAGAAATTCTCCTCGATGAAATCGGGAGACATGAAACTAGGGACGGGATTAAGTAGATCGGGATAGATTAAGACGGACCGGTTGCTCCGACAACACTTACTCTTACTGTCTGACTATACAATGCCTGTTCCGTTGGGATATTCTACTGAAAACTTTCCTAACCTACCGAGTGCTATACTAATTGCATAGTAGCGAATCTGTAACTAATTACTCAACCGACGGTAATCAACTTAAGCTTGTTGAATACTGCCTTCATGATTTATGACTGTACGCAAGAATTGTACCTTCTTTCTTTTATTAACATTTGCTTCCCGAATTGCCTAATAAAAAGACTTATCATCTCGTCGATTTGAGTACTAAATCTATCGACACTAATATGTTGCATCTAAGTTTTTTATATTTGACTGCGATTAAAGTAAAATTAAAAACACGAATAGTAAAAGAAATTAAATCGAATTTTTTTCACCTTAAAAGATTCACCTGAAGCTGTCCTCAAATTGGGATGATCAGGACACAAACGAAGAGATTAATAATTACTTTACGTATTTCATTTGAAACTTAAGAACAAAAACCTTTGCACTCTAAAATTTAATTTGTAAGTGTACACGTACTGCTTCACGGTGCTTGCTATTATCAGCTAGTAGCAGAACGTCATTACCCCACTACTTTACAACTCTCTGCTCGGTATTTGGCTTATCGCCCTGCTCGAGAAGCAAGGAGAACGCTTTCACCCTCAAAACAGCGTTTTGGGCATGGCTGAATGCGTTCAGCTTTTTACTCGATAAACTCTTAATAAAAATGTATTTACCATTATTATTTATCTAAAAGTAAAAATTGCATTTAATCCGAGGACCGCCTGATTTCAGATAATTATAGAATAGTTTGCGATGAAATGTACTTCGGTTGAACAATCTTGACCAACCGAGCCCTAAGGATATTTCTATAGGTAAACGTTTGCTTCGTGGCCGAATGTTTATTCGCCGAGGGATGACGCTTAAGGCACAAGTGACACACACGCGGCCACGGGGGCACGCGTTGCGAATCCTCGGCGAAGACCGCTCAGCTTCGGGATACATTAAGATAAAGTTAATTGATGGCTTGTCGCGGCCACGTTGAATTATTTATGCGCGTCACGCCTGGTCACGTTTACCTAGCCTAACATCCGTGTGACCCGTTGACTGGGAAGTTACGATCCTAAACCAACCTACGCCTCGGTCTCATTGTAACTGGCAATTAAAGGGTTGCAATCGTTTGCGACTGCTTGCTAACAGAAATGATTTAAAAATATATCGCAACAACAAAATAATTTAATAATTGCAAAAGTCAGGGTAAAATTTCAGAATTAATATGCGCAATGAACGTTCAGCTAATGGCTTAAGGAATAGTCAATTATCATTATCAAACATGTTACGACATGCCATTCTACCTGGGTCAGCTTGAACCCTTCGTAGAACGCAAGCTTAGGAATGGAATAGCACGCGATAAAAATTCACCGAATCGACGTCATTGCCAATTTAGCTAAATTACCCGAGGCACGTGCGATCACGAGGGAATGGAGAGGCAAGAAAAAAAAAATATGAGCAACCTTCTCCCCGCTCGAAAATGCCAGCGCCATTTTATGCATTTAATTATACGGTCCGCGATACTCCGACAAATAAACATCGCGTGCGAACGCGAGTTAGCCCTTGATTAAATTCAGCTCCGCTGCCGTTGCGGTGGTAAGACGCTTTATGCGGTCCACCTGTCTCGAGGAAAAAATGTTGGAAGAGGCACCGAAAGGGTTGTTGACTGGCAAAGAAAAAAAGAGAAACCGCCCCTTCAGGGTTTCATAAAATGCAGGCACATGCGTGCACGACGAAAATTGTTGAGTCAACACAAGAATTTTCCGAAAGTAAATGCGCAGTTTTTGAAATACTAGCTAGACAGAAATAAATTAGTGAGATCTCTTTTTCGTTCACGTTCTTCCCCGTGGAGATTAATGAAACGAATAGTCGACGGATCCCGTTGAAAAAACGAAACAAAGGAGAATCTGGATTTCATAAAAAATAATAAACGTCATCTTCAGTCGTCGTGCCCTGAATGCACTTGATGCTTCTACATAATACTCCTAGCCTGCAGCTCTTTGTTCCAGACGTAATCAAGACGTTGAGCCGCGGGAAAATGTGGAAAAATAAATGAATGAACCTCGCGTCGAACGATTGCTCCAAGGTCCTGGTCACTTACTTCCGGGACGTCAACAGTAATTCATTGTAACCCCGAGAGTTTCATGAACTCGCCCCGCGCTCGCTAAACCTTTACCCCCGGCAAAATATACAGCTCTGACCATTGAGAGAGCACTCGCGTTAACCCGTTTCACCTCGCACGCCGCGCGACTCGACTTCGAGTTGTTGAACTTCCTACTCGAAGGTGCAAACCTAATGGAAACGGATTTTTGTACAACGGACTGCGAGATAGCTTACCGCTACTCTTCCAATTTCCCATGCGATAGGATAATCATTATAACAGCGAGATTATCGAAGAATTATATATGAACATTATCTGAGAAAAATCTAATATTCTATTCGTTCTTCAGTTTCATTCCGATTTTCCTCGAGGAGAAACGTAACAACGTGCGCCACGATCCTTAGTACGACGGTATAATATAATTCGTGGAAATGATTAAAACTCTACGTCTGTTAAAATCCACTCGCGAAAGATTGCTCGACTCTAACCTCGCCCGGCTCACTCTCTTCTTTTCTCATCCTCTGTTTTACTACTACGTTCCTTTTTCTTGACTCGCTCTCTTTTCACCCGGTTCCATATCTCGCCGTCCCTGCCTATCTCATCGTCAGTTTCACAATCCGTCCCTATTACGAGCGTTTTACCAACGAGAGGGAAAGAGACAGGGGTCTCTCGAGCATCGTCTTGATTGCACATAATTGAATTCTGCAAACAAGCTTGAGAAGAGAGGACGGCGCCACGGGGTAGGAGGAGACGGGAAAAAAATGATTAAATTCCCGTTGGACGGTTTGATTCGCGCGGCGCGCGAATCTGCCCGGATCTCTACGCGTTGCTGACGAGAACGCAAACATTTGCATCGAGCGACGATGACACCTGAATAGGCGCGCGCTGTCCGACACCGTAAATTGCGATTCCGACTGAACGGCGCTCCTTTCCGGTGAACTTTTAACTATCCCATTGTTTGGTAATAAGACTGTGGAAGATTGCGAAGGACCATTAATCTCTAAAATGTCACAGGGACTTGAAATTTCCGTTGTACTTCGGAAAATAATTATAGTTAATTAAAACAAATTTGACAATATCTAATCAATTTCCGAATCATGAAGAAAATATGTTAAAAATATATTTCAATAACAGTCGAATACTCATTTATAATAAACTAAGTCTTAGTCCAATTCATTTAATAACAGTATAAAATCATATGAATAATGTGACTTTAAATGATCTTTCAAAAAATTCATAAACGTTCTCAAGCATAGTATGCGCACGAACAGCCTGCAGCGGATCAGCAATTGCTACAGCGCAACACAAACATCGCAATTTGCTGTTATATTCTCCAAGAAAGTATTCGTTTGAAAACAGAGCTCGGGTATTAAAGTTTCTCCCACATTTCGAGGATAGATACCCCCGGGGGGGTGGTTTATACTGTGCAAACGGGCAGATTAAACGTCGAAAAGCGGGCGTGCGTACATCCATGATTTCCCAGCCCAAACACGATCGGCAAAACAAAATGCATTTCCGTTGCGTCGGTACGGAAACGTCAACGTGTGTACATATATTTAAAAATTTTCTCTCCCGTCGGCCGCTCACGACATTTGTTCAGGATCTGTAAACAGAAGGAAAATCGCGTCCCCGGCTAAAACTAAACTAAATATCGACGGAAACGTGACGTTCGAGCAGACTCGAAAGGACAAAACGCCCGTGAAACTTTCAATCCTCTGATATATAGCTGCCCGATAAACGGGCGGGTGTTTCACTCTTCAACGTTTGATACACTCACACTTTTTATTAATCGAACTTACGTCATAATATCGATTTTTAGTAAATTATTAACAAGTTTAATCGATGGTCAGATAAAAATAAATTAATAATGATCAAATATTTCACAAATGCGAATGAACACCGTTGCTCCTGCTTTTTCTTCCGATCTAGGGATCAGTGTTTCCATCCGAGAAATCGTATTCGCGAACAGGTAGCATGCAAATTAACGGCAAGTTCCACGCTACCCCACGCTAGAGCAACCTGTTTATTGACCGGTTCGTGAAAGCACCGCCTGATGTACGTACAATGTGACGATCGTTCATGAAAGTTTCATCCGGAAAGTTGCGAAAACGGAGGCGGAGAAGCTTCGCTCCCCCCAGTCGATCGAAATGTATCGTCGCGTTGAATCGCGTTAAAAGTGCTAGTTCCCATCTAACAAGACACGTTCTCGCATTTCTTTTACTTTCAAATGTAATTTGCAATCGGTGTAGACTAGCCATTGGTTGCCAAACCGAGCGTTAGTTCAGTGAGCAAAAAGCTTGTATAAAATTACCGAAAGGTTCAATCAATTGATTGTCTAATTTTATGTGTATTTGTTAATTTCACTTATTTTTAATGAACCAATAAAAAATGAATGATTAAATAAAATTCAATCATAATTTATGTCATACTACTTTTAATGAAGATATTGCAAATAACTTTAATCAACATTCATTCGAAAAAGAACGATGCACTTATTATGCAGCCTGTAGACTTTTTTACGAGATGGTTATCTCTCCCCGGTAAAACTGCACCCACACAAGATTCATTAATTCCCAAATTCCCAACGGTTGCCGAACACGCGACCCACAGGTTTAAGTATTTCACGTCTTTCAACGGTGCTCGAACGTCGAGCCTCATCATTAAAAGTATATTCATAATTCGAAATGTCACACCGCGACCAGAACGGTAAATAATTATCGTGCATTATTCGCGCTAGCGTTTAACGACGCGACCTGGCTACGTTTAAATTCCACCGAACTCTCGCCGCGCCGTAGCCTTAATTATTTATACACGCGCGTATATTCCTAGCCGGAGTGCATAACGTATATTCGAGCATATAACAGGTGTTTAGAGGGGAGCGCGCAAAAAATGAACAAAAATAGATGAATAAGTAAATAATGAGACAGAAAACGAATGGAGAGCCGTGGGCAGCTGGAGCGAAGAAGGGCCAACACGGTGAGGACGGAAGAGGGAAAAATTGCGGGAAGAGGTTCGCCCGAGAGCCGATACGCGACGACGAAAGTTACCAGGTAGAAGAAGAAAAAAAGTGAGGAGGAAATAAGAAAAGTCTAAAACTCTCGCGCTGGAAATGTCTGCCGCGGAACCCGTACCACTTGTCGTTACGCTCGCTAATGAGGGCGAAGCACTCCATTAAGTCAACTGCGCGGTAACTACGATAGAAACGAGGAAAACTCAACGTCAAAGAGGAGGAATATGCGGCTGCAACTCACCGCGTTGTCCATCAAGTTACCTCGAACTGCGCTCTTCCGTTCGTAACTGTCCTGACTTCAGGCTAGGAGCTTAAACGCGACGCGATCACGGGACACTGTCCTCGTGATTCAATATATGGCCAATGAAAACAATTATAAAAATATGTTAAATTGCGTTATGAATAAAAGCAAGGTTTCGTGTTAATAAAATATAACCTTCCAATTTCGCGAAACTGTTCATACGACGATGGAACATCAAACGGTAAAGCCTAGCATGCAAGAATTTGATATACCTCCCGCGAGCTTGTACAATCGTTATTTCGACGCGGAAAATTATTGTTACCGTCTCCCAAACACGGCAATAACTGAAATTAACGCGGAGCGCGCGTTTTCAAGCGACGTAAATTAAACTCGATTTCGGTATTCAAGTTTCACGGTGAACCGTCGTTCGTTACGTTTCGCGAATGGTACCAGCTAAGAGAGTTTCCCGAGCATACCAAAGCCACGGGATAAAATTTCCAAAATACACGGAACACGCTGCGAAACGGTTCCGCGAGTTGTGGCGTGGAAATCGTATGCGGCCGATTTCGTGTTTCGAGAATGAAACAAATAATGAGTCGCCGAGGAAAAAGAGAATTTTGATGTTCAGCTGTTTGCCCTTTTATCAATACGGGATTCAGGAATTTTCAAAAGCCTTGAGAGGTTCGCTGGAGAACCACGAAACAGCCAATACCATTTCGTATCATCTCCTCGAACTTCAAGAACTTCACGTCGAATTGGCAGCTTGTTCGACGGCCTTTGACGGTTACGACGAGTGGATTGACGTTCGCATTTCCT